>VDFB02047397.1:98006109-98098043 GCA_007258455.2 Sequoia sempervirens | reverse complement strand
AAGAGAAATATTACCATGTGCAGGATAACTTGTATCATTTAGGGAAGTTATGTATTCTAAAAGGTGAACAGGCACAGGTAATCAAAGAAGCACACACGCCATTGATTGCAAGACACTTTGGGGTAAGCAAAACAATGACTCAATTGCAAGAATACTATTATTGGCCTCACATGCAAGAAATTGTGTCCAAGTATATTGAAGGATGTGTAATGTGTGCAACAAGTAAACCTAGCAATAAGAAATTGGGGTTGTACACACCTCTTCTTTTACCATCTTGTCCATGGGAAAATGTTTCAATGGATTTTGTTGGGGGGATACCAATGTCTAGGAAAGGACATGATTATTTATTTGTAGTAGTTGATCAGTTCAAAAAAATGTGTATCTTAATGCCTTGTAAAAAATAGGTCACTGTTGAACTAACAACTCATATGTACTTTCAATTTGTATGGGTTCATTTTGGGTTACCTACTTCTATTGCATAAGATTGAGATTCACAATTCTTGGGGGAATTTTGGTTAGCATTGTGGGAACTTATGGACACTAGACTAAAGAAGAGTACAACCTTCCATCTGTAGACCGATGGACATATAGAGGTAGTGAACATGATAGTGGTGCATCTTCTTCAAGGTTATTGCAGTAAACATCCTAAGTTATGGGATGAAAATCTTCACTATGTGCAACATGCATGCAACCATGCAACACACTCTTCTACAAAAATATCTCCTTTCGAGAATTGTTTTGAGTATCTGCAAAAAAAATTGATGGAATTTGATTTTGAAAAGGATGATGTCAAAGATGGACACCATGATGCAGAGAAGGCTTTGAAGTTCATCTAGAAAGTCCAAGCAATTCATCAGGCAGTGGAAGCACAGTTGAAGAAGAGCTAGGACAAATACAAGGCTCGACATGATAAGCATCACATTGATCATCATTTCTAGGTTGGAGACAAAGTTTGGTTACATATCAACAAGGAAAGAATGCAAGGTGAAGGAAGGAAGCTCAAGCCAACTCAGTATGGTCCCTTTGAGATTTTGGAAAAGATCAAAACCAACGCCTTCCACCTTAATCTTCCTCCATACATGCACATCTATTCAGTTGTCAATGTTGAGAATCCAAAGTTGTATGAGCTTCCAATGATACTGGATTAAGACACAAACATTTAGGTTCCATTAGTTGATGATCTTTCACCAGAGTATATGTCAGAGTTGCTAGAGGATGTCATCTTAGACAGGAAAGTCAAGACTTCATGAAGAGGCATAGTTGAGTACTTCAAAGTGGGACTAAAGGGGATGAATCCAAGCAAGGAAAAATGGATGGAGATTGGAAAAGTGAGGGAATTCTACCCTCACTTTCTTTTTGAGTAATCAAGCTTTCAGAGGTCCAAAAGCTCTCTAGTGGGGAGGACTAATCTAGGGGGATACTTTTCAGTGAAAAATGAAGTGTCTTAATTGCTCCATAATTATGCACCATGATGAAGAGCTCTAAAATCTAAGTGCAACACAACTTGAATAGGCTCAAAAGGAGTCCATACGCTTGAATTATGGCCAGTCAAAGTTTGGTCAAACTAGGTGTTAGAGGCCAGTCATAAAGGTGAAAAAATTGATCTAAAAAATGGTCAAAAGTAGCATTAGGTCAAAGAGCTCATCGCCACGATTTCGACGTCATTCGTTTCACGTCAAACAGAGTCCGTATGAGTGAGATATGGTCCGTCAAAGTTTATGAGGAAAATGGGTTGACTTGATGATGTCAACAAAAGTTCAGTCAACATTGATGCTGACATGACATCCCAATCAGCTGACTGTACAGTGGCATGTCAACACAATTAGACATGTTAGCACAATTAGGCAACAAGTGACACTCTCACAGTCTAACACGTGGACCAATTACATGTTGATAGGTGGCACTCCCTAGCCAACCACATACTAACACATGGCACCCCAGGTTGGCAGTGTATGTCAATTTGTTCTATTTTAAAAAATAAAATGGTTGGGGTGGGGGTCGAACCTATGACCACCCCACCCCTATAAACTTGCCTAGCCTCTACACCATGCAGCTTGTTGAAGCTATCATGGGCAACAGTTTTATTTGGAGTGTAACCGGTGCCAAAGTGGGAAGGTGGCCGTTTGAACTGCCAACCTCCCCACCACAAATATCTCTCCCCACCGATGGACCCCCGTGGGTTTCAACGCTTAATATGGTAAAGATTATAAAGCATAGAGATAAGGGGGATGGAGTTAATATTGGAAGGCTCAGACCAAGCCTAAGCTCTCCCAAAATTAAATATGAAATCTAACTTAACCTAACAAGAATAAGGGTAAACAAAAACCCATAAACCCTTATTAAGGAATGAAATAATATTTTAAAGGCTCAATTATTATGAGCCAAAGGTGTTTAAGTGGGGAACAATTTTTAAATTTTATTTGAAGGGTGAAGTTATTTTTAAGGGGATTTTTAATTGATTTTATTATGTAAAAGGGAGATTTATTATGTAAAAAGAGAAATTAGGAGATATTTTTTTACTTGAAAGGGGGAGATATGCAATATTTTATAAATCATATGGTTAAAGCCCATATTGAGTAAATTTTTTGTATAAAAGGGGGTGAGACTTAGGGAGTTGGGCATCCAAGTGATGGCTAAGGAGAGAATCGTCTTGAAGACTCAAGTGTTCGTTTCTGTGCAATAGGGGAATGTTATGATGTTGCATTAAAGAGAGACAGACTTGTAACTTGATAGTTTCCTTGTAATTCTATTTGGAGCATAATCAAGGATTAGTCACTTTGTTGGAGAGGGGCCTGAAGACGTAGCCATATTGGCGAACTCCATTATCAACTATTTTTTCTTCTCTTTCTCTTTCTCTCTTACATTTTGTTCATCATAGTTATTATGCTTTATTCATTTTAAGCATTTCCAGTTATGTTAAGTTATTTTTAAATCCTTAATTAATCATTGTAATAGTTAAGCATTCATATCAATTGTCATAGATCCTAATTCAGAACATTTAGTTATATAATATTCTAATTTTTTCAATAAACCTCTATGAACCAATCTTTTTGGTTTTGTTGTTGCACTCTTGTTCACCAAAACTTCTTTTCTTTGTTCCTTTGTGCCTCCACTCCTTCACTATTTACTCCTTGTAAACTAACCATTTTGTGCATACTATCCACCAAATCCCACTAACTTGCATCTTGGACCATGCTTTGGCTATATTTTGAGATACACTTAAAAAATTTATTGCCATAGGATCTTCTTATATTATTGTAATGATACTCTAAAAACTTTCCTCCTTTCCTCCTTTGAGTCCTTTGTTTGACAAATTTTTGTCCCACTTCCTCAACATAATAATCTACACTTCTATCTATTTTAAGGAATCCAGATACCTACCTCACATCTTCACTAATGTCAAATAGTCATGCTTTGATCCTTTTGATCATATTTTCTCAAATTGAAAGGAATTTTCATTTATGTTGACTATGAATTTTTAATACCTCTTTTGTGTTAGCTTATCTTCATTTTTTACGTATTCAATGATTTTAGTATCCACTTAACTTCTCTCATGCTTTTTATTCACCATAATATTACATCCCTTCTATAAATATAAGACCTTGTAGGGACTTAGGTGAACCATAATCTTCAACCCCAATTTCCCCTCATCTCAACTAAAACAATATTGTTGATGCTACTACTTTCAACTATTAGCTCACAATATTTATGAATAACTTGCATGCCATATAAATTAAATCATATGTTGTGTTGTCTCCCTATCATCCCAAGTCATCTTCAATACACTTCACCTCATCATGGGTTTCTTTACATGCTCACGAATACTCTTCTATTCTCTTAGTTGATCCTATCTATTCTCAACTCATTGATATGTGCACTAGTCTAATTCCTCTTAATGGTAATATTTTTTTCCTAATGTCATTTGATGGCTCAGTGGTCTTCTTCCTTTCACTAAAAATGGGTGTCATAAATCCCATGTCATGAATTTCAATCCCTCAACTCTTATTTAGGCTCATGTAATCACACCTTTGATGATAAACTTGGTAGGGATTCCTCACATACCATCTCTACCTTATTGATATTTCACCACACTTGATCCTCACCTGTTTCTCCACTAGTTCTACCTTTTCCTCTGGCATTCTTTAAATGCCTTTGATTGAGTTTTCCCTTGGCCTTTACTAATCTTCTTTGATGGAGAAAATCCTTGTTATATTCAATTGCTCCTATATTTAATCCTATGGCCATTTGCATACAATGCCACCTTCTCTTGGTCTATATCACAATGTTAATTTGATGGTTACCTTGAAAAACTATTTGGTGTACTCCTTCATGCTACCCTCACATCACCTTAACTTCTTTAAATCCTTCAAAAGGTGTAACTGGTAGTACCCTAGTCAAAACTTGACTTTAAATTTCACAACCATTCTATCCCATTGAGTGGTCTTCTTGTTTTCTCTTTTCTCCCTTTAGTTATAACTCCTTCACCCACAACATTTGCATGTCTCTTAAACTTTATTGGTATAATTTTTAACCTCTACAAATCTAAGATATCTTCAAACTCAAATACCTCCATCTTGTTGGGAAAATTTTGTCATCTCAGTAGCTCCAAGAACAGTAGTGCCTTTGGTAACTTTAATTTCAAATAGATTGCCTCAAAAACGTACATACAACTATGTCACAAAGTGGAATCAACACAGTTCATTTCCCACATTAATCTTTCTAAGAGAAGCACATGTAAATTCAGTTTCAACAACTTGCATAAACATATTCAACAAACATAACCATTAAACATGAAAGATAGTACATAAGATTAGAACACAGATTTACGTGGGGAAAACCCTTTCAGGTAAAAAACCCCACACTCCAAAAGATCCGAGCCATTGTATTATTTAGCAACAAATAGAGTTACAATACAATCTCAGGCTCATAGCCATTTTCACATAGATTACTCCTTGTTTCATTCTGGAGAAAACTAGACAACCTTAACCCCTTATACAATCTTCACTCTATTACAATACCCTCTCACCGCGATTATACAATGTAGATCCTCTCTCTCATGGACCTTTGATCAACCTCTCAGGTGTTTACAATCCTCACTCTGTTACAACACTCTCTCACAACATATAGAGTAGATTCACATAGAGGGAGGTTTCACATTCAATCCATAGAGAGAGAGTGGATGAGTTACCACCTTCAGAACATAATTTCCTTCTCCTGCTCCAACCTTTGACTCTCTCTCCCAGCTCGGCCTTCCTCAGTTAGCACAACTTTTACCAGCCAGCCTCTCGACCAGCCCAGCCTTCGGCCAACACAGGTCTTCGGCTTCACATTCTTCAACGTTCCAACACTATTACAAAGTATTACAACTTTATAGAATTTTTCCTTCTGAGAGAATCCCAGTCAAAAAATGCATCTTCAGATCCATGCATGGAAACATACCAATTCGGTTTCTAGTCATTATAGAAGAAAAACCGTCAATTAGCAATTTACCATGTCGGGCCAATGGTTGCCAAGTCATCTGATCAACTTCCTCTGTCGAGCTTAGGGTTTTCCAAGAGTCACCGAGTCAACCATTGAGCACATGGGCCCACATGCCATCTGTCCACATCATCGCCACCTATCAGCCTTCAATACAATCCACCATCCTATCGGGTCCCACATCCGTCGACAATTGGAAACCAACCATCGCTTTCCAACTGTCAATTCTCCTTCATATTCTGCTTGCCATGGTGAGGGGTCCACCAAGACACACATCCGCTGCTTGTGCAATTCCAAAGCACCAAAAAGGAATCTACAATATTCTCAACAAGTTTCCCAGAAAAGGCTTAAATATTAACTCCCAGCACTCCAAGTGGTCCCCACATTCATCGGCATCCAAGTCGCTATATCGCTAGAGAACCAAACTACAAAACCTCATGTGAGGTTTGAAGTTCAGAACCCATGACTTGTTGACAAAGGGATCGCTCTATGCAAAACCGAACTTTCAAACCTCAAGTCGGAGGTTACAAAGTTCCGAAACTCGATGAAGCCGACAACAAAGTAGTAGCCTTCCCTCCACAGTCACTAATTTGGGAGGTTATGAAACTTTGGAACCCCAGACTTCAGTTAGATAAACTTGAAAACCAATGACTTAACTAAGGCCGATGAAGGAGGAAAGTAGAACTGCTCTAGGAAGCAATCAAGCCAGGAAATTTGAGTCACAATTCTCAACAAATCTTAGTGATCTAATTGATCAATTCTTCTAGATTCAAGAATTTAGAAAAGCATGGAACTTCCATCTATGTTCCTTTCTCAATATTCAAAATGTATCATAACAACCTCTCATCTTCAATATTGTCAATTCATCAATTTTCTCTCATGTCCCTTCCCCTCACATGTCTTTAGATCCTTTGATTCAATAGAGTCTGTTAATTGGGAAAAGAGATCCAAGATCCGACAAGTGAATTAGCTTAGATCTACCTTTCTCTTTTGCTAAACATTGGAACAAAAACCAACTAGGGTTTGATGATTGGCTAACTACCTCAAATGAGAGTTAGTTTGATGGAGTTTGATTCCTTTTGTTGCAAAGAGGACAGATTTGATGTGTAATTCAATTAACCTAATTGATATAAGACTAGATTTGAAAACACAATTTATTGCACAGATGAAAACAAAAAATTACAAAAATAAATATAGATTTGGGAAATGCAAACAAAGAGGAATTTGTGTATGAAATTTGATCCTAAGTTGGAGGGATAGGGGCAAGGGTGCCTTAGTCTTGGTGTTTTAGCTTGTTTAGATCCTAGATCCCTAGATTACAATTTGTTTTTTTCTCTTTTGTAACTTGTTGTCATAGATTTTGAATCAAACTTGGACACATGGAAAGAGGGGGAGGTTGTGTTGTATAGGGGCTTGCCCAAGTCAAATCCAGTTTTGGTGTTTCCACCTCCACAATAGCAATGCTAATGATGGAAAATAGTTTTTTCCCTCGATTGGGTTGATGCAAAGTAAACAATAAATAATTGTAATAAACAAATGGAAATGATAATGTTACCTTAGGTATGGAACCCCTGTCAAAATAATGTCACACCATAAGTTTCCACAAAGATTTGATGATGGATGATTGAATTTCCTTGAAGACCTGCAAGAGGTTAGTGCACATAACACCATAGATTGATGTAGCTAGCATGTAGAGAAGAGATTACACATATATTCACAATTAGAGCATAATAGTGCATGATTTGTCATATTAGTACCTAGTTATTCAAATGAGATAGAAAAATTGTTTTTTTATGCATCCCAGTTCATCTTTTTGGAGATAGGCCAAACTGGGACTATTTTTAAATCACCAAAGACTGACACCAAAGTGATAGATATTTAAAAAACACCCCTTTAGGACTAGGGTACTTGTTGCAAGAATGAAGGTGTTTTCATTGATGTCAACTGGTTAACTGGTTATCAATTGGTTGTTATTGTCATTGATGTCATAGATGAAGGTTATTGGTTGTATATGTCGAGTATATTGAGAAAATTAATAAAGAATAGTTGCAGGTGTTCAATGCTTTCTCTCGGTTTTGCTCCTATGTTTGTGTAGTTCAGATATGTTAATCATGATTGTTAGATGCTGCTATATCCAAATTTTTGGCTTCTGATTCATTATGCAGTGTGAGTTATGTTCACCAGTTGTGAGTTGTGGTTTTCAGGGTGTCTAGATGAGGTCCAACAGAAATGTAGTCGGTCTGGATTTATTTTTGTTCAATTCTTATGACTTGTGGTTCTAGAGATAAGTTGTTATGATCGCGTTGAAGTAATTTTGTTGTCTAGAAAGATTGGATCCTGTTAAGGGATGTGTGTGCTTAATTGTTCTATGTGTTTTACACTAGTTTGGTCGACCTTGTGTCAAACACTACTCTCAAAGATCATGAAGTGTGTTGGGACTTATTTGGGTCCTCATCAAGCGTGTGTTTGGGTCGCCCTCATTCTAATTCCACCCTAGAATGTCTTGACATTGACCTAATTTGAATTTAATGTTGGATGGCCAACTTTGGATATGTTTCAAACTTGAAGATGGTATATATACAGGATGATAAATTGGTGAAATGTGTATAAAGAGTGGCATGAAGAAATAAAGCAGATAGATGCAAAAAATATGCGAATCGGTGTGTATGTGACATGAGTGTGGAAGATCAGTGCAAAATCTAAATGTTGAGTTTCCAAAAGCAGTGAGTTGAAGGTGTACTCTATCATTCATGCATGTCTACAAGTGGTTGAGTGAATCGTGGTGGAAATATTTTTTGCATTGAGATTGTCTTCTTCGTGTAACATATCTCTTCTATCTTCTTTGTATTTGTGTGGTAGTGAACCCTTCAGGTGGTTAACCCTTGTTATATAGTGAGTCCTTGTTTTGACAGTGAGCTTAATTTGGCAGTGAGCCTTTGTAATCAATTTTGATATTCTCTATATTGTAAGCTAATCCTCACCATGATTTTTCCCTCATCGGGTTTTCCACGTAAATTTTGTGTTATTGTGTATATGTGTTACTTTTCAGTTTTTTCCTTTACACTTAACATTTAATCATTTTAGCAGAGTAAGGGATTTATGATTGATCTAAGTTTTGGTGAATGTTTTGAAGATCAAATTTGCTACAAATGGTTCACCCCCCCTCTCAATTTTCTTGTTCAACAATTGGTATTAGAGCTTGGATCCTTGGAGAAGAGATTAACCGCTTAAGGAAGGTCCGAGATGGTAGGCAAGATCACTTTTGAGTATTCGAAGTTTGATGGAACTAATTATGCTATCTGGAAAATATTGATGGAAGAATATCTAGAGTATTGTGGATATGATGTTGAGAAAGCTTATAAGAATCCTTACTCTCCTCTTGCCAATGGTTTGAGTATAGCTGATGAAATCAAGGCACATGAAGCAAACAATAAGGCAAAGTTCATTTTGAAGAATAGTCTTGCACATTCTGAGTTGATTAAAGTTCAAAATATGAAGACTGCTAAAGAATTATGGGATGCTTTATAAAAGGAACATGAAGGAGATGAAAAGGTCAAAGAAGAAAATTTGTAGAATTTGGAGAAAAGTTTGAGCTCTTGCATAGGTCTAAAGATGAGAACATTAAATCCTATGTACAAAGAGTAGATGAAGTGGTAGGTGGAATGTGAGGACTTGGTGCTACAATAGATGAATCTAGGATTGTAAAGAATATTCTTAGAACTCTCCCTAATGCATACAATTAAAAGCTATCTGCTATTGAAGAACATAGAGATTACAAGACCTACACTAAAAATACGTTAGTGGGAACTCTGACAACTTATGAGTTGAGAAAGCCGAATTTGAGAAATGGATTCAAATCGAAAATTGCTTTCAAGGCTACAAGAGCGGAAGATCCAGATGAAGAAAGCCTTGATGAAGTAGAAGCTAACTTTGTGAGAAGAATGAAGAAAGGATCCAAAAAGTATGAAGGTAAGTTACCCTTTAAATACTTTAGTTGTGGATGAATAGGTCATTTTTCTTTGAGATGTACGGAAAGAGATAAGAGGAACAAATAAAGATATGAGAAATCAAAGGTAAAAAGATCAACAAAGCATATTATGTGAATGGGGATGCTAGTATTTCTAGTGAAGAATCTGATTATGGTGACCCTGATGACAATGAATGCTTTTTCTTGGCTATAAAAGATGAGCCTACTTCTGCTAATTCTGAAAAATAGGTGAAAGAATGTCCTCTGGAGAAAGAGAAAGATAAAGGTACGATAATTTTTTCCCTACATGCTAAACAGGAAAAGAACTATTTGGTTGTTGATAGAGGGTGTTCACATCACATGACCAGTGATAAGAGTAAGTTTTTTAAACTTGAAAAATATGATGGAGGCTTAGTTATGTTTGGAGATGATACTGGTGCTAAGATTTGTGGGATAGGTTCAGTAAGTTTTGGTGGAAAGTATAATACTGATGATGTCTACTATGTTAAGGGCTTAAGGAATAATATCTTGAGTGTTGGATAGATGTGTAGTAAGGGATATGATCTTGTGTTTAAGAATGAGAGATGTGAAATCAGGAAAGGATCTAGAACAATGATTGCTGTAAGAAAGAAGTTTGAAGGAAATATATATCAACTTAAGGGTGTTGATGGAATTGATGGACATTGTTTTGACTTAGATTAATGATAGTTGGCTATGGCATCAGAGAATGTCATATGAATTTTGATAATCTAGCAAGGATTACTACAGTACTAGACGCTAGAGATTTACCAAGGATTACAAAGCCTATGAATGCTATTTGTAGGAATTGCCAATTTGGGAAGCATGCAAGAAACAAATTCAAATCGAAGGAACAATCTAATATTAGACTATTGGATTTAATTCATACAGATCTTTGTGGTCCTACAAGAGTGAGAATTCTACAAGGTGAAAGGTACTTTATGCTTTTGATTGATGATTACTCTAGGTATACATGGGTTACATTTCTTAAAGAGAAATTTGATGCATTAGATAGATTCAAGACATTCAAAGCTATGGTTGAGAATGAAGTGAATTTGAGAATAAAATGATTCAGGTCTGACAAAGGTGGTGAATTCACCTCCCATGATTTTAATATGTTTTTTGAAGTTCATGGAATAAAAAGACAATTATCTACTCCAAGAACTCCTCAGAAGAATGGAGTTATTGAAAGGAAGAACATAACGATTCAAGAAGCTGCTAGATCAATGATGATTGAAGCTGGTCTATCGGAAGTTTACTAGAAAGAAGCTATTCATACTGTTGTTTATGTGTTCAATCGAATTCAAACAAGAGAAAATACTACTAAGATCCCCTATGAGCTATGGTGTGGAAGAATTCCTATTGTTAAGTATTTGAAGGTATCTGGAAGCAAATGCTACATCAGACGAGATAACAATTTAGGGAAGTTTGATGCTAGAAGTGATGAAGGTATTTTTCTTGGATATTCCACTAGAAGCAAAGCTTATAGATGTTTCAATAAAAGACTAAGGAAGACTGTAGAAAGCACAAATGTCAAGGTTGATGAAGTAAGGAAGAACTCAATTGAAATTGATGGATACGTTTCTAATGAACCTGATTGCGTAATAATTGAAGTTATGGAAGAACAAGAAAATGATGAGAAAGAGAAGCAAAATGAAAAAGAGAAATAAGAAGCTCTGGTGGTGTACCCTAAGACACCTAAATATGTGCAGAGAAATTATTTAGATAGTCAGATCATTGGAGATAAGACAAAAGGAGTATTGATAAGAAGCAAAGTTGCTATTGGTGAAATAAATTTGTGTTTACTTTTTGAGATTGAACCTAAGATTGCAAGTGAAGCATGTAAAGATGAACATTGGATGGAAGCCATGGAAGAAAAACTTATGCAAATTGAGAAGAATCAAACTTGGGAATTGGTCCCCAAGCCGACAGGTAAACACATAATTGGATCAAAGTGGGCATTTAGAAACAAATTGAATGAGAATGGAGAAGTGGTCAAAAATAAATCTAGGCTTGTGTGTAAGGGCTAATCACAAGTAGAAGTGCATATACTTTAGGAGACTTTTGCTCCATTGGCAAGAATGGAAGCTAATGTGAAGTTCTTAGCATTTGTTGCTCATAAATATTTCAAGGTCTATCAAATGGATGTTAAGTTTGTATTCTTGAATGGTGAGTTAGAAGAAGAGGTCTACATGGAACAACTAGAAATATTTCAGTTGTTAGGTCAATCGAATATGGTTTGTAGATTGAAGAAAACTTTATATGGATTGGCCAAGCCCAAGGGCTTGGTATGAAAGGTTAGACAAGCATTTGATTCAACAAGGTTTCAAGAAAGGCACAACAGATAGTAATCTATGTTTCAAGATTGAAAATGACAAAATATTGATTGTGGTTGGATATGTTGATGACATTATATTTGGAGGAAATAAAACTATTTGTAAGATGTTTAAGAAATGCAAAAATAATTTTAGATGTCGATGTTTGGTGAAATGAATTTCTTTCCTGGGATGCAAATTAATCAAATAGAGAAAGGGATTTTTATTTCACAGTCAAAGTATGTGAAAGAGATGTTGAAAAAGTTTGGGATCGATGATTCCAAACAGGTATGCACTCCCATGGTGACTGGTTGCAAATTAAGTAAAGATGATGATTCACCTAAGGCTGATCAGAGCAAATATAGATCTATGATTGGTGGGTTGTTGTATTTGATTGCTACTAGACCAGATATTATGTATGTAGTATGTCTTGTAGCTAGATTTCAAGATCCTAAAGAAACATATGTTGTTGTTGTTAAGAGAATATTCAGATATTTGAATGGACTCCAGATTATGGCTTATGGTATCCTAGGGATACTAACTTTACACTAAGTGCTTATATAGATGCAAATTGGGATGGATGTGTAGATGATAGAAAAAGTACAAGTGATGGTGCATTCTTTCTTGGTTATAGATTGGTGGATTGGTTGAGTAAAAAACAAGATTTAGTTTCCTTATCTACTACTGAAGTTGAGTATATTGTTGCTGCATCTTGCCGTACACAAGTTTTATGGATGAAACAAACATTGAAAGATATCAAAGTGATGTATGGTGATCTTATTTCTATCTTCTATGATAATACAAGTGTAATTAATGATTTCAAAGAATTCAAAGTGATGCACCCATGACAAAGCATATGTAATGAGCCTAACTCAAAACTGACCAGAACTTGACCTAATTGCTATTTGTAATTTCGTCAAACAATTTATATGCAACCTTGTAGCTGGCTGATGTAGTGTTTCAGTTTGAAGTAACTTGATATAAATGAATGCTAAGACTGATTTAAATACCCCTTCAATGCCTACAATCTGATCTATATGCAAAAATGCAATTCTTTTTGGATTTTTATGCAAATATATGGGAAACTAGGTATGCAAAGACTAGCTACAGCAAATAGACATTTTGTAAAACACTTGCCATGCATCATATCATTTACAATTCCATATGCAAGAGTATCTATTGAACAATCAGCTACTTATATCTCCATCATTATGAATACTCTAATACAAAGCAAATGTCAAACAGCCAAGACTTCTTGGCTAATACATATGAATTAATGTTTAGATCTGAAGCAGACTGTCACCTACAGCCGTACCTCCTATTATGCAACTAACTATCATCTAACATGCATAGAAATAACAAAAGAACCTGGTTTAGGAGTCGCCTTGCATTCCCAATGAAGAGGCAATGAATATTCTGGAAGTTGAAGACCATATGCAACCAATATGAATTTTTGAAGAAGTCGCCCCTGTTCTGATTGGAAATGTGAAATAAAATAATCTGCTAACCCTCCAAGCCTCCAATAACTTCTAACATGATCAACATAACCCTGGAAATGAGGCGCACCAATCTCCAAGAGGAATCGACCTGGTTATGAGCTGGAATGAATTAAAATGCTCCTCCAAAGGCGTCCCTGTTTTGCTTCAGACTTGGCTTCAGATTTGCCCAATGTAGATCTGACCTTTCCCTTCAAAGATTTGATGCCACAAGGCACTATTCTTCAATGCCAGCCAACTCCTATAATTGTAGTCTTCAAAATTGGCCTTAGGCCACAAATTTTTGCCCTAATGAAGTGACTGAAATATCACCTCCAATCTGCAATAATTCAGGTGATATTTCACACCCTCAAAATTGCTATCAATGGGAGTTTCCGTTCCCAAAGACAAATCTGATTATCTGCAGACCACTTGGCTCCACAAATACTCAAGAAGAATTCCCCAATCAACAATTCATCAAATTTGGATGCCCAAATGGTGAGACCTCAAGGTCTATTTATGCATTTCCTCTAGAGGTCGGCCTCAATAAAATAATATTATCCTTTGACTTCTAGAAGATTCCAGTATATTTTAATCTTTTTGCACTTTATGAAATATTAAAATATTATATTATTAATAAAGTGCATCTCAACATCAAATTATAAAATAAGGTTTCCATAAATAGAAATAATGATGAAATATAATGGAAAACCTTACTCCAATCAAAAACTGAGCCAAGTAATCACCAAGTGATTGCAAAATGACTCTCTCACCATGCCTCATTAGCCTACGAGAGCCGTTAATAGGCTAATCCTGCTGATATGTCGATGTCAACTAGAAGGGGATGACAACATATATCTATTATGTATCACTTCTTGAGAAAGAAGGTTGTGGAGAATGAAGTAAAGCTTGAGTATGTACCTACAAAGGATTGGATTGTTGATATATTTACAAAGGCTCTTCCTTAAGATACTTTTTAGTATCTCTGGGAGAAGTTAGGGGTGATTGCCCCTCCCTTCTTGAACTAGATGCATATGGAGATGCATTAGTCTAGTGGGTCTACAGATCTTCTTTCTTCTAGATTGATGTTTTGGTGACTACCTCTCAGGGGGAGCAAGTAGTGTCATGTGTTGTCATTGAAATAATATTCTATGTTTAATGTCAAAGGGGAAATCAATGTAAGAAATCTCTTTCCTTTGCCATTGATGTCAAAGGGGGAGATGAGGATGATGTGAAAAAGATTATCTATTGAGATGACGAAGATGTGAAAAAGGTTATCTTCTAAGGGAGAGAAACAGACAAAAAAAGTGTTTAGAGCTAGAATGTTGTCTTTGATGGTTTTTCATAGATCATGTGTTTCCATCAATGACAAAGGGGGATATTGTTGCAAGAATGAAGGTATTTTCATTGATGTCAATTGGTTAATTGGTTATCAACTGGTTGTTGTTGTCATTAATGTCATGGATGAAGGTTATTGGCTATATATGTTGAGGATATTGAGAAAATTAATAAAGAATGGTTGCAAGTGTTCAGCGCTTGCTCCGAGTTTTGCTTCAGAATTTTCTCCTATGTTCATGTGGTTCAGATATGTTAATCATGGTTGTTAGAAGCTGCTATATCCATATTTTTGGCTTCTGATTCATTGTATAGTGCGAGTTATGTTCACCAATTGTGAACTATGGTTTTCAGGGTGTCTGGATGAGGTCTGGGAGAAATGTAGTTGGTCTGGATTTATTTTTGCTCAAGTCTTATGACTTGTGGCTCTAGAGATAAGTTGTTATGATCGTTTTGGAGATAATTTTGTTGTGTGGAAATATTGGATCATGTTAATGGATGCATGTGCTTAATTGTTCTATGTGTTTTACACTAGTTTGGACGACCTTGTGTTAAACACTACTCTCGAAGATCATGAAGCGTGTTGGGACTTATTTGGGTTCTCATCAAGCATGTGTTTGGGTCGCCCTCATTCTAATTCCACCCTAGAATGTCTTGGCGTTGACCTAATTTGAATTTAATGTTAGATGGTTGACTTTGGATATGTTTCAAAGTTGAAGATGGTATATATACATGATGAGATATTGGTGAAAGGTGTATAAGAGTGGTGCGAAGAAATAGAGCAGATAGATGTGAAACATATGCGAATCAGTTTGTATGTGATGCAAGTGTGGCAGATTAGTGAAGAATCTAAATGCTAAGTTTCTGGAAGCAGTGAGTTGAAGGTGTACTCTATCATTCATGTATGTCTACAAGTGGTTGAGTGAATTGTGGTGGAAATATTTGTTGCATTGAGATTATCTTCTATGTGTAACATATCTCTTCTACCTTCTTTGTATCTATGTGGTAGTGAGCCCTCCGGGTGGTTAACCCTTGTTAGATAGTGAGTCCCGATTTGGACAGTGAGTCCTTATTGTTTTGGCAGCGAGCCTTTGTAATCAGTTATGATATTCTCTAAATTGTGAGCTAATCCTCACTGTGGTTTTTCCCTCATTGGGTTTTCCACGTAAATCTAGTGTTATTGTGTATGTGTGTTACTTTTCAGTTTCTACCTTTGCACTTAATGTTTAATCATTTTAGTAGAGTAAAGGATTTGTGATTGATCTAAGTTCAGGTGAATGTTTTGAAGATCAAATTTACTACAACTGATTCAACCCCTCTCTTAGTTGTCTTGTTTAACAGTATCCTCACCCTAGTCCGAGTGTTTTTAGCCCAAAATTACAGGGATGTTAAGGATTTTAATATATTTTCCCAATTTGGCCCAAAATGAACAAATTATTAATATAATTAATTATGTATGCAAAATAGGGTGTCAAAATAGTGTGAAATTATCAACCGTAACAATTTATGACATTATAGAGTCTTCTTTTTGGACACACCCTTTATGACAATCTTCTTCCATCATATCTACCCTCCAAGGGATTAATCACAATAGTTTTATTACTTCTTCCAATTTCTCAACTATATTAGTGATCCTTGTTCAACCATGATCAATGAGTCTTGAGGGTGGCATTTTAAATACACATTGAAATTTTTTACCAATCTTAGGATCAATAGAGATATTTACACATGGGGCACACCTAAATTTGATACTACTTGGTGTAGAGCAAGATTTAAGAATGGAAAACCAAGCGACTTAGCTTAAACACAACAAAATAACTATGGAGACATAATGAAATAATACCAATCTTATTGAAATTTAAAGAAAAATTCTTACAACATGGTGCAAAGGTTGAGTATCAATTGATATTAGAGATCTCAAGTAAACTATATTCTAGAAGCTAGAGATGATTACAATAAATTATAAGGATGCATACTTATACACATCTTGGTTCCCAAACATAATCTATCATAATCTCTAAAGATGAGGACAACCCTACCAATTTGGTGCATCAATATAATTTACACATAAACTTAAGGTGGATAAAAAATGACCCACTTTCTTTGAGACACGTTAGATTTATGTTTCTCAAGATTTCAGTATCCAACTATCAAATGGTGCTATGCTTTCTAGTGTGAAGTTAAACTTGGGATATTTTGAATTTGAATATCAAAACTAGGCACACTAGAGATTCCATCCATGAATGAGCCTTCTTACATATATTCATGGAAGTAAGCTTGATAGAATAGTGAAATAGTGAAAGAAGAAATCATTGATAGTAGGTGAAGATGAAACATGATCGTTTTACTACCACATTGTTCAGGCAACCATCATAAGGAAATCAAACTAGAAGAACCTTTTTTGAACAAGTGTGGTAAGAAATCCATAATAGAGTTGATTTTTTCTATTGTAGAGGTCTCTCAAGACTCAAAATTCAATAGAATAAATTATAAAAACTACCTTCAAAACCTACAAAATAAAAAATATACAAAAAGTAGAACTTATTTTTGGATGTTGTAGGATTGTTTGACCCTTGAGATGCTCTTGCATAAAAAAGGATTGTTTGAAGTAGTTATAAAAACATAACATAATTAGGTCCATACACTAATAAGGGGCATGTTCCAACACTACAAACATCGCCATTTGGGATCTCTCTATGTAACTCCTCACACTACCCCAAAAAAATCTAACCCAAAACTAACAATAAAATCCCATATGCGTATTTTTACATATGATTTATTTATGATGTTGTTGAATACTAATTTCCAACCAATAGTAAACTATGTGTCTTTAGTGATATTTTATACAATATCTAATATTTTAGTTTCTTACAATAAATGGTATTCAATGCATGATGGATATAGTGTGAAATTAGATAACATTGTTTTTATTAAGATACACATGAGACTGCACATTAAGGGGGACTACATGTTCTCTCTTCTTCTTTTTATTTTGGAATGAGTTTTTCCTTGCACAAGGTTTTATTCTTCTAATTTTTTGAATGGAGTCACTGGGTAATCTCTTCATTCTCTCTTGAGGAAGTTTTTATCAAGTTTTCTTCTCTTCTTTTGGGGAGATCATTTTGTACATGGGCACCTACCATGGTTACACATTTTTCAACACCCATCCATCTTACCCAACTAAGCTATGTCTAAAGGGGGTTTAATGTATTATTTTATTTTCTTGCATTTATTTAATAAATTATATGCACCTAAGATAGAATAAACTTACTTAGATGAGTATCTACTTCAATAGGTTGTACTTGCATCATGTGAATTGTACTTTTCTTCTTAGGTGGAGATATCCATTCATCACATATATTTAATCCCACATTGGTTGTACATTCACATATCTTGGTAAAATATTTTATAGATCCCCCTCTTACTCTCATATGAGAGTCATTGTAAATATAATTACATAATATTAAAATAACAATCATCTTAATGTTCTACATTTTTTAATTGTGATTTTGCTATTGTGGCTTGTTTGTGTCATCAAATCTCAAGAACTTGCTCCATTGACAAATCTTACATGGTATCAAAGTAGTTGGTGACTCAAAGCTTATCCATCTTCAAAGAGGATAGAAAATTTGTTTGAGAGCCTAATATGCTCTTCTCTTACATTGTGTGGTGATTTGGAGAATAATAGATTTTTAAAAGGATCAAAATTGCTAACTACTTTTGGTTTTATTGTTTTGCAAGTACACCTAAGTTGAGTTTAGATGATTGAATATTATTGTTTTTCCTTTCATTACATCTCAATTTGGTTTTAGAGTAGAATTATTGCAAGCATTTAAAGGATTTTCCATCACTTGGGCATCCACAAATCGCTCATCAATTAGATTATTTGAGCTAAATTTGATCTTGTAATTACATTTGAAAGGCCCAAAAACACAAGGATAAATTGTGAATTCACCCAATTTAAACAACTTTTCCCAAAGGCCCTTAAAAACAAAATCGCAATTATTGTTTGTACCATACTATACATAGAAAATATTCCATATGTATCAACATATTTGGAAATTTTTATTAGCATCACAAGTGTAGATAAACTAAATAAGTGATGTAGAGTGGTAGGGGAAGCAACACCTTTTTCCAATAGCTTCTCTCAATGCACACATCAACTTCACTATTCCTTCCAACAAGCAACTTGATCACCCAACTCAACTCACACACCCAGAACATGTTTGAAGGACTTGGGGATGCTGTGTACACTCTCAACATGTCAAAACAAGACCAAATAACCTGAATTTACACTCAAAAACTCCCATTCTCTCATCACTCTTACACAAGCCCATGCAACCTTGCAACATTGCCAAATAGGACAGTCAAAATAAAAATTATTAAAGGCATTAAAAAAAATGAAATCAGGTTTTAGACTTCTAACAAGATCCCCCAGAAGTTCCCAAAAGCAAGGATCAAACACCCAAAACAAATGTATCAAAAGATTGATTTACAACCATAAACAAGGCTTAACTAGGCATGTACAAGGAAGCTTTCAACTTTTCAAGGCACACCCCAACACCCCTAAAGCCTTTATCAGGTTCAAAAATTCTCCCCAAGACCCAATACGCACCTTACATCCATTCTATTTACTTAAAATACTCAAAACCAAAAAGAAATGCTTACAAATGATCATTTTCTCGATCGTTTCCAAGGTAAAACCAACTCTAGGGCTTCTAAGCATAACTTCTTTTGAAACTCCATCTTTCCTCCTGAAACTAATTGAATCGTGTAAAGGACTCCTAGGTCCACCATTCCACCAAAAAATAGAATTTCCTACGGTGGAATGCAGAATTATGAACATATTTTGTGAACAAACCCTTGTTTTGTAGGATTTCAAACCTCCGCAGTAAACA
This sequence comes from Sequoia sempervirens, assembly GCA_007258455.2. NCBI lineage: Eukaryota > Viridiplantae > Streptophyta > Pinopsida > Cupressales > Cupressaceae > Sequoia > Sequoia sempervirens. The sequence goes on along the minus strand of VDFB02047397.1, from coordinate 98,078,557 downwards.
TAACTTTCTCAATTCTTAATGAAATTAACTCAAATCACTGCCAAAAGAAATAAGACTCTCCCCTATATCAAACCATATGCATTATATGTCCGTACAATTCTGCTACAAGATGTACCAATCAAAAGAACAGTAAAAAATGTTGTAAAAATTGGAGAAAAAAAGTTTTCTTCTTATTAAAATGCTTCAAAACTTCAATCTCTCCTCTGCCTCGAGCCAATGGAGGATATTTAAAATTTTCCTCATCATTTCCAATGGCCTTCAACTAATTTTTGAAGGAGGGAGCCATTGGTTAGCATAATTACATCATTAATGTTGAAATTACATTAAATTGCATTATGGCAACTTTGCAATTTTGAAGCAATTTTCAATTCTAACACCTATGACTTCTAAAACCATTCTAATGGCTTCAAAATAGAATTATTACATCCTTAAGACCTCAATCTTTCATATCCAAGTACAAATTTAGGATTTTTCCTTCTCAAGGCTACATGACTACATTTAGTGCAAGATTGCAATATTCACATTTTTACTCCAAAACTCAAAAACTCAACCTAGAACCTATCAAATGGTCTTATTAGACCTTATTGAAGATGAAAAACACTTAAAATACTCATTGTAACCTATTCACCATCTACTTCCATTAAATGATAAAAAAGGGAGGATGAGGTGTAGGTGCTCCTGCACCATACACCCCCCTAGAAAAAGCTCATTCCTCATGAGTTGTTACTGATACCATTGCCTACAAGATTCATGCATGCTCCACTAGTTCACAAATCAATTCCATTGGTTCATGTACACTAGACCTGCAAATTGCTCTGTACATTTAGCATTATTGAATGTATTTACATTTGTATTTACCTTGTTCTCTTTTCTCAGACATGCAAACAGTCTTTTATCTTTCCTTTGACCAAGATTAGAGTGTTCACTATGCCTTGCACCTACAAACAAACAAGGATTAGTAACTCTATGATCTATCTTCTTTTCTTTGTCACCATCATGATTACTACTTCCCTTACTACCCTGTTCAATCTGCTTGTTCCTCTTTCACCATTTTTACTACCTTATCAGGCTTATGCACTGTTGCACCTACAATTTTTACTGGCTTCTCATCTTTATTCTTAACTACAAGACATTCAATGGTCCCTACAGCAACACTTTCATGCAAATTCCCTATCAAAGCACTTTTCACCCCTGTGTTTACAATCACACCTATTTCCCCTGCATTATCAGTCCTAGGATAGGTAACAACATCAAAAAATTTGATCTCCTTCATTACATTTATAGTTTCCTTCCTACCACGCATTATTACCTTTGCTTTACCTTTGATATCTTCTATAAGAGGAGTTAAAACAAAAGAATAACCATCTTTGACTATGGTGTAGGTATTTTCCCTACCATCATACAATGCCCTCTTGTCATATTGCTAAGGTCTGCCTAATAGGAGATGACAAAAATCCATTGGAAGCACATCACAAACAACACTATCATGATAACCACCAATTTGAAAGTCTAAAATAGCCTTTTCATTCACCAATAAAGATTGGTCATCATTTAACCATTAAATTTTATAAGGAAATTCATGAGGAATTCTTTTCAAGCCTAAATTTTTTACCATCTCACATGACACCATATTTTCAGTTGAGCCAAAATCAATCACCACTCTACATACCTTGTCCTTTCACTTACAATTTTTCTTGAAGAGGCTTTTTCTTTGCAAAGGTGCTTCCTCTTTTGCTGCTTTCAAGATTGTCTTTCTCACCATCAACATTTCCCTTACTTCAGGATTTGCCTTCTTACTTGCAGAATAATGGATTTTACACTCCTCTTGAACCAATTGTGCTCTCCTATCAATCTTCTTGTTTCCACTTGATGAGCTACCAACCCTCTCAGGAAATTTCCATGAAGGATGGCCAAACTCATTGCATGTGTAGCACCTTCCTGCAAAATCATTAGAATCTCTACCAATACCAAACCTTCCTCTACCTCTAAAACTAAAACCATCTCTAGAATCAACATTTTGCTCTTTACCTTTGTTTGTTCCTTCTTGATCTTCATTTGGCTGCTTTGATGTAGAAATCATTCCTCTTCCTCTTGCATTAGGACCACCTCTTCCCCTCACCGATTTCTCTTATCTCCTCTTAAGCTTCTCCTCCACTCTAATTGTCATTTGATAACACTCCTCTACACTCCTAGGCTTAGCCAAAACCAATTCATCTTGTATGTTAAGCCTCAAACCACCTACATATCTAGCAACTTTTTCATCTTCATTCTCATGATGACCAGACCTTAAACTTAGTTTATAAAATTCCTCAGTATAAGACTTAATGTTCATTTCCTTTTCCCTTAAACCTTGCAATTTCTTAAACATTTGAACTTGATGATCCTTGGGTAAGAATTTACCTTTGAGTTTTGATACCATCTTGTCCCATGAGGTGATTTTAGACTTTCCTTGCTTTCTCCTCTTTGATTGAAAGTAGTCCCACCATACCAAAGCATGGCCTTGCAACTTTGTCTTTGCAATTTTAACTCTTTTCTCCTCAGAAACCTCATCACATTCAAAATGGTTATATAATGCAGCAATCTAGTCAAGTAACTCTTCATCATTTATACTACCACCATACTTTGGAACATCACTATTTACCTTAGGCTTGTCATTCTTCACTACCTTCAACAACTTTTCAGTTATTTGATCATCTGGAGTAAGCTCTTCTTCCACATCTTCATTCCACATCTTCAAACTCATCATCTTCCTCTTCATCTGACTTACTCTCTTTAGCATCCCTTCTTTTGTTTGTCTCCAAGGCTATGATCCTTTCCTCCAACTCTCTGAGTTCCTTAGCATGTATGTCTTTCATCTCCTTCATCTCTTTAGCCATATCATTCTTCTTTGGAGGCATCTTATCAAACTTGCCCCTTCACCTTCTTCTTCAACCTACAAAATGAAAACAAATCTACTCCCTGATGCTCTAATACCACTTTGATGCAGAGTGGCAGGGGAAGCAACACCTTTTTCCATTAGCTTCTTTCAATGCACACATCAACTTTACTATTCCTTCGAACAAGAAACTTGATCTCCCAACTCAACTCTCACACCCAAACATGTTTGAAGGACTTGGGGATGCTATGTACAGTCTCAACATTGTTAGTGTAATTAATTAATTATTACACTAGCATAAGTTAACTTAGGTCATGCATCATTTAGTCCTAGGTTGCATTTTTAATAAATCATTTAATAATGGGGTAATATCCCCTTCCTTGTTTGTAGGGATAAGATTCCTTCTAGAAGATGAGTTTTCCTTCTAGAACTTATCTCTATCTTTTATCATTTTCTAGATAGGGTTCACATGTTGTCACATGTTGTTAGATAATGACACATGGAAACATCTCTTGCATCTTAGGTTTTCTCTTTTTCCTATATATTTAGGGCATTTTGTTCATTTGTAACATATCAATAATATCATCAATATAGAATCTCTATTGTGCATGCCTAGTTGCAACACTTTCTGTGTGGTTGATTATCTTTCCTGGAAAAGGTCCTCCATTGAAGACTGTAGCTTCAGGGACCCTGCGCATCCATAATCTCAACATGGTATCAGAGCTTGTCCAGTGAAACGTCAACCCTCGATCAATAAAGTTGGTGTGCGAGATTCTTTGCAGGCTTGAAGGTTTCCATTGTAGGCTACTTGATTCCACTCGAGGACCAAGCTGATTTCTGAAGCAGATAGAGTTAGATATGAGCTCGCCATTGTCTTCAGAAGGCCTCGAAACCCTAGGATCGCCTACCCATTCCTCAAAATCGGATACATCAACCCGAGAGCCATCAGAGGTATTTTTTTGGGTTTGCAAAATCAATCATACTATCCATACAATTTGCAGCAAAAAATCATCCCGGTTAGTTGTCCTCTGAGGCAAAAAAATTTTAGCAGTAGGCCACTTTTTGTTTCAAAAAAATTGGGCTAATATTTCTATATAGTTTGAAAAAAATATTTTTTGGGCAATTTCTATAGTTGCAGGAAAAATAATCCTCATCGACTACAAATATTAATCAATAGTCGACATCATTTTTATTTCATTGGCTTAAGCTTTTATTTGATTTTTTAATTGCAAATAGTTGCAATATTAAAAAAATCAAAATCCATCATTTTTTGTCAGCTTCTTTATTGCAAAATCTATAGAATATTTATATTTGTCAGCTGCATTTATGACTTTTTGTAGGGGGTACACTTTTGTCGGCACCTTGACCGATCGGTACATCTTCTAGACTTCCTATTGTAATCTCTCCCTGCCTAGTTCTTTTTCAGCTGGGCCCACATTACATCCGACCGGTGATTTGTCTACCGGCATCCATTGCTCTCGCTGACCGAAGAATCCTCTCACCCATGCTCTCCTAAGCCCCCGCTGCCGGTTCTATAGTTGACCATGGTCTCCGCTCATCTACAACTGGCACCACCAAAGTTCTAAGCCCATTCCACCATAGCTCGGCTCTGCCTTTGCCCATCTGGTGGGGCTTTTTTTTTTTCCATTCAAACACCGATTGGTCATATTACATACTAGGTGCTAGCGCCCGAGGGGCCAGATTTTTTACCCTTTTTATCCTATAGAGTTCCTAATATAGGCCTTTTTTCTTTTTATCATAACTTTTCACCATGGTATCAAAAATTGGAAAATGAGATACCGTCAGAAAGAGAATTTCCTCTAATTTCCAGTGGCGACATCCATTTTTCAAAAAAAATTGGCAAAAAAATCCATAGTCAACTGAAGTCAAAACCTTAATTTGGACTCAAAGGCTCATATCTTCACAACCGTTCATCGGATTTCAGTGATTCCAGCAGCATCAAGAAGTATTTTTAAATTTTTTTCATCATTCTAGACCCCTTGATTAGTTTCAGCTCTAGGTACTCTTGCATTGATTTTTTCAATTTGGTGCATTTGTTCAATAACCTGGACATCCTAAAGCTTGGGAAAATATTTTTTGATTTGGGTAGCATCACTTAAGTTGCAAGTCATCTTTGGAAGCTTCTATTTGCTATTGAAGGTCAATGTCTTTATGTTTTTTGGAGAAAGTTCATTATGGGGCTTGCATATACTCCTTTGGTTATGTTACACAAGGGAAACTATAAATAATGGCGAGATGGGATCAACCACCATCTCCAATCACTTGATATATTTCCTCATCTATATGGTATAGTTCCCCATCCAAGTGAAGGTATTCATGAGTTTTCTTGGAGTTGCAGCATATACACTATCTTGGAGATCATTTCTATGCAAGTTGATTGTGATTTTTTGAATGTTATTGATCATTGTGATTGTCCTCATATTCTTTAGGCTAAGCTTTGGGAAATCTATGAAGATTCTGACACTCCACTATTCTCTGATGGTCATGATTCAAAATGTCATTCTTCAGATCAGGTACCTCATGATGATAGTGTTGTGCAGGAGGTTGATTTCCTTGATCTTTCCGAAGAGGTTGACAAGGTTCCTTTAGGTGCTTCTTCTCAATCAGAGACTATTGGTATCCCTTCACATTCAGTGATTCCTTGTCTAGATTCATTGATTGAGGCTTCCACCATCATCATCCATCAGGACACATGCAATTTTCTAGACTTGACATCACAAGATGGCTTCATTTTAGGTATCACTGACTTGGCTACTTATATAGGTTTGGAGAATATTCTTGAGGGGATATCACTCCTCTATTCAGATTATTCCTTGGAGAGTTTTCTTGAGTCTCTGCATCCCTTTGTCTCGACCTTGAGAGGTGATCCAGAGACTATTTTGGAGGTACTTGGTTTCTCTTTAGAGATTTCATCTTTGAGACTTCTTCCCTGTCATTCCATTCAGGATTTGAGTTTTCTTCAACATCTACCATTGGATTGGCTTAAAACTTCTTTTAGTGGTTTTGAGGACACTTCATTCAGGGGTTCTATCAAGTCTCCATCACATTCATCATATCCATCACACCGTCTTTGGATATTGTTCAACATCGGTTTTCACATTGTCCTAATTTGTCACCCTCTTCATTGATTGTGGAATCTTCATCTTCAAGTAAGGAGACATTTGAGCAGAGTTCAGAGACACCATCATCATCTGCATACAACCTTCCTTCCTTCAATTCCTATCCGGAATGGGAAGCATCTCTACACTTGCACTTGGTTTTGTTTCTTCCGAAAGGGAGACAAGTTGTTTGTCGACATTGGATCATGCTCTATCTTTAGACACTTACCATCTTTGTAGGGTGATCACATCTTTTGGGGGGGATATATTTTCTCTCTCTTTCCTCCCTATGGGGGGGCTATTTTAATGTATCCATGTGACAAATGGTGTACTTGGGGGGTATTTGGGAGTCCTCCATCCTCCCCATCCTATCTCACATTTTCTTCTTTTTCATCTCCTTTTTGGAGAGGGGTTTTGTTCCCACTGGGTTTTCCCCTTTTCTCCAGTTGTGGGAGATTTTTTGCATCTTTATCATGTACATGGGTACCTAACATGGCCTCGTAGTTGGGACCCATCATCATCATCATCATTATCATCTTCTTGCATAATCATTGCATTTTCCTCCCTAAGTTGAACTTATGGGGGGATGTTAGTGTAATTAATTAATTATTACACTAGGATAAGCTAACTTAGGTCATGCATCATTTAGAACTAGGTTGCATTTTTAATAAGTCATTTAATAATGGGGTAATATCCCCTTCCTTGTTTGTAGGGATAAGATTCCTTCTAGAAGATGAGTTGTCCTTCTAGAACTTATCTCTATCTTTTATCATTTTCTAGATAGGGTTCACATGTTTTCACATGTTGTTAGATCATGACACATGGAAAAATCTCTTGCATCTTAGGTTTTCTCTTTTTCCTATATATTCAAGGCATTTTTTTCATTTGGAACATATCAATCATATCATCAATATAGAATCTCGATTGTGCATGCCTAGTTGCAACACTTTCTGTGTGGTTGATTATCTTTCCTGGCAAAGGTCTTCCATTAAATACTGCAGCTTTAGGGACTCTGTGCATCCATAATCTCAACAAACATGTCAAAACAAGACCAAATAACCTAACTTTACACTCAAAAACTCCCATTCTCTCATCACTCTTACACAAGCCCATGCAACTTTGCAACATTACCAACTAGGACAGTCAAAAATAAAAACTTATTAAAGGCATTAACCAGACAAGGAAATCAGGTTTTATACTTCTAACAAGATCCCCTACAGGTGCAAAAATATATAGGATCAAACTCCACAAACAGATGATTCAAAATATTGACTTTGCAAGCCACAAGAAGGCTTGATTTAGGCCTGTGTATAGAAGGTTTGGATACCAAGGAACACCCCAACACCCCTAAATCCTTTAGGAAGTTAAAAAATTCTCCCCAAGACCCAATTCACACCTTACATCCATTCTATTTACTTAAAATACTCAGAAATCAAAAGAAATGCTTACAAATGATCATTTTTTGGACTATTTCAAGGTAAACCCAGACCTAGGGCATCACATAAATTTTTCAAACCTCCATATTTCCTCTTGAAACCAATTTCATCTTGTAAATGATCCTTAAATCCACCATTCCACCAAAAAATAGAATTTTCCTATGGTTGAATGGTGAATTATGAACATATTTGTGAACAAACCCTTGTTTTGTAGGATTTCAAACCCTCTGGTAGTAAAATGGATGTAACTTCCTCAATTCTTAATGAAATTAACTCAAATCACCTCCAAAAGAAATAAGACACTCCCCTCTATCGAACCATATGAATTAGAGGGTCATACAATTCTGCTATAGTCCATACCAATCAAAAGAATAGTAAAAAATGCTGTAAAAACTAGGAAAACAAAGTTTTCTTCTTATTAAAATGCTTGAAAACTTCAATATCTCCCATTCCTTGACTCAATTGAGGCTATTTAAAATTTTCCTCATCATTTCCAATGTCCCTCAACTTATTTTTTAAGGAGGTAACCATTGGTTAGCATAATTACATCATTAATGTTGAAATTACATTAAATTGCATTATGGCAACTTTGCAATTTTGAAGCAACTTTCAATTCTAACACCTATGACTTCTAAAACAATTTTGATGGCTTCAAAATATCCTTATTACATCCTTAATACCTCAATCTTGCATATCCAAGTGCAAATTTAGGATTTTTCCTTCTCAGGGCTACATGACTACATTTAGTGCAAGATTGCAATATTTCACATTTTGACTCCAAAACTCAAAAACTCAACCTAGAACCTATCCAATGGTCTTATTAGACCTGATTAAAGATTAAAAACACTCAAAAGACTCATTATAACCTATTCACCATCTATTTCCATCAAATTATCAAAAAGGGAGGATGAGGTCTAGGTGCTCCTGCACAAGTTAGGCATCTGATATCCTATGGGAGGAAGAACTACTCCCAAACTCCCTAATTTTAAGCTTATTTGTTGTTGCAATTGAATGGATAGGTGATAGAATTTAGACAAAGGATCAATTTTAGTGGCCTCATATGTCCTCTTCAAGAACAAGCCAATCAAAGGATCCACAACCCTCAAATATGCTAAAATGGCAATATTCTCGGCAACTAGGTAAGGATCATGTAACCTTTGATACATTCTCTGGAACCTCATGTTGAATAATGGAAATGGTTCATGAGGTTGCTTCCTTATTGTAGAAAATTGGTGATATAGAATGGGTGGATCTACATAGACCTGAAACTGATTAATAAAGGCATTTTTCAAGTCTGTCCAACTCAAAATAGACCATTGGGGCAGGTTTAAATACCAGTTGTATGCCATGTCACCCAAAGAATAGTGGAACAATCTACACACAACATCATGATGAGCTACATGAGCATGAGTATAGGCATCCTTAAAGGCATGTATGTGCTCCTCAACACTCCTTGATTCTCCATGCATATACTTGGGGAAAAACCTCTCAGGATTCTTGGGAAGATCATGTATACCTCCAACAATAGTCCCTAATGGTGAGGGGTTATTCACAAAGAAATACATGGCTTGTGGTGGTGGTACTAGCTGTGGAATAGGTGTGTTTGGCCTATGAGGTGGTTTGGGTGGATTCGGTGGAAACCTAGGTGGAGTAAGCGGTGGTGACAATGGTGGAATTAAGACTCTACGAGCCAGGGGTCTATACCTGATAGGGGTTTGGAGTTCAATCAATGGTTCAAGATTCTAAGAAGATCTAAGAACTCTCTCATACCTATCTGGTGAGAATGATCCAATTTGAGCCAGCTTGTTCCTCATTCCCTCCTAGCACCAAACCTATTGATGGTTAAAACAACACAACAACATTAAATAGAATATCACTATTCTATTTCTCCTGAAAGATAAAGACAACATATAGTAATCTAACTCCCAAGGTCCTGGTAGTTGGTTCTCAACTGTGTTGATGTTGCTCAATGGTTAATGTAACTGTAATATGCAAGGGGCCTTTGCTGGCAATGAGGAATAAAACTGCATTAGATCAACTAACCTAAATTGGGGGGCTTTAAATAAAGATAAAAATATAGATCAAAGCTTTGAAACAGAAGAACATGAACAAAACTTCTTAATATCTAGACATGCATATCAATAATGAGTTTTTCTTTACCTAATTAAAACCACAACATGATGCAATCCATAGAACAATTTACACCACTACATACATTCATAGTGCTAATTCACAATCAAAACCATTCACTAAACTTTTACTTCAAAACTTAAAATAGATCATTCACTCATCATTAAAACACAGATCAAATAGATATAACAACAATTTCATTCACAAATAATTCAATGAGATAATCTTGAATCTGGTTTCCTCTATTGATTCTCATCAAATAGAAAACATTTAGGAATAGAAAATCACTGGCATACGGATTGATTATAAATCATTAACCCTATCAAAGAGGTCCAAAATTATCAACATGTAAAATGTATAAAACTGTAAAATGTAACCAAGTTCAACTAAACTTTCCAAAGTATCTTGCTAACAACTATAAAATTCTAAGACTATGATTCCTATTGCTATCATCAGGTGGCTAATCTTCCTTCAATGAGCTGACCTTTACAAAATAGAACTCAAAAGTGCATATAGGGATGTTATGCACAAGTTTCTCTCAATCAAAACTCATATCCAAAAATTAAGGAACCAAGACTGCATGAAGAATTTGGACTAGTGATCTTCAGTTCAATCAAGGCTTGACTGCTCTGCCACACAAAATTCTAACACCCAAGAGAGAAGATGAAACTGAGGAATGGGAAATGGAATCCAACTTGTGTCAAACCCTACAAAATAGGAGAAAAGAGGATGTGGTGTCAAGAGGAGAATGTTATGTTGCCAGCTCACTCCTGCATTGTTGGGTCCATGACATACTCATCATAACTTGAGAAAACTTGTTGAAGGACATCTAAATCAAGCCCATCTAACCAACTATCCTCAAATTTGATCCTCTTTAATTTGGCTGAGGGAAATTCTTGCATATCCTTCAACTTAATTAGTTCCTTCCTAGAAGTTCTTACTTCTTCCTTGATGTCCATAAATCTATCCAACAACAACTCTTCTACATCATCTTCTTTTTGCATTACCTCTTCAAATCTACTACTCAACCTTTACCTGAACTTGTTCAAAGGAATACTCTCTTTGACTGGGATGTCCACATTGGCCACAATGGCAACTACTACCTCCAATTCATCAATCTTCCCATTCAAGTCTTTGCTTGTTTCTTGAACCTCCTTCTTATGTTGATGGATGAACTTGGATTTGAATACTATTATGCTCACATTCTTCTCAATAAAATATGTATTATCTTCTTCAAAAATTGACTGCTCTAGGATATTTTACTTGGGCACTTTGTTGATGTCTTTAAGCTTCTTAATATATTCTTTGTATTCTTCATCTTGCTTTTCTAGATCTTCAACACGTTGATTCATATTTTCTACTAACTCAAGTGTTTTTTAATTAACCCTAAAACTATCAGTTATCACCTCAACAACCTCCTAATTAAGTCTATCAATCCATCTTTCAAGCATCCCCACTTTACTCCTCATTTGTACCAAGTCATCAGCTTCCTTCTTTGTCAGTAAGATTGGGGATTCAGGAGCAGCAACTTGTTGAGAAATTGGAGTGGAAATATCCTTTAGAAACTTGTGTAGCTTATCCAATTGGGCTTTTAGCTCATCTTTCTTCTGCATGTCTTTGATCATTCTGGATTTGGTGGAAGAAGCTACAATATCAATTAAATTCATTTGTTGGTTTCTTGTAGCTCTCCCCAAATTCACAGTACCTAATTGGTAATTAGTCATTTTCATATCATCCTTATTCTTATCCACCATTGGAATTGCACATTCAACAATTATTTTCCCTGTATCAGTGAGATTAGTGGAGTGAAGAATTTGAGCCTTCTCTTTTGGGCCTTTCCTTCTCAATCTCCTTCTTCATCTCATCCCAATTGAGAGGATGTGGTTGCACTATTTTTTTCTTTTCTAAGTCAAGCTTCAACCATGTAGGAGTAGTAGGAGTAGTGACTATCTGTGTTGAAGAAGAAGCAATAGTGGTAGAAGATAAAGGTTGCAGTATTGTGTTCTTAGGCTAAGAGTCAACCTCCTACACATTTTTTTGTTCTCTTTGTGCCTCTTCTTATGAAAATTTCTTTACCTCTTCCTTTAGCCTTACAATTTCTTGGCTTCCAACTCCTATTGCAAACGTTCTTCTTCCAAATTCTTTTCCTCTAGCACCTGGTCCCTCTTCCTTTTCAATTCCTCAACATAGTCCCATGCTTCCTTGGACTTCTCATGTAGAGCAAGTTCTGCAGCCTCCTTCTCTCTCTCTCTAGGCGTTCTTTCTCTTCTTTCTTTCTATAGGCCTCTTCCACAGCCTTGAATTTAGCCTCAAGGGCTTCTTTCTCTCTTCTTTGAGCAGCCTTCTCCTCCTCAAGGTCATGAATTTTCTATTGCAAAGCCAATTTATCTCTTTCTTCTTTCATCTTGAGCTCCCGCTCCTTTTGTTGTTGTTGCTTGGCCAATTCATCAACCTTGACTTTAGCTTCCAATTCTTTTTTCTTGGCTAGTGCATTAGATTGTGCCTTAGCATCAATCTCCTACTATTTAGCTAGTGCCTCAACTTGTGCCTTGGCATCTAATTCCCTCTTGGCTTCCTCAAAAAGCTTCCATTGATCTTCTTTAGTTAAAATATGTTTAGTTCCTGCATCCTTAGTCTCATTCAAAGATGCCACCACATGAGTTTCTCTGTTGGATGGGGTAGTGTCAGAATCTATATCAACATCATGAATTTCTATTTCGGGCTCCTTCTCCTTCAATAACTCGGCTTCCTTATGGAGGGTTCCTATGTGAATCTCCTGATCACTTGGTTGCTCTGTAACAAGAGGTTGATTGGATGTTTCTGCTGCAACAAATGTTGAAGCACCCTACTCTATTGTAATCTCTTCCCCATGTGTCTCAGGATGTTCTTGAATAGGAATTTCAATTTCCTCTTTAGCATTAGGAGGAAAGAACTCTAGAGGCTCCTTAGGAGTCATTCTTCTCTTAGTCCTCTTGTACCCTTGAGTGGTACTTGTAGCCTTTCTTTTCTTAGAAGTATGAGCCTCTGGCTCCTTAATCCTCATGGAAACCCACTGAATGCTCCTATCTAAAACTGGTCTTGCAATCTATTTTATATCAATAGATTCTTCCACATTCCAGTCCATTGGATCAAGATCTTTGGTACCTACATTCTCTGCCTCATATTGGGGATCCAAAGTTACCCCATCATCTGATAATGTATTAGGGATTTATTCTTCTATCCCATACTCAACCAGGAGTGGGATAGGTAGTCTTTCATAATTTCTCCTCCTAAGATCATATTCATCTTGCAAATCCATCCAGAAGTCCTCCAATAGATTGAAGTCTTTGTCAAAGACAGTGGGTACCAAACCCTACATCCTGTGTTTAGGATCAAAATGCTTCTTGGAAGTATACAAACCAAAATTCATCTGAATCAATTCATCACAAACTACCTTAGCTTCCACAAGGTGTGGACAACTATATTCACCCAACTTCATGGGGAACTTATGACAACTAGTCTTGTGTTTATTACCAAACTTTACATTGACTGCTAGAGCTTGATAAATGAATTCCTTTAAAATAATTTTATTGCTGCAACATGTAGGAAGTAAATGAGGGTGGCCATCAAAACCTCCCAACCTAAAGCAAGTAAACCTGGGCTATTGAGTAAACTAGTGTCCCCATTCATTGATGAAGGCCATGGCCTCTCTACTCAATTTGCAACCAACATCTCCTATTAAACGGTTAATGATGACATATAAAAATGCATCATTAACCCTTCTATAGTGTACCTTTGAGGTTTGTAAGGTAAGCTTATCATAGTGATCCCATACATTCTTTTGTCCTTGAGCCTCCCCCAATATACCTACCGCATTGAGTCCAGGAAAGATCCCTCTTCTGCCAGCTGCATAGATTACATAAGAGGTCATGAAGAAACTCTTTGTTTCTCTCACTCTAAGCATCTGATTATGTATAAAATCTGAGACAATCATAGGCCAATCAAACTATTTTCTTCCATCAAGGATAGTTTGGATAAATGGAAACATCCATTGCTTGAACTGGGAAGCAACCCTCTTCCCAAACACCCTATAGAGCATCATTATTATGTCTAAAATTTCCTTGTAGAAGTCTTCCCTTTTAGGCTGGCCAGGAAGCTTAGCCAAAGACATTTTCTCAACTCTTATCCAACTCTTGTTCATATGAGTTCTATTAGCTTCCTTCCTATCACTATATAGTTTTAGTGCCTCCGCCTCATTGAGTTGTCTGGGATTTTGTGGAGCAGGTGCATTGAACAAAAAATTAATCATTTGGGGTGTTAAGTCAATGATAACATTCCCCTGCAAATCCACACACTACCTAGTGGTAGGATTGTATTCTCTAGCTACAGTCATTATCAATTTAGGGCACTGGACTGATAGGGGGAAGATGGCAACATGTGCTAGTATAGACTGGACAACTCTCTATGTCCTTCCTATTACATCTTCATTGAATGCACCCAAGTTCATTTTAATTATGTCTGCCCAATTAGAATCAACCTTACTAGCAGTGAGAGTAGCTTCCTTGTGTTTGTATCTTAGAGTGTAAGGGAGTTGCTCCAATTTGATCTTATTTGGCCTAGCTCCTTGTCTTGAAGTTTCTACCAGTTGGATCCTTTGAGAAGCCTCTTCTAATTCTCCTGACATCTCTCAATATCTACAACAAACTCTTGTATTAGATGAACAAAAAGCATAAAATTCAATACATCAATCAACATCTTTCTCTGCCTCCTTAGGAAAACTTTCATACTTAGTGAAATTTCAACTTCATCATAGGCGGAGCCACAAAAGAATAAGGAACATGGAACCATTTCAATACAAAGTGGGATCGTAACCAGAACCTGGATGGGACCGAGACTGGAATCGGAACATAAGCCAAACCTGGAACTAATCGTTAGTTCCAAGTTCGACCTCCACTCTGGTTTTGGTTCCACTTAAAGATAAGTATGAAGACCAAAATCCACAATAACCAAAAGCAGGATCATTTTAGGAATGAACCTCAATGGAAAAAATCCTCAGGACGAGTTCATTCCCACTTCCACTTCCGCCAGTTTAATATGAAAAATAGAGCACATTTTTTGAAGACATGGTCACATGAATCTAAGGACCTAGGTCACATGGGTTTACCAATGAATCCAAATAGAGGGGCTTAACCCCACCTCTTAACCATACAAAGACCAATTTAAAGCCTAAGGCCAAAATATTTTGCAAAGGTCATCAATCAAACCCTAGTTTGCATGATGCGTTGACTCAAAAAATTAGGGTATCACAAACCCAACATGGAAATCACATAATCAACAAGGAAGAATTATTAGAAAGGTTTTCCAAATAAAACAAAAATCATTTAACACATAGAGGACCCTAACCAAAAAAAACCCTAGTTAGAAACTAGGGAACAACAAAATGCACCTGTCATGAAAGTGACAACAAATGGAAAACAACAACTAGAAAGAAAGAAAATAGAACACGAAAACAAAAAAAGACAAAAACAAAACCAAAAGAAAAGAAGAAACAAGCAAAGGTTCACAAAAAAATATTCTACAAACACGATGAAACACCGCGAACAAGAAAACGAGAAAGAAATGATAAAGAAAAATGGGAAAAGAAGGGAAAAGAAACCCTACCTTGAAATTCTCACAAGGAAATATCAAAACCTAATGAAGATTCACTCACCAACACGCCCCCGCAATCAAATCACCTCTCACAAAGTTCTCCTTGCTCTAGTTCGCTTAAACGGCTTAGATAACCAAGATAACGAGTCAATTAAACACAATTAATCTTTTAAAAACATTTCATGCATGCGAGGAGGCTGCAATTAATGCCATAAATGCAGTAGGTCAGAGGCAGAGCAATCAATTCCAATGAACCATTAACTCGAGTGAACACCAAGAGTAGGGCAGACGTGGCCCCAAATTTGGAACAGAGCAAGAAAGTGTTTAACAAGCCTCTTATCAAACTCCTAACCTAGCTCTAGTCCCATGACAAAGAAAAACAACAAAAGGAAATGGGGGCAGAATCAGGACCAAAACTAGAAGTGGAACTTTTACAAAGTTCCAAGTTCAATTCTGATTTTGGTTATGCTCTTGACAAAGGAATAAGAAATGAAAAAAGGAAAAAAAACATGATGGGAAACGAGACCGAAAAAAAACTAGACATGGCCCAAGCACCAATGGAAACACAACACAAAGAAAACAAGTGGAGTCAGAATCAAGGCAGGAGCAGAATCTAAATTTTTTACAAAGTTCCAAGTTCTCTTCCAACTCTGATTCCACTTTCGCTTGGGTGAGACAACAGACAAAGAAAACAACAAACAACTCAAGGGAGAAATAGACTCGAGAGTGCAAGAAACACTGACAAACATCAAAAAGAACAAGGAAAGAGGGTGGACCTGAAACTGGGATGAAATCCAGACTTAGAACCAAAACAAATGTTTCAAATCTAGTTTCCATCCCGACTTCGCTTCCGGAAGACAAAAAGAAACAAAGACTTAGGAGGAAAATGAACAACTCTTAAGACCCAAACAAAACCAAAGGACAAAAACAACAAGGGGGGCCCATTTTGTTCCACAATAAAATGGGGTGGTTATGCAAGGCATAACAGTACCTATACGAAACCCCTCAGAGATTAACCAAACAATGAGAATGAAATATCATAAAAGTGTCAATGATTGTGGGAAAGAATGGTAATATCACCAATTGGCCCTAAATGGCTATATCTATGGAAAACCATTACTACAAGTCCCTATCATGAAAAGCTTATGTAAACTGGATTCTTCTGGCATTGACCTAAGCAAGGCTATAACTAAATCTTCCATAGATTGTTCTCAACCTATTTTGTCCATGTTTCATTATCCACCTCATGAATTGAAGCCATTATATCCATAACCATTATGCATTCCAATCTTTACTACAACGGGTATTTGTAGTTAGCAGAGAAATTTGCACACCTTAGTATAAAAGAAATTGCAACTACAACATTTTGACAAAAACCTACATTCTTATTATTCGCTATTAGATCTTCATAAGCTCCACCAAAGTGTCTATTTTGACGCAATTGCAAGAAAACTTCATTTTCTTGAGTCATTTTTGCAAACATTTTACTTGCCTTTGTTACCTTTCATGAGATGAAAGCCTCTTTAAGAAATTCTATCAAACAGTTCATGTGCCACTTTTGTGCTTCCACATTTTTCACATACTCTGCAATCATTGCATTTCACGTGATGACATCTCTATGAGTCATTTTGTTAAATAGTTCGTGTGCATTTTTCCACACTTCCCAACATTGAGTGGACTGGGAACAGTAGTAGAATTTTGTTTTGCATCTACTAAAAGCATTTTTCTCCTCTAAGTTTCAATGCCTTTTCAACATATCTATTTGGTGCATATCCCACAATAAACGGTATTCTATATATGGGATCTCCTTTTAGATGGATCGAGGCCTCAACGTAGCTGATTGTATTTGTTTGAGAGTATTTTTAATAACAAAATCGTGTTTCCAAAGTGTCTATTTGATGTGCATATCTTGTAATTGATGCAATCCATGAATTTATACTCCTATGTGACATCTTACTGATTGTTGTACGCATGGAGGGAAAACAAATTCCTTTGGTGGCAATCTACTTTGAGACATTTTGTCACAGTCACATGCTCTATCTATGCATGCACACTGTGTTCGCTTGAAAGTTCATAAAGCCTTGGCAATAGATCTATTTTATGCATATTCACAATGAGACAACTTCTCTTTAAGGCATTTTTCTAAACAATCCATTTGCCTCATCCATTCTATGAATATTCTGCAATCATTTCTTTGCATGAGGCGTCTGATTTGAAAAATTCTATCAAACAGTTTGTCACCGCCATTGTCTATACTTGCAAATTTGGCATACAATGATGTGACAGAAAGGGGCACTGGCAAAGGTCTTAGAATTGACTTTTCAACTACCAATTGCATTTGTTTGGAAGTTTTCAAATCATTTATGTGAGGGTTTCAAAAGAATTCAACAAAATCTATTTTGTGCACCTCCTTCCATCACTCACGCCATGAGACGATATCTCATTGAGGCATTCCGTTAAAGTTCGCTTGCATTGCATATGATTTCACATCTTGCAATCATTTTCTTCTATGAGATGACAACTTTGAGGTACCTTTTGTTAAACGGTTCACTGCACAGTCAATGCCTTCACATTTTGGGTTTATTTATGCAATCATTACATCTCTCAAAGCATTGAGTTGTACAGTTCGCACCTTATCTATGCTTCCACTATTTGGATTTATATTCATCAGGGCAGCTGTAACTTACAACATCTAATAAAGGTCCACCCCCTGTTTGTGCAAGATGATGTTGGTAAAGTTGGAGGTATTCGTCCTCACCTCTGCCAATTGAATTTGCTTAAAGTTTCTAAAACCTTTTCAACAAATTCATCTCATTTATAAACTGCAAACATTGCATTCCCTGAGGTGACATTTTTTTTAGCCCCTTCTGGCAAACGATTCACAAACTTGGTATATGCCTCTATTTTTTATGTCGTGCGGGAGTGGGACTAGTTTCAAGAAAAGGATTTTCACTTTTTATGGGCGGGATCAGAGCGATGATGAGCACAGGGTCATAGAAAATTTAGTGCAGGAGCGGGATGGGAACCATGAAGGGTGGAACGGGAACCATTCTTGAATCAAACATTTTTCTCTTGTGCCCGGTTCAGGTTTCTCCCCGAGTCTGTAATCTGATACTGCTGTAGGGGCGAACGAAATCAGTGCAAGGTCTTCTTTTAATTTTTTTTTACCTTTGGGGTTGGGAATCAAGATGAACCCAGACATGAACACTTTACTCCTATTTCAATTTCACACCCGAGTCCGACGCGGGTTCGAGATCGGACTCACACCTGAACATGAATATTTTACCTTTTCAAAAACTCAAAGTCAGCTTTGATCCCGCATCTGAAAGTACATTTTACTTTACTCAAAGTCTTTTGATGTAGGGGATTTTATTTTACCTTTTCAACTTAGATTTCAAGTGGGGGTTTTTAACTGAAAACTTTTATGATGATTTTTTTTTGTTTTAAAGTTTTTTATTTTTTTATATTCTTTTACTTCATTTAATTTTTATTTTTATGATTTTTTAATTTTTAAAATCTTTTAAAATATTTTAAATAAATAAAAGATTTATTTATTGAAGATTTTGAAACTTTCTTTATTTTAAACTTTCAAAATACAAGATTATTTATATTAAAAGCTTATTTATTTTCAAGTTTAAAAGATTAAATTTTACTTTAATTTTATTTAAATTTTAAATTTTAACTTTATATTTTTAAAATTAAAAAGATTTATTTTATTTAAAATTTATAAATAAATAAATTTCTTTTAAATAAAAATTTTCAATTTCTATTTTTTTTGTATTTTATATTTTTTTATAACTTTAATATTTTGTACCTTTTTTTAGGATTTTTGCGACTCTAAAGACGAGACAACAACGCGAAGATCAAAATGAACAATGCGAAACCAAAAACAAGTGACATGAGGGCGAAGATGGAAAAGCGAGACAACAAAAACAACCAAAACAAATGAACGCAAGACAAAGATGAAAAGAAAATGACACGACAAAAAGACGAGGATTGGGATTGGGAACGAACACAGAACATGAACCTTCAAAAAGTGCAAGGTATCGGTTCGAGTTTGAAACCCAAACCCGAGAGACTGACACACAACAGATGTGGGAAACGGGATCAAGATGGAACCAGGAGCAAGAACCTCAGAAAGGTTCCTTGTTCTGGTCCTGGTCTGATACTCGAACCCGAACCAAGAAAAAAGGACGATAAAGGAAATAGAGATCAAAGTTGGGGTGGAACCAGAACTTGAAACCTCGAAGGGTGTCAAGTGTCGATTCCATCCCGTGACCCAATCCCGACAAAACAATGATGAAAATCAAATAGAGATTGGAGTCAGGATAGAAACAAGAACTTGAACTTTCCAAATGTGTAGAGTACAAGTTCTGGTCTGAAACTTGAATCTGAAAAAGACAAACAAAACGAACAAGGCACAAGAAATGATGAAAACAAGAACGAAAAACAAACTAGCAAAATGAAAAAAAAAAAAAGAGGGGGTCCCCAACTTTTCCAAGAAAAAGTTGGGGCGTGTATGAATAATGGAAATAAAGAGTTTATTGAATACATTTAATTGAAATGAATTGAAATATTGAAATTAATTAATTTTATTGAATTAATTAATGTTCATTTCTTGTGTTTAGGTATTTCTAAAGGCTAGAAGGGTATTGGATCAATGTAGATGGTCTTGCAAATCTGATATGCAAGAGGGAAGATTTTTTGAAAGATCTTTGAACTGAAAGTAAACGGAAGACATGGTGGGTCCACTTGGAGTGATCTTAGGAAAAAAAGATACTACAACTCATTATGCAAAGGGATAAACTCTGAGTCAAATTGGAGGGTTGCAATTATGAACTAAAGTTAAACTGGAGGATGGAGTTTCAACTAAAACTAATTGAAACAAACTTAGATCAAACAGAGAGTTTTTGATTGATTATTTCAAATTTTGACAAGTTGTTTGAGCAGAAATTATGTAATTAGTGGGCTATATATGGTCAAATCTGCTCACTTTTGAGGGGTTAGACACTTAGGAAAAAGAGTTAGAAGTTTTACAAGTTAGCTGATTAGAGTTAGCAGTAGAATCAATAATGGAGTTTTCTACAATTTTAGTTTAGCTGAGGAAATTTGAAGACATTGGTTTCTGTGCACTGGTGAATCTTGCCAGATTTGTAAATGTTATTATCTGTTTCATTGATAGTAGAAGCAGCCAGACTTAAACTTGCTTTAAGTTGTTCTCTGGAATGATGTTTGTTCTATTAATCATTTGATTTGGAATCTTTCAAGGAATGAAGTTTTATCTTTTTTTTTGTTCAAAAATGGCGATTTGTGATCTATTGTTAAAGTTTGCACTATGAATGAATGTCCAACTTTGTATTGATTACAGGTTGATTTGTTCTACAGTTTGGTTTGTGTTCCTTGAAGAGTAATAAATCTGGTTAATTAGATGAATCAACATTCTTCTTTCTCTTGTGTCCCTAATCTATCTTTTTCCTTTTTTTATACCCCCGGTTAGAGTAGGTTTAGATAAGAGTTCAATCTTGCAGCAATCAAGAAGCTCAATAACCAACAGGACCCTTGAACATTACAACCTCATTGACTACTCAACAAAACAACACAGTTGAGAACCAACTATAGAGACCTTGGAAGATAGGTGGTTTTAGATCAATTATCTTTTTCAGGAGAAATAGAGTAGAAATATTTTGTTTAAATGTTGTGTCAATTTGGGCATCAATAGCTAGGTCCTTGGGAGACCACATTTATAGATGGTGTAGTGATTGATTGTGTTGTTTGGATTGGTGCCACCTGGTGTTGCGATATCAGTGGCATGATCAAAGGATTTTCTATGTTGATTTGATTTATGATTGGAGGATTGCTTTGATTTGGTTGGTTGAGGATTGGTAAAGGGGGTTTCCCTAAACCGAGGATTGGTGTGGATGTTAATGGTAGAGGGGGAAATTGTGGGCATATGGGTGGTGTGTTTCCTTGAGAAAGAAATGATGAGGGATCAAAGATTCCCCCTTATCCAAATAGTCCCCCTTGTCCTTGTGAAGTCGTGGCAAGAGAGACTTGTGTGTCAAGAGAATATGCCAGTGATGTGGCAAAAGTGGACTGATTGTTGGTGTCATGAAAGATGAGTGGAACGTATGGATGTTTTGAGTTTTAAGGAACGGTATTTGGTTGAACCAAGATGGTGTTTGCGTCTAAGTCTTGGTTATTTACAAGGAGATGCATTTGAAGAGCATGAAGCAATGAACTTCCCTTGGTAACCATGGGTTGACTTGGAGCATGAGATGATGTTGGTTGTGGGATGGGTTGAATGATGTTTTGAAAAGGTGGTGTGAATGGTACAAGTGACATATTCTCAAGATGTTTTTCCACAATAGTGCTTACATCATAATCAGAAGGGAGTTTAGCCCCTTCCTTTGCTAATTATAACATGTATTGTGAAGGATTAAATCTCATCATTGCATTGAAAATTTTGTGATTTTCAAGATTTTGGACCATTTCTATGATTTCATCTTGAGTCATTCCTCGGAGATTGTTGGTGGTATCCTCCACTTGGCAACCTCCCTCTTGAAGATCTTGTGGTAGTTGAGGAAGGTTGAGTGGGGGATGGCTAGATCTGATGGGGTTGATTTCAAGTGCAGTTTGACTTAAGTCACTTGAAGTGGATGTTTCTTTGTTTGTTGCCATGTTCTTCTTGTGTTGAGATCTAGTTTGGACCATAAAATAAGGATCAATTTTTAGGAATGTGGGAGGTGAACCTCTAACTCCTTAGACTAGTCTCAATTTTAGGTACAAAAAGAAAATCTAAGATGTTAAGGATAAAAAGATGGTGATGAGATAATGAAAGATGAATGATGTGAATGATTGAACTCTTAAGGAACCTTGGAGGGATACTAGACTTTAGGACTTTGGGTTTTTGATTTTGGATTTGATTAGGATTTGATAATGAACTAGTAATCTTCAAGAGGTTGGATGTTGTCTTGGAGTAACTTGTCCACAAGGTGATAATTTAACTAAGTGTATGAAGAAGGATTCATCTACACACACCTAGTCAAAAAAGATGATTTTGATTTTGATTTAGAAGGATTTTCCAAAAGCCTACCATGAAGGATTTTTTTCAAGATTCTAAGGATTTTGATTGATGTTTGAGGATGGATGAAAGTGTTGATTTTGATCCTAAGTGAACTTAGAGAGACTTTTGTTTACAAAACCTTAGTATTGAAGAACATGCTATACTTCCTATGTAAGGAACTCAAAACGTTGAAAATTGGGATTGTCTTTTGAAGCACATTTGTAAAAGTTATAGACCAATATTTCTCTAACTTCATAAAGCATAGACTGACATTTCTTGAGATTTCTTGGACTAAGACATTTGTGACGATTGATGGACTTTGGTTTTGGGGTTTTGATCTTGTGGGAGATCATTTGAAAAAACACATGTGTGAGGTTCAATTGTATTTTATCTTTGCTCAATGAGTTCTTTTTACCACAAACACTTTCTTGCTTAGCTTTTCAACTAAATGTCGAATGTCTAAATTTCTTTCTATCCCACAAATTCCATTATGTGAAAATCAAAGAAAGTAAGGGAATAGTTCCCTAATGTTGACTTTAGAGGGAAATTTGAGATGTAACTCCAAGTACTTAGAAGCCTATAAGGATGAAATCCCTAGGGACAAGCAATAGCACTTGGATTTTTCAAAGGTATTTTATCCTTCTAAAGGTTTGAGATTTGATGATCTTGTTGAATTTTATTTTTCAAAATTTTGGATCCAAGCAATGTGTTTAACTAACTCAAAGATTGCAGAATCCTAAGATGGAAAATAAAATATTTGTTGAATTCCCACTTGGATAAATATAGCTATGCTTATTCAGAGTGGATGATTAGAAGCTTGAACACACTAGATCCCCTCCATGGCACTCACTTCTATGGGTCAGCCAAGCTTCAGTTCTCATGAATCTCCCATGATGAACTTTTCATCTCTACAAAGAATCATAAATATGTGGGACGACTTTGGAGGTCCGACCTCTTGACACCAACAAATATTGGGATTTTGGATTCTAAACACAGGTTCATAGTAAGGGCATCCAGTGTAGAGGGTGCAATGATAAAATCCTTGTGAGATATATCCCAACCCTTAGAACAAGGGCTTTACACATCATAAAGACATTGGGGGAGAGTTACCATGCACCGCTTCCCATTGTTTACGATTTTCATTGCAACCACAAATTTATATAATAGTTTGGAAGAGCTTGGCTTATACTCGTTACTGCTTGGGTTGTTCCCTTGGGGTGAGTAATTTTTCCCACCAAGGCAGGCCCTCTAAAGGTGAACAATATTGAGTAAGTACATCCGTAGTTCAATCAATCTTTGTTTACGTGAACAAAGAGAGAACACACACAATGTATTTTCTCACACTAGCAAGATTTGTTCAATTTTAAGAGCCCAATTTTAAAATGTAGAGGCAATCTTTTAGACAACCTAATATCACTAAAATGATTTTGATTCTCAAGATCATTGTGAAGCGCGAGAGAAGTGTATACGCATTTTGATGGTATTAGTTTGTAAAAAAAATTACAAAACAAGATAAGCACATGTTCATTTTAGACCTCAAAAGCAATAGTAAGTTCTTTTTAAAGCACCAAAACCAAGTGTTTGAAGTTGTTTGTTTAATTTTTAAGACCCAAAATCAAATCTAGTGAGTTTGTAAGGTTCTTTTTAACCCTTTGTGTGTTCTTTCTAAAGCCCAAATGAAATGTATTTGAGTCCTAAACTGAAAGATAGAAAGATATCCAAAGATTGGGTTATAAGTATCCCTAAAGTTTTAAAAAACACTTGTCACAATCATGAAATAGTGTCATAAGAGACCATCTCCTTGTTTCCTCCTTTTCTTTCTTTGTCACCTCAACCTACAAAAGTTGGTCAGTCTACAAAAAACAGAGCCACAAAATAGGTCAATGGTCAAAGGAGATCAAAACAAAAAAGCACATGTTAAAATAAATTTGAAAATTGACTTTTTACCCCAACCCAGCGTCATAATCTGCAAAGGTGTCACTTTTTGGAGCTTCAGCGTTGCTCTGTGGAAATCAAAGTTGCTCTATGGAAAAATAGAGACTGTGTTTGCATTGCCTTTTGGAATTTAACTAATCTGGTCCAAGGGAAATCACTACAACATTTCCCTTTAGATACAGAGGTAGCATTTCTATATAGTGACGCTTGACTGATAGCATCATTGTTTGTCCTCCTTAGCGTTGATGTGTCTTGAGAAAGCAGAAAAGAGAAAAAATAGTGGAATTAACCAAAAAAATGTGTTAATTTTGAAATTTGTGCCCTCCTTCTAGCGCCAAATGTAGAATGTTTTTCCTAGACCTGCTCAAACATGGACAAACAAGCAAACATTAGTCCTTAAACAAGTATAAATAAAAATTCCCCATGAAATTCATTCAAACACAAGAACATGAAGTCAAAGCAAAGTAATCAAATAAAATACTATTGAAATCCTATTCTAATGCTCAAACCAGCATCCCATGGGGGAATTGGTGCTTCTCAGGTGTGGAAAGAAGCCCTTTCCCAATTCCTTGATAATCTTGATGATAGATGTGTGATTCTTGATGCAAAATGCCAATAACCTAACTACGGATGATGAATTCTATGCTAACTTAGATGAAAATGTGGATGAAATCATGGATGCTTTGAATTCAAATGACTATAATGTATTTGCATGAAGTTGTGTCCCCAAATCAATAGAGAAGGCCTCTATTTATAATGGAGAAGGATTGAAGATTGAAGAATGGGGAGAATGTGGGATTAAAGAATGAACCAATGGCATTGTACCACTTGTCAACATGCTAATGAAGGAGAGTGGAACACATTTTGAAAAATGTGCATGTTAAATGCATGTAGGTGAAATTTGAATTTGAAGAGGTGACTTGTGTAACAGGAGGTGTAAGAGGAATTAATGCCAAGGTGGCTCAAGGAGAAGACATGTAAGAGCTTTTAATGCCAAGTTGGAGGACAAAAGTCCTTTGAGAGGGAGAATTCAAATAAGTGGAATATTCCAAGAATATGCCATATTTGAATGAAAATAGGGGGAATTAGTAAATCAAATAAATTGATTTACATGTGCAACTTGCAAAAGCTAGAGGAATGGAGGATTAGTGTTAGGAGTTAATTAATCTGGGATTAATTAACTTAGATGAACTTAGTTGATTGGTGACATTTGATTTAGATGTTTTGAATTTATTTAAATCAAATGAGAGGATATTGGAATATTAGTAATTTACTTAAATAAATTTGATTTATTCAATTAAATGAGGAACACCAAGATTTAATTAAATAAAGTTGATTTATTTAATTAAATGATGAATATTAGGATTTAATTAAATAAAGTTGATTTATTTAATCAAAGAGAGAACATTAGGATTTAATTAAATAAAGTGATTTATTTAATTAAAGGAGGAATTTTGATGAATTAATTAAATAAAGACTAGTTAATTAATTGGTTAGTAAAGAAATGATCAAGCAAGAATCAAAGTTAGTTAATCAAAATCAAGTGCATGATATCAATCAGGATATTTCGAGTGTCTACACTTTGTTGTAGTAGAGTTTGCATTACATCACACATGAGTTTTGTGAGTAGTTGTTTGTTTGCATTAGTGGTATCAGAGCCAGAGGTTCTGAGTGCATAGGCAGAGCGCTGAACATGAGGGAATCTATGCCAAGACATGTGGGTGGAGGACGAAGTTAGAGGATTAGAGTGTGTAGATAGATCGTCGAGCGTGAGGCAGTCTAAACTAAGAGGATGGGATGGGTCATGAGGAGGCTCGTACAAATTTTTCTGGGAACAATTTTGGGAAGAAGTGGAAAATGGGAAGCACCATAAAGAGTTTGAAAATCTCCAAGTTGAAGTGAATATATTAGAAAAGAAGTTTAAAGAGGAAATGAGAATGTGGGAAGAGAGATATGAGAAGAAGAGTATTCTCTTAGAATAGGATAGCGGAAAGAAGAGAAAAAAGAAAGAGTGTTGCAACGCTTTGGTAGGGGTTGAATGTAAGAAATAATATGTGGGGGTGGCCCACACAAGTGAAGAAGATGATAAGGAACAAGTTGCAGAGATAGCATGTGAATGGAGTGCATTGTGTGAAGTGGATGAAGAGGGTTTGCAATAAGAAATTGTGAACATGGATGGTCATAAATTTGACAAGTGGGTTGGTGAGGAAGAGAATGATCTCTTATTGAAAGAAGAAATGAGGATGATAGATAGGTTATTTGAGAAGAAAATGTTGGATGAAGTTATCTTTAGTGAAAACAATAAAGAAGGAGATGCAACAAACAACAGTCCTTTGGAGGATATGACTACATGGGAGAAATTCAAACAGCCTTCTAAAGATGCATACATGAAAGGTTTTGAGGATGAATAGAATGATGTCGGGACAACAAAGAAGGTAATTTCTTATTTTAAATTTTAAATTTTTGATTGTTTACCCTCTAAGGAAGAGATTGCAGTAGTAGAAGATGTAGTTGAAAATGGGTATGTGAATGTTGCATATTTATGTATAGAGGTTGTAAATGATGGTGTGGGAGGAACTTGGTGGAGGTGGTTAGTTTGTGGTGGGTTGGATCCCATGAAAAAAGATAGAAAGGAAGAAGAGATATGGTGAAGAATGATGGTCTATGGTGGATGTGATTCCACGTGAAGAAGGATGAATAGAGTGCACACTTGGTGGAGGAGGATGGAAAGTGTCCTGATTAAGTGCTGGAAGAGGCAAAGAAATAAATTCCTTATTCTAAATCAGTGATGGAGTTAGCTACAAGTTATCCACAACTTGAAAAAGTAGTCCTACTACTCCACTCCATTTTGTGAGTTCTACTCACAAAATTTTTCCTACCCGGCATGTCTAATGTAGGAGCATCTAGGTGGACTGGAAATTAGCATCAACCAAAAACAAGTTTCAAGTTTGAATTTTAGTTTTGTTGTGCTTGGGGTTTATTTGACATCTCTTAGCTTTGGAAAGCTCTTGGTGTGTTAAAATTTGCAAAAAATCATTTTTTATCAAATCATCATTTTAAGGCTTTGCAAGCAGTTTTCAAAAATTATTTTTGGAAAACTCATAAGGATTGGAGTAGAATACTTTGGTAGAGGAATTTATGTAGGTGGTATACAAAATATGAAGAAATAATTAAAGTCATACATTTTTTAGTATGGGAGATTTTAATGCAGAAAGTTTGTTAAAAGAAATTGTCAACAATTTATGAAAAAGTTTAATATCTCATAATTTTGGAAGATTGGTGTAAAATCCTTTTGTAGAGGTCCATAGGGTACTATTCCTTTCTTGGATGCCAATTTTTGTGCAAATCAAAGAACTTTTTTTTTTCACTTGTCAACACCCAATTCGACACTTCTAGAGTACCAATTTGATAAATTTTATTGTGGAAGGGTATTATGAGGGTCATGGAAATTAAATATTAGTTTTATTCCTTCATTAACTATTTATCTATTGCATAAATAATGTGGGGGGTGTTTGGAGCATAAAACAGACAAAAAATCAAGATTTTAGATCTTTTAAAATGCCCAGAATAGAGAAAAACGCCTCTGGGAGTAAAGACAACACTTGTAGGAGTTAATGGAGGCTTCAAATGTCTCATTTAACACTGCATAAGCTTAGGATATGGATACCTATGCTTGGGGGGAGTGGTGCACCCATTATGGAGCAATAATTGATTATTTTCAATGCATTGTTTAGGGGTTTTTGAAGAAAAACGTTAGAAGAAGTTTGTGAGTGATGGGGAAGGATAAAGATGTCTCTATAGAGGTAGCATTGGGAGTTTTGTGTTGTAGGTTTGAGCAACACCAATGTGTGAGAGGTGAAGAGAAAGATAAGAGCCATATGAAGGTTTGAACAACAACTTGTGTGCAAATTTTTGTGTGTTCTATGGTGGCATTTCATTTTTCCATTTGATATAATTGTCATGAGTTTATTTGATGCAATAAAAATTCAAAATTTGTTTGCATTTTTTTTTGTATCATGAGTGTTCTTTGTTGTAGCAAAGTTTTCATTACATTGTGGGTTTTGTGAGCAACTTTTGATTGCATCACTTACCATGTATTGTGACAAGGAATGCACTATGGGCATTTCCATTAGACCTTGTGAGATGTGCTACCCCTCAACTCCATTGGGGTGTTTCCCTTCGACCCCTATGAGGAGTGTCATCCCTCAACCCCTTTAGGGTCTCCATCCCAACCCCCACTAGTTATTGGGATCTCTTTGTCACATAAGAAACTTGATTTCAGTCACCTACATTTTCATTGACAATTTTAATCTACTTTTTTAAACATTTATGGTGCAACTTTGGATTTATGGCTCATAGAAGGGGCAAGAAATTTCCAATTTCAAGTAGATTTTTCTGTCTATTTTGACTTTTTTTTTTCTTTACAAAAATTTAACCAATGATTTTTTTGGGTTGACCATTCATGAATTAAAAAAAATAGTCTAAAAGCCTTAAGAACTCCGGGATGAAGGTGTGAACATATCAATCTACAAAAGAGAGTAAAACATGGCCAATATGGAGAGTTCATTCTTCAAGTTTTTCCCAAATCCAAGTGTGTTTTCTCAAATTTGTAATATGGACAGGAAAATGAAAATTTGAAGTTATTCTACTCATGATTTTGTTTTTGAATAATTGTTGTTTACCATTTTTGAGTGCTTTCCCTATTTAACCTTTCTTTTCATTTTCTTTTGAGATTTATTATATATTTTAATCTAATAGTATGCCCCTTTTTAAGGTATTCTTGGGATTTTATTTTTCCTTTCCAATTGGACTATATTCTATTGGATTGCATATTTTTCCAATTTTAATATATTATTATGTATGTGTTGTAGAAAACTTAGTTTTAAACTACAAAATAAATAATCTCAATACAATGTGATAGACTTTAGATAGATGTGCATTCCCTTAGACCCAAGGAAGGAGAGAAAGCATCTATTGTTGAGGACTTAATATATGTTGACACAAATTAAGGACCTGAGTTACTAAATTATAAAAACTAATTCTATAATTTTCTTTCTTACCACCTTCTAGGTTCAATGTTCATGTGAAAGGTAAATATGTAACTCTAATAACATACCAAAAATATCAAGTGACCTTGTACAAATCAAAATTTATCCAAGCAGTTGGTTTACTTAAAAAAATCTTTGAAATACCTAAAAAATGTGATCCCAAAGTTGTCTATCATTTACCTTTTCTATGGGATATTTTGTAGTAGAACTTACATGACATTGCTACAAAGAAAATCATTGATGTAGGTGGTAGCCAAATCATATTATCAATTTAAAGCTTTAAGAAATCTAGGAAGTTATATCTCCACCCACATGGATTTGGCTTCTTGATCTAGCAAAGCTCTTCAATTTTTCCTATCTATCTGCCTTTACATTTTATTACAAGCATATAAATAGAGAAACAATAGAAAAACTTTATGAACTTTACGTTTACATTTTAATATGAGCAGTAGCACTTAGAAAATCATGGTCTCCATTGAAGCAATTTTGAGTCTATATCTATTAATGACACCTTGCCTATTAGGTGAGTAAGTCAAGGTAGAGATACCCATGTTAAAGTTGATAGTGGAAACTTTCCATATTCCATAACACCACTTGTGGATGGGATTATCTATGATATGGCATCATTGGGTATTAATGATGCATCCTACTTGGGAATCCCTATGATTGGAAGTGCCACAATATCTACAAGGCTATGCATCAGAGTGTAATCACCACACTAGGTAATAATATCTATAGAATACTAGAAGTGGCCTTTTCCAATTTAGTATCCCATAAGTATTTGTGTGAGATATTCTATACTTGGATGTTCATCCTAATCATGGTCAAATTTTAGGAGGTTTAGAATACTATAACCATATGTTCCATTGTAAACAGTCTTCCAACACATTAGAACCAAATGGATGAGATGCTAGTATGATACACAGAGTCCTTTGGCACTACACTGTCAAATGGATTGCTATTTAAATATTCAGTTCTTGAAAATCTCAAGAGATGGTTCAAAAGGGATTCACATTGCATGTGAGCATTGTGATTAATACCTAAACAAGATTATTTCCACCAATTAGTTGTTAATTGGATGTATAGTTATTAAATAGGTTAGCATAGAAGAAAATTTACAACTAATAAAATTAAAACTCAACATAACCTCCTTATTAGCTAGAAAATGGAGTGTATTATTGGTCACATTTAGGATTTGGGAAACTTAATAAGCTATGAATTTGAATATGATACTATAGCTGATTTACTTACTAAAAGGAAATGGCTGCAAACACCAACCAAGGTCAGTTAATTCTGTCATGAAGCCTAATCCCTTCAACAAATTCAAGCCAACTCATTAAAGAGAATTTTGTAATTTTCTCACAATAATTTATAATAATATATAACCAAAAAATAGCATTGGTAAGATTCAAAATCCTCACCTACAAGTCAATCCAAGATTATTATTGAGTCATTGAACACCATTAGTCATTTGCTTCAAATCCATGGTCATGTTGAAGATGCTTTTATCAAATTTAATAGTTAGTGGGGTCCCATGTTTTCTAGCATAACTCTATTTATATTAACGTTAGACTTTTGCAATTAATCCTAAATCATTACTTGTCACATTCATCATGTCATTTCTTAAGTTTTTCAAAAAGAATGAATTGCCATGACTTGCTCAAAGCATACTAAAGAAAAATCAACAAGAAGGTTAAACTTCAAAGAACATGAAGGGGAATTTTCTGCATCATTTATTTATTTTCTATTGATTGAGAGAAATTTCCACATACATCAGGGAAAAATCATTATGACATAAGAAAAATTTCCATGTTTTTTATGGCAGTTTTTTTATTAAAAAACTATTATTTTTTTCCTTCAGCACAAACCTTCTTCATTTGTGTGTGATTCCCAATGATTCCTCAAACCTATTAATTGATTTCTTTAATTTGAGTGACTGATTTGTGAGTTAATTTCCCAATTATTTCCAACATTTGAGGTTTATCTTTCCTTTGATTGATTTGTGTTTGGAAAGGAGATTTTGAGTTATGCAATGCTCTAGTAAGAGGAGAAGAATGACTTTAAATTTGAAAAAACAAAAATCACTTATTTTCTTGGGTTGGATAGTGTGTTTTAGAAGTTGTGGCTTGGGGAAAAAAAATTTCAAGTATAGAGATTAGGTATCTTGAGGATGAAAACCCTTAATCAACTTATTGACATTTGGAATATTCTACATGTGGACAAGTTTGGTAAGTTGCATTAGTTTGTTGAGCTTCAATTTGAACTTGAACAAAACACAAAAATATCTCTTTTATGAGAATAAGTGTAGGTTTGTCTTTTGGTTGAAATTATTTTTCTTTATTATTCTATGTATGCTATTAGTTTATGTATATATAGTGGTATCAAAGCTACAATTAGAAGAAAATCTATAAAAATAGTAGGAGTCGGAATTGGATGCACTCCATGCTAAATATGGAGCAAAGAGTTTTGAACTTCAAGAAAGCATTTCCTTTATGAACTTTTACACACCAAAGTCAAAAATTATAACCAAGAATACAAGTAAACCCACCCTAAACAAACCTTTTAAATATTTGCAAAGAAAGCTAGGAAAATTGATTTCCCCCTTGTTTCATGGATCCAACAAAGTCTCAACATGACCTTGGATCCAAAAAATGAACACTTCTCATTGATACCTATGTACAAGGAGGAAGCAATAAAAAATTTTATCCTTCAATTGGAATGCACATGAGTTGTGGTATTATAGTTTGGAGACTCAAAGGCACAAACCTAAGTTATTGGGTACACCCCTTTGGGATCTTGGTCTCGTACTAAATGGGTGTGGGTATGGGTCCGATGATAGGAGCATCCTAGGTTTGCCGAGGTCCCACCCAAACACCTTGAGTTTTTTGTGGGTCCCTTTGTGAAGGAACCAAAATGAACCCAAGCCACTCTTGGGTGTACTCAAGGGGACCAAAGGGTTTCCCAAACAAAAAATAAAAATAAAAATCATTTTCTTAAAGTATTTTTATAAACAAAAATATGTCAAATACTTAATTTTTTGATTATGATAAAACTAGGAAAATGGTGTGCACCATCAAGGTTTGTGTGGTTTCAAATCCTTAATTTGGGCTTGGTGACAAGGGCTCTACCCCTCGACCCTGCCCTATATTGCGAAAACGAACACATAAGGGAATTTCCCCCAAACCTCACAAGGGGTGCTACCCCTCAAATCTATTTTGAGGTTGTTGCCCCTAGACCCCTATGAGGGGTGTTTCCCTTCAACCGCATTAGGGTCTACACTCCCAACCACCATTAGTTATTAGGATCTCTTTCCATATAAGAAACTTGATTACAATGAGAGGGTCTAGGAGTAAAGACCAAAATTGACAACTTAGACAATTATATTTATGACTATCATAATATCATTGATCAATGATGAATTATCATAATATCAACGATTCAAATGTCATTATTAATATTATATGATATATCAAATGTATTTTCAATTTTGTAAATGTTCAAAAAATGAACATATATAATAGTCGTACCCAACCATACCATACCCAAGGAAAAAAATGTTGTATCAACATACAAAAACCCCATACCCACACCCACCCCAATACCAAAAATGAAAAATTAAATACAAACTTATCACCACTTATGAGGATTTTTACAAGAGTTTGAAAAACAAATTTGAGAGATAAGACCCAAAGGAGTTGTATACACCTAAAAATGGTCATCATATTCAATTAATTAAATACAACCTATTTGATTAATAATTCCACTACATATAAATAAGGTCTTACTTTATTTATATTGTTCACTTGCCTTTTAATTCTCCAAAATCACATTCTTCTAAATAATTAAATAAACAAAACACCCTAAACGTGTTTATTTAATTAACCTTCCTTAATCCTGATTAAGAATTAGAGCACATTTCTACAACTTTTTGTGTGCCACCTCATAAAGGTCACATGAAAATAAATAAGCCTAATTATTAATTAGAATTATCCTCACACACTTCCACCAATGAGAAAAAGCACATGGCTTTATTCCCCCACACTTCCAACAAATTTGGAGCACATGGGTCTTTGTTTCACACACTTGGGCTCCCATCCTTTTGGAATGTTTCCAATTGGTCAAAGGATTCTCTCCACACACATGACATGTTGTCTTTGGTCAAGGGGACAACACCTTGATTCCTTTCATCTCCATCGTCTATTATTTCTCCTTCGAATCTAGACCATTGATAGGTGCCACCTCACAAAATGATTGAGAAACCCTATAAATACACCCCTTTGTTTGCATTTGATCATCCACTATTTGAGAAAAGTTACTATGCAGGTTTATCTTAGGAGCTTGGAGCTTTGATGGAGTCTTATACTTATTTTCATATCATGTGTTACTTTGCATTCTCATCTTAGATTAATTAATTGCTTCATAGTTACATTTTATCATCCCCATTGCATCATAGTTACATTTTAGGTTATTTTGCTTTTTTGTTGCATTTGAGCATATGCATAATCATGGATAGCTCACTATAGTTGCATATCATCTCACTCATCTCCACTTGTTCATCATCAACATCATCATCATATTCATCATCCTTTTCATCCTTTTGTTTCACTTAGAAGCATACCACTAATCCTTCCAACACACATTTGCACATAGGAATCATCTTAGCTTGCATATTAAGCATCAAATCTCATTTTATAAGTAGTCATTTTAACAACCATTGTGCGCATAGAAATCTAAGGGCCAAACGGTTTAATAAATACCTAGAAATAGAGGAAAATGATACATATTTGAAAGGTTTGATTACGAATAGAGTAGTTTTACTTGCTTCAAACTTTGAATGTAAACCATCTCATTAAGGTTTGTGTTGATGTTAGATCTCTCCACATTTGAAACACACACAAAATGGTGCCCACTGTGGGACCTTTGCCTCACTTGTTTCTAACTTTTTTGCAAATTTCATGATTGCAGGCTCAAATGGGAGACTTGAGAGCATTTTGCACCTGTTTTGAGGCAATTCTGGGTTGTTTCTAGAGTTCTGGTGCCTCTTGTCTCTATTTTGGCGCCTCTTGCAAGTTGTTCCAAGACTGTTTTCACCTGTTTCAGGACCATTCTAGGCCACTTTTAGAGTTTTGGGGCATCTTGCACCTATTTTGGAGCCTCTTGCTTGAGTTTTGGTGCCTCTTACAAGTTGTTTTGAGACTGTTTTTACCTATTCCGGGACCATTCTGGGCCACTTTTAGAGTTTTGGCACCTCTTGCACCTATTTTGGTGCCTCTTTCTTGAGTTTTGGTACCTCTTGCAATTTGTTTTGAGACCATTTTCACTTGTTATGGGACCCTTTTGCATTGATTTTGGAGTTTTGGTGCCTCTTGCACCTGTTTTGGCACCTCTTGCAAACTGTTTCAAGGAGTTTTGGCTTGTCTAACTCTTTTTTTGAGCTTTCTATCTCTGTTTTGGTGCCTCCTGTCTTTGTTTTGGTGCCTCTTGTCTCTGTTTTGGCACCTCTTGCAGTTTTTCACCAAATCAGAAATTCACATTCTGTGTTGTGCATTTGCAGGTTTTCCCATAATTCGCTATCAAAGGCTCAAAACATAAACTACTAACATATTGCAAGGGCTAGACGTTATTCACTTGTTTCCTTTTGGTTAAGATAACAACATAGCTTAATTAAAAGTTTAACGAATATCATGTTTCCTTTTGGTTAAGTTAGGAACATAGCTTAATTAATAGGTTAATGAACACCATGTCTTTCGCATGTGATGGATGGTAGGCATATGCTTTCCCCTTAACTAGGTGATCCAAAAAGCTAGAAGCATTCTTGTTTATGTGCGAGTGTAAGTGGAGTATATGGCATGAGTTTTCTCTTTATTCATGCGAAATAAAGATTGATCAAACTATGAGTATACTTGCTTGCTTTTGTTTATCCTAGAGGGCCTGTCTTGTGGGAAAAAGTAATCACCCAAGGGAACAACCCAACCAATAACATGCTAAATCCAAGCAACTTCCAACTAGGATATAAATGTGGATACTTGGGGAAAGTTCAAGTATTACGTGGGTGGCTCTAACAAGATGGATCGAAAGGGACTCTTGCCACATGGGTCACTCCCTACGAATGAAATGTCTGAATTAAAACCCTTGTTGTAGATTTTCCAAAATCCTTTATCTATTCTTTGGTGCAGCAACCGTTGTTTCCAAGGCATCCACATTCTTGTAGTTTTTAGTAGAGGTGATTAGTTCACCATGGGAGTTTCATGGGGACTGGAAGCTTGGTTGGCTTGAGAAGAGAGTGCACTATAAGGGGGAGCCTGTGCAGCCAAGCTTCTGAATGCATCTGCTAAAGATAGTGTGGTTGGGGTAAAACTCGTGTGGAATCTAAAAGAATATAGTCTTACATAGCCTTAGGAGTGTATATTCTACTTGATGTGTCTTCAAAACAAAACTCAAACAAAACACCATAAACAATGTTACATTTTGAAAGTGAAAACCTTGATTCAGAACTACATTCATTTAAGTAGACAAGTTAGTAACTTAGGTCCATCCATCTTCAGAAAATCATTCCTTTCAGCAGTGTTCAACCTTTCCTTAGGAAAAATAGAGTCAGAATATGTGGTTTACATAATGATTTCATGAAAGGTCAAGATTATAAAACCAAAGATCAAACCTCTTAGTCCAAAACAACATCAAAAACATTTTTTTGTGCTCTACAACTTTAGAGAAAGGTTCACCTTCAATTTTTACAAGAGAGCTTGCAAAAACAATCTAGAGTTATGCATGATGTACTATTGTCAAAATCCAAGAATTTTCCAACGTTTTGAGTACCTTAATTACACCTCTTGAATAAAAACTCTGAGTCCAAGATCATTCCTTAGATACCTTAGAAGTCTAAACGTGTCGAAATGGACCTATACAAGTGGAACTTTTCAAACTAAACCTAGATCTAAACATTTCAAGGTGCCTAAATAATCAATATCTATCACATCTTTGTTTGTACAACCTAGTTTCATCTTCGGGATTTGTCATCCTTTAATCACGAAACTATGTCATGCAATCAAATCAAACTTAGTTTAATAAATAGAATTTTTCATTCCATTTGACTTAGTTGTAATCCTTGGCACTATTTCAAACTTAGATCAAAGCTTAGTCTAAATCATAACACTTGTATTCCCATCCAAATGAGATCACAAAAGAGAAGACTCAAGGCAAGTAATTTGGAACACCCAACTTTGAAATGAAAAACATAGGAAGTCCGAGTAGTGAAAATTTTGATATTGAAACTCCCAACATTGAAATTCCTGACATTGAACCTCAAAATAGTGAGATCTCTAGCAACATGGCTGATGTAGAAGAAAACCCTATTCTTGGACTCAACAATACTCAAGGGGAAGAAATAAACGATGAGGATATCTGACAAGCAAAACAAGACCCCAACCTCAATAAGTTTTTGGAAAATATTTTTGAAAGAGATGGGGAAAAATACCTATTGATGTTAGCCAATCAAGGAGTCAAACTTCCCCCTAATTTCGATATCAACATCTTAAAAACACCTCCCAAAAATCCTGAAAAGGAAACATAACAAATTTTTTCTTTAACTCACCAAATGAAGAACCTTCAACAACAAGTTCTAGATATGCAAACAGGAACTTCGAAATGATACTTGATTGAGAAATTTTGTCCTTATCCATTTAATCAATCCATCAACATGATTCCTTTCCCTAAACGTAGTGAATTTCCAAAGTATGATAAATACAATGGTACAACTGATCCATTAGATCACGTAAGGGAATTTCGAACTATGAGTCTCGAATTTGCACATGAGGAAACTTATTTGATGAGACTGTTTCCACGAAGTCTAGGAGGGACATGCCTTGAATGGTTTTCAAATATTACACCCCCCATCAACACATTTGAAGAGTTGGTCAATAGATTTCTCACTAAATACTCTTACAATATCCAACATGATATCACCATGAAAGACCTTTGCAACTTGAAATAGACAAGGGGTGAATCCTTCCTCATTTTCTTGCAAAAATGGAGGAGATTGTTTGCAAGGTATTCTTGTCCTATGCCCGAAAAGGAAAAGATAGATATTTTCATTGACAACCTAAATGATGAGATGAGTTTTAGATTGGAATTACAATGTCCCCTACCTTCAAAAAAATGATTGAAAACAAAATTAAAATTGAAGAATCCTTAGTCAAAAGAGGGTCACTAAAGTATACAATGAAAGCAACTCATCCACTTCCTCTAACAACTACAACTGTGGGGACAAACCTAAATTTTGGCAGCAAAACAAGAACATGGGTACCAATGAGGTCATAACTTAAATCAAAATACAAAACCCATATTCAACCTAATGAGAACTTCCACCAAGACTAATCAGAAAAAAAATTCTCCCAACACTCAAAATGTTAGCCAAAACAACAATCAGACTAATCCAGGGACTAAAGCAACACCATTTCCAAAACCTTCCAATCGATGAAAATTCACACCATTGGGACAATCCTTAGATTCTTCCTTAAAGGAACTTACCAAGGCTAAGCTTATCATAGTGCTAGAAGCACGAAATTGGGATCTGCAATTCAAACCCTTTTGGTGGAACGATGCCCATTAGGATGATTATCATCAAAACAAGGGTCATATGACTAAATATTGTTGGCAATTAAAACATGCAATCCAAGATCTCATTGATAACAAAAAGGTATACATTGAAGGACCCCAAACAAATAGTGATCAGGGAGTGTTCAAGAACCCTTTACCCAATTATGAAAAGGGAAAGTTATCTACATCGAATACCAAAGGCAAGAATATAAAATATGTTTATGATTCTACCATTCATTGTATTGAGATGGTTGAGAGTTCCATCCAAGATAGTGAAATTGGAAGCCAAGGGAAGGATGCCACTACTGAAAACCAACACAATGATGACACCATCTCACATCAAATCAATGACCTTGTACTTAGAAATTTGAGCACTAACATTGACATGAGTGAAAATCTAATTAACATCATCAAAATCACAAACAATCAAGACAATACACCTATCAATGTGATTATAAGAGGACAAGCCAAGGTAACATTGAAAGGAGCTACCCCTTCCACGTCAAAAATGACTATTTTTCTTGTAACTCAATATAACATCGTTGATCAGTTACAAAAGATACCCACTCAAATATCCATATCGGAACTTCTCAATATTTCACCAGCACACAAAGAAATCTTGGAACAAGCTTTAGTTGCCACCACAGTACCAAACAATTTGGAAGTCTATACATTTGAAGCTATGGTGGAACATTTGACTGCACCTCATTTCTTATCATTCTCTGAACATGGCGATGCATCCACCACCCATCCACATAATGTTTCTCTCCACATCGAAGTCCTAATCCATAAACATCACATCAAACATGTCCTTATAGATGGAGGAGCAGGCCTAAATATCTGCACTCTCAAGCTTGTTTGTGCATTAAGATATTCTGAAAATGCTATTGATCCTAGAAGGAAAATCACCATAAAAGCATATGATGATGAAGAAATATCCTCCCAAGGATTGATCATCTTACCCATTCAAGTGGGACCAATCATCAAAGACATAGTGTGGCAGGTGCTAGACAAGGAATTTACATATAACATACTCTTGGGATGACCATGGATACATGAAATGCAAGTGGTACCATCAACCTATCATCAGTGCCTAAAATTTCCTTTCAATGGATAGGAGGTCACCATTGCTGCAAATTCTAACAATCCCCAATATTGCAATGCACTCAAAACAAGTCAAGATACCTTTGTACCACATAATAGAGAAGTCATCAACTCTAATCCATCAAACAAAGAAAGTCCAGTGGGTTCTTTGTCAACATAGTATGAGGAAAAGGCTCAATCAAAATACAAAGGGGTCATTGACTCTATTTCATGCAATAATGGAATTCAGCTTGATGCCTTATCAAAACAGTTGGAAAAGATCCAAATAAAAGACAAGGG
Organism: Sequoia sempervirens; assembly: GCA_007258455.2. Taxonomy (NCBI): domain Eukaryota; kingdom Viridiplantae; phylum Streptophyta; class Pinopsida; order Cupressales; family Cupressaceae; genus Sequoia; species Sequoia sempervirens. The sequence goes on along the minus strand of VDFB02047397.1, from coordinate 98,039,345 downwards.
CATGGGGGAATACTCATTTGAGCAATCTTCATACTTATCACAAATTTCATCTTCTCCTAAGTCATATGGACAACCATCCACCTCAAGACAAAAATATTTACAACCCATCATGCTCTTTGATGGGAATTTTATAAAAGCAAGAACTCAAGCGGAGGAATCAGAAGACAAGGATGTCCTGAAATGGTTATACAAAGATGAAGAACCTTCACAGGTATCAATGTCCAATATATGTACAGATAAGTATGGAAAAGGTTAGACAATCCTAAAAAAAATGGGATATGACAGAAATGGTCCTTTGGGTAAGAGAAAAGAAGGCATCAGTGAACCAATATAGCTCATCACAATGAATCCCAAAGACAAAATAGGACTAGGATATAGGGAAGACTCAAAAGAGGAAGCTACTCAAAGAGTTGTCAAAAGAATCTTACAACTACAGGCTAGTGAGGATCATGAAACATATTCCAATGAATATGAATGAGACTCCCTCTCTGAAGAATCTTTCCATGACAAAGAGATTGATGTAATCCAAAAGTATACACCAATATGTATGAAAGGACAAAGTTCTAGTTCTAGACCCCTTGAATATGGATCGCAGTATGTCATTGACTCAAGTGAAGACGATCATTCTTTGAGCGAGATAGAAATGTTGGAAGAGAGTAACATCCTAAACCTCATTGGACAAGTTGATAACATGGCTATCCTAATGCTTACACCTTATGACCTTGGCCAATCTAATGATTCCTTGTCCTTAATGCATCCTCAACTAATTGATTGGGATCAAAATGAGCTACTTGACATACCCACCTTTTCAAACGATGATGCCCTCGTGAAATTTCTATGTTTCGATAATCCTAACAAATGTTCTTCCATTGAATCTCAAAACGAAGCTCCTAACAAAGGGAGTATCAAACCTTTCAGCTGCAAAATGAAAAATATAAGAAATGAGTCTAATAGTGAAAACCATCTGATGGCACTATTAAATCAGGAAAAAGTAAAAAACAAAGAGCGTATCTCATGGTGAAAACCTCCATAAGGCACAAGAGATGGAAGGTTTGACGCTCTCCCAGAACACTATCAGGAGAGATCTTCAGTACTAATAGAACCTACACAATCCATCAATGTTGGTACAACCGAAATAGTGAAGACCCTGTGTTTAGCGAAATCCATGACAGAAGAGGAGAAACCTTGTTTCACCAAATTATTTGAGGAGAGGAAAATCAACTTTTCTTGGTCATATGTTAACATTTCAGGCATGGATCCAAATCTCATTATGCATCATTTATCATTACCACCTAGCGTAAAATCGGTAAAGCAAAAACTGAGAAAAATGCATCCCCATATGGCCCTTTTGGTGAAAGATGAGTTGAAAAAGCTATTAGATGTAGGATTTATAATATCTATTGACTATGCCAAGTGGATATCAAACATTGTTCTAGTATCCAAACCAGATAAGAGCATCAGGATATGCACGGACTTTAGAGATCTTAACAAAGCTTGTCCAAAAGATGATTTGCATCTACCAAACATTGATCTGATTGTAGAATTGATTATTGGGCACATAATATTATCACTTATGGATGGATTTTTGGGATACAACCAAATAAAAATAGCACCTAAAGATCAAGATAAAACAACCTTCACATGTCCTTGGGGCACTTTTTGTTGGAATGCGATGCCTTTTGGGTTGAAAAATGCTGGAGCTACATATCAGAGAGCTCTTACTACCATATTCCATGACATGATGCATACTTTTATGGAATCCTATGTAGATGATCTGTTGGAAAAATCCTACACTAGAGAAGGACACTTAGAGATTCTAGAAAAAATCTTCACAAGATTGGAGAAATTCAAGGTGAGGTGAAATCCCAAGAAATGTGTGTTCGGTGTAACATCAGCTAAAATTTTGGGATACATTGTCTCAGCTAAAGGCATTGAGGTGGATCCTACAAAGGTCAAAGCCATCATGGAAATGCCTCCTAAAAACATCAATCAACTTAGATCATTACAAGGAAGGTTCCAGTCCATCAGAAGATTCATTACACAATTAGCTGATAAAACTCATCCTTTCAACCACTTATTACACAAGAATGTCTCTTTCAAGTGGGATGAAATATGTGAAGCTTCCTTCAGTCAACTAAAGTAGTACCTAATGACACCGCTTGTGTTGATACCACCAGTCAAGGGAAAACCATTATTACTATACATTGCAACAACTGAGATATCTTTGGGAGCATCATTAGCACTGGAAGATTCTACAAGAAAGGAGAGAGCCATCTATTATATCAGTAGGACCTTAAATGGTTATGAGATCAATTACACCTTTATTGAGAAAGCTTTCTTAGCGGTTGTATTTTCTACACAACAATTGAGGCACTACATGTTGACTCACACCATCAAACTCATTGCCAAAATTGGCCCATTAGAGTACTTACTCAGGAAAGCTGCTTTAACAGGGAGGTTAGCCAAGCGGGTCATGATATTGAGTGAGTTTAACATCCAATACAAGGATAGGAAAGCAATTAAAGGTCAAGCCATAGCAAATCAACTAGTTGAAGCACCATTGTCAAATAATAATCCAATGAACATTGAATTCCTTGATAATGATATCCTAACCATATCTACACAATAGTGGTTGCTATACTTTGATGGATCTTATAAACAACATGGATCAAGTGCAAGAATCTTGTTTGTCTCACCGCAAGGATACAAAATTCCTAAATCCTATAGATTAATGTTCCCCTGCACCAACAACATAGCTGAATATGAAGCATTGATCATTGGAATCAAGATAGCTATTGAATGGAAAATCATAGAATTGCTAGTCTATGGTGACTCACAACTGGTCATCAACCAAGTCAATGATGATTATCAAACAAAGGATGAAAATTTTCTTCCCTACAAGAGGATGGTGGATGATTTCAAAAATTACTTTATTGAGATCAAGTTTGCACAGGTTCCAAGAATAGAAAAAAAAGTTGCAAATGTAATGGATACTATTTCTTCTCTCTTGCAGATACCTGAAGAATGAAGACATTATGAATTCATGGTGGAACAAGTGTCCAACTCAGCCTATGAAGATATAGAATCCCAAGTGATATGCCATATTTTCAACCCTCAAATTTCCCTCTATGGAGAGATCCATACCTACTTGCAAGACAATACCCTTCCAATTAACTTATCTCAAAACCAAAAACGAAACTTCATTCGACAAGCGGCTTGCCACACCCTAATAGCTGATGTGCTTTATAGACAAGGTTTGGATGGTACTCTTCTTCAGTGTCTAGAACGTAATGAAACTAAAACTGCTTTACAAGAGGTTCACAAAGGTATCTGTGGCACACATTCAAGTGGCTTAACCTTAGCTAAGAAATTATTACGATTGGGGTATTACTAGCTGATTATGGAGAAAGAGTCATTTCAATATGTCAAAGGTGTTCGAAATGTCAAATTCATGGAAACTTGATACATGCACCGACACAAGAGTTGCATCCTTTCATAGCTACATGGCATTTTTTTCAGTGGGGATTGGACCTTGTAGGTAAGATTCACCCCTCTTCCTGCAATGGACATAATTTTATAATCAAAACCACAAAATACATCACCAAGTGGATTGAAGTTGTTCCTCTAATCACCATCACTAAGAAAAAAATCTCATCATTCATCTTGAATTATCTCGTATGTTGGTATGGTGTTCCTAAATCTATCATTATAGACAATGGCCAACCCTTTAAGAATCAAGATGTTCAAGAGCTCTGTGAAAGATTCCATATCCAACATCAGTTTTCTACGCATTACTATCCCCAAGGGAATGGCCAAGCAGAGGCCTCAAACAAGACTATCTTGAAGATTTTGAAGAAAACCATTAATGAAGCTAGACATGATTGGCATGTTCAACTAAACTCAACATTGTGGACTTACAAAACCAGTATCTATACCCCAATAGGAGCAACACCCTATTCTCTAGTCTATGGATCAGAAGTTATTCTACCTATTGAGGTTGAGATACCATCCCTGCATGTGTCACTTAAAGGGATGATTTTAGATGAGGATTACAGAGTATCTAGGCTACAAGAATTAGAACTATTGGATGAACACCGACAACATGCAATTGATCACCTAAAAGCTTATCAACAAAGGATATCTAGGAGCTACAATCACAGAGTAATACCTAGAGCATTTCAAGTGGGTGATTTAGTCTTAAAAGAAAATCCCTGTAATCAACAAGATTGAGAGAAGAAGGGGAAATTCGAACCTAACTAGTTGGGTCCCTTTGTTATAGTATCAATCTTTGGATCATGAGCATATCAGTTATCCACACCAGAAGGGGATCTATTTGATGAACCCCTCAACAACTTGCATCTCAAAAGGTTTTACACCTAGCTCATCTAGTGAATTGGTAAAGGTCTTGGAAAATACCAAAACCATCATAAAATGTCCTAAAAAATTAAATCAGAAAAAGGATTGAAAACAATAAATAAAAATGATCTTCCTCTAGTGAAAACCACTTCAGTGGCACTTTGGGCAAGTACCTTGGTGAAAACCTAGAAAATAGGGGCCTTGTGTAAAATAAGCACTCTCCATCTATCTTGGGCTACGTGACTTGCTCCGCATCATTCATCCATCATGCTTCCATCTCTGCATTTGTCACGCTTCCTTGTTCGCATCATAGCTTGATCCAGTGTTTATATCATGGTATCCCTTAGCATTACTCGACCCATTCTAAAAATAAGTTTATCTTATCATATAACACTAGGGGCATGTCCTACATTGGATTGGATTCTTGTACATTCTCAAGGTCAGAAAATTGAAAATACAAAAACATTCAAAAAAGATCAAAATCCAAAAAATATTCAAAACATATCAAAATCCAAAAACATTCAAAACATATCAAAATCCAAAAAAATTCAAAACATATCAAAATCCAAAAACATTCAAAACATTTCAAAATCCCAAAACAGGTCAAAAAGTCAAAAACATAGTCTTCATTCGAACTACGTCATCTCTGAGCTTTGAACGTAGGCAAGGGTGATCTTTGATTGTCCCTCGAGACATTTAGGTCATTCTTTTAGGTATCTGCTATTTTCATATTTTTATCTTGTAAAAATTGGTCGTGTCATCAGTTGAACTATGTGGTCTCTGTGTGTATAACATAGGAAAGTCTAATATGTTGATCAGCCCCGAGGCCCCTAAGACAGGTCTTTAGGTTAGGTCTTGGTCATCATGGTCATGTCTCACCCTGGACTGGGGGAAAAATCCTGCACTCACTAGGGGCAAATAAACTCTAAGCTTGAATCAACAAGAAAACAGTCATCAGACTAATGTTACAAACACAAACTTCAAATGGATGGTGATATTTTTGTATCAAAGGTTTATCACATTAAACATGAAAGTTCCAATTGTTCTACTTTGATTTTTGTTATCATATCTCTTGAGTCCTCGATGATGTATCGAACTAGAGGAGTAAGGAAGGAGTATGATTTTTCTTTGTCTGTTGTCTGTGATTTTATCATTATTACTATGCAAGTTGTCGTGAGATGTGCGCTACAAAGTATCATTGATGACATTCTAAATTTACATAGGAAAAAGATTAACTCTTGTCTATTTACGCAAGTAATTCTCAGGTCATCTTGGTTTAATTATACTTAGATGCTTGTGTTAACTTGCAATTTTAAAACATCATGAAAGTAGTACTTAGGTCATCTTGGTCTAAACTATGTCATCGATGCTTGTACTCACTTTCAACATTTTAAAGGCCCAATGATGATAAAGAGCACAACAAATTGGTTAGTATAAATGACAACTTTTGAATACGATATTTGCATAGTTAAGTTAGATTGCATTCATGCTAGTATTGCATGTGTATTTATGGGGTTTTTCAATGCTAAAACAATTTCACAATGTTTTCATCTCTATTATTAATGGATTGAGTACACTGGACATTAACCAAAAAACACCTCATTCTCATTTGGTTGCACATTTGTTGCATTATCATTGGCATATGTTAGAAAACATTCTCATCTTATTTACATTCATACATTCCATCATAATATTCTCCTAAGAAAATACAAAAGAAAATAATAAAGGACATACATTGCATATCATTTCCAATATCAAAATCATGTCATCCACTACGCTTAAATAAGTGAGTCTCTTCAGATTTTGAAGAAACTTGGGAAATATGTCAGAGTTATGAAGCTTAAAAGATCAATCTACTGTAGTCTTCCTACAACTTTTGGAAGTTGGACAGACTCACTTATTCAAGCTTAAGGCCTTGAACATTTGAAGTCATGCACATTCAATAATTTGCATTACACACCATCCCAATCAAATCACATTGCATAATCATAATCATCACATCACATTGCATAATCATAAATACATTCATCACATAGAAATTAAATAAATTCACAACATTGCATATCATAATAGGGAAATCAAATGCATATCAACATTTAGATCATAATCACTGTTGCATATCATATATCATAAAAAATTTCATATTGTCCACGTGTACAAGGATATCTAAAAGTAGGATGAGATACATCAAAATCCAAAAGGGAAATGTATCATGGGAAATACATCCTTAATCTCACAAAAGGTGTATACACAATGTCCAAGGAACATCACAAAATGCTATGTTGAGCTCCCACCAGATGTTGCTACTCTCATGGAACTAGTACCTACTCTACCTGATGAACCTGCACCTGGATCTCTCCTATCTTTAGGAAATGGCTATGTGACACCCATGCTAATAGTCCAATAATGAGATCTACTAGAATGAGACTGTACAAAACTCTCTTGTCACTCAAGAGGAACCAACTCATGATATTTACCTCTGTAAAATTGCAACTCCTAAGAAATGTGTCAGATCTCTCTAAAGAAATCTGTTGTACTTGCAGATGGTGTTTTCTACTATATCCTCTCCATAATGGCCTTAGCCTATTCTATCTGGTGTCTAAAGGCATCCCTCTTTGAAGTAAGTATGATCATCTATTTCTCTAACTATTGTATTCGCTGCCTATTTGTCCCTCTATCAGTCATCAAAATATCAATCTATGCCCGACACTGCCCTAACTCATCCTAAAGGGACATAATCTATGCTTGAGCCTACACTCTCTCGCTCTAAAAGGATTGAACCTCTTCCTACAAAGCTGCTATCTGGGATGACTACTAATGAGAGGGTATCACAATTTGAATCTTGGGAAGCACCACCTGAGCTACGGTAACACTCCTCTTGCGCCTCGAAAATGAAAAATCAAATGGATGTCTATCATCTGCACCATCATCACTCTCCCCACCACCCTCTACACCACCATCACCTTTGCAACCACCCTCTGCACCACCATCATCACCTTTGCAAACACCTTCCCCACCATCATCACCACCCTTGTCATATCCTCCCTCTCCATCAACTAGAAGTACTGGCTCCTATGGATGAGTAAATCTAGGAAAGGGATGCGTGTGGAAGTACTCTGAATAATCCTCGGTCATCTCAATGTCTATAATATACGGAACATAATCCCATACACTTGGTTTCAAGCTATAGTACTCTGTACAAGCTGCCTCATATGATACACAGGGGCCCCACTCTAAACATCCTGTTGTCACCATGCATAATGGGCAACTCCCAGGGACATCCCCTGAACCTATGAAAACTATTGACATACTCGCAGATACAGGTATTGCTCAAGCACATCATGTGTCCACCCAATCAGATAGTGGGATAACAACATATATGGCATCTCCAGCTGATCCTTTGGCCACTACTCACAATCCAAGTACAAGCACCATGTGACAGTCTCCAAATCATCCAAAGCACACCTCCAATAGGAAACCTTTCCTGGCTTATCTTGGACATGTGGACTGTTGTAATAGAAAACATAGGCTCTCCCTGGTGGTTGATGTCTCTCTCCCATGGGTTGAGTGATGGCTATATGCTCCCATGCCCATGTTTGTAGTAATGTGATGCCACATGACAGGCTCATCACCCTGTAATAAACAACCTCATGCAAATCTTAGTATAGGTGGGCTAACATGCATGAGCCCCATGCATGCCTAGTACCATCAAGTGTCATCCACGATAACACATGACCCTAACTTTCTGAAAATCCCTTTGACCTACGATTAGGACAAAGGAATCCACCAATGAATCTGGAAAGCACACATGGTAAATTATCATATCTGCTGACCATCTTTGTCCAAGGAATCCATTGGCCTATAACATGATCATCTCAACATAACCTCTGCAATGCAGCTGTCCCACCTTGCTCTATCTTATCATACACCACTATCTCTCCCATCACTGATATCTGCATAATACGATAGACATCCTCTAGAGTCACTGTCATCTCTCTCGCGGTTAAGTGGAAGGTGTTGTGGTCACTATGCCACCTCTCTGCCAATTCCATTAGTAAACCTTTGTTGATCCAATATTGTGGCATATCTAATAAGGAGGTTGGCCCACAACGTGTGATAATATCCAAATCTATTGTGGACAACTGATGAACCATGTTCCATGTCTTTGGGAAATGTTCCTGAGACTAGAGTACCTCTGAATCTCCCTAATCAAAACATGTTAATCAAGATTATCAGTCAATCAATGTCATGTTCAATCAATACTATCAATTATTCAAGGTAATGTGCAGTTAATAAAATTAGGTTCAATCAAGATAATCAAATCAATCAGAACAATCATCAACTCAGTCAATCAATACAATCAAACCGTTATCAATCCTTTCCTATCATGAGGTCGATATGCTATCAAACCATTATCGATCCTTTCCTATCATGAGGTCAATATGCTATCAAACCATTATCGATCCTTGCCTATCATGAGGTCAATATGCTATCAAACCATTATCGATCCTTGCCTATCATGAGGTCGATATGCTATCAAACTATTATCGATCCTCGCCTATCATGACGTCGATATGCTATCAAACCATTATTGATCCTTGCCTATCATGAGGTTGATATGCTATCAAACCATTATTGATCCTCACCTATCATGAGGTTGATATGTTATCAATCCTATTATTGTAATCCTATCATCATTCCTTGCCTATCATGAGGACGATACATGAATCATCATACCATTGATCCTTGCCTATCATGAGGTCGATATGCTATCAAACCATCATCGCTCCTCACCTATCATGAGGTCGATACATCATTGGTTATCTCATTTTATTCTTGCCTATCATGAGATCAAATCATCAACTATCCTACTCAAACATCAATCAAACAATGCACATCTCACAATCAGACTACAATCAATCCAAAACATGCCAAAGAAAATGACTATTAGGACTCAGAAACATCTTGTGAACATCATCACAGGGGCTTTCCGTAAACACACCTTCTCAAACGGGGTGAACCACAGGCTTAAAGCACCTAGAATCAACCATGGTAAAGACTTTCCAAGGCAACAAGAGGCGCCATTTGGGACCCCAAAGGTGCCAAAACATTGTTGCATCTCAAACACATGTTTTCCAAGCTTACAAGAGGTGCCACTTGGGACACCAAAGGCACAAAAATAGAGTTTAACTTCAAAAACCTCCATTTTCAAGCTTGCAAGAGGTGCCACTTGGGACACCAAAGGCGCCAAAATAGTGTTGGAGCACAAAAACATGAATTTCAAACTTGCAAGAGGCACCATTTGGGACCCCAAAGGAACCAAAACTCCTAAAACACCCAAAAACAAGCATTTTCAATCTTGCAAGATGTGCCATTTGGGACCCCAAAGGTGCCAAAACTCTCAAATGACACAAAAATTGAATTTCAAGCTTTCCAAAGGTGCCATTTGAGACCCCAAAGGCACCAAAACTCTCAAACACACTCCAAAACCCTTCAAAATGGAAAAACATCATTCAAACGTGCAACAATAACATCAAATGAGCTACAACACCTATCTACGACATTCAAAATACCATTAAAAGGCAAGAAAATAACTAACAAAGAGGTTTCTCATAAAGCGTACCATAGGTCTAGAGGCAGCAGGCTGATCAGGTTGGTGAAGACGCTTGACATCCAAATCTCACTGAATCAACATTGGATCATCATCATAATCATCACAACACCATCACCTCATTCCAACATTTCATTTTAACATCCCCACATTCACCGATTTATCTCTCGAGGGTACATATATCCATCAATACCTGAAATTCAAAAGTTTGGGGCATGGTCTGGGGCATCGAAATCTTGCATCGTCTAGGGCATCAAAATCTTTTCTAAGCATCGACATTAAAATTTTCTTTGAAGCAACGTGTAAACATGTTACTTCAAAGAGGGGACAAATGTATACACCTAAAAATGGCCATCATATTCAATTAATTAAATACAACGTATTTGATTAATACTTCAACTACATATAAATAAGGTCTTACTTTATTTATATTGTTTACTTGCCTTTTAATTCTCCAAAATCACATTCTTTTAAATAATTAAATAAACAAAATACCCTAAACGTGTTTATTTAATTAACCTTAATCCTGATTAAGAATTAGAGCACATTTCTACAACTTTTTATGTGCCACCTCATAAAGGTCACATGAAAATAAATAAGCCTAATTATTAATTAGAATTATCCTCACACACTTCCACCAATGAGAAAAAGAACATGGCTTTATTCCCCCACACTTCCAACAAATTTGGAGCACATGGGTCTTTGTTTCACACACTTGGGTCTCCCATCCTTTTGGAATATTTCCAATTGGTCAAAGGATTCTCTCCACACACATGGCATGTTGTCTTTGGTCAAGGGGACAACATCTTGATTCCTTTCATCTCCACCATCTATTATTTCTACTTCGAATCTAGACCGTTCATAGGTGCCACCTAACAAAATGCTTGAGAAACCCTATAAATACACCCCCTTTCCTTTGCATTTGATCATCCACAATTTGAACAAAGTTAATATGTAGGTTTATCTTAGGACTTTGGAGCTTTCATGGAGTCTTATACTTAGTTTTTGATATCATGTGTTACTTTGCATTCTCATCTTAGATTAATTAAATGCTTCATAGTTACATTTTTTCATCCCCATTGCATCATAGTTACATTTTAGGTTTTTTTTATGTTTGCATTTGATCATATGCATAATCATGGATAGTTCACTATAGTTGCATATCATCTCACTCATCTCCACTTGTTCATTTATCATCATATTCATCATCCTTTTCATCCTTTTGTTTCATTTAGAAGCATACCACTAATCCTTCCAGCACACATTTGCACATAGGAATCATCTTAGCTTGTATAATAAGCATCAAATATCATTTTCTAGGTAGTCATTTTAACAACCATTGTGCCCATAGAAATCTGAGAGCCAAACAGTTTAATAAATCCCTAGAAATAGAGGACAATGATATGTATTTGAAAGGTTTGATTACGAATAGAGTAGTTTTACTTTCTTCAAACTTTGAATGTAAACCATCTTATTAAGGTTTGTGTTGATGTTAGATCTCTCCACATTTGACACATGCATAGGAGCATTCTAGAGAGTTTCTTAGTTATAACATAAGAGTTCAATGGATGCAAGCATGGCTAATTTCTAGAGGACCACTATGATAGTACTTGGCGTGCTAGAGAGGAGTCTAACCATACTTTTCATGGAAGGATTTAAATAACCCCATAGAGAGGTCTAGTTAAGGCCCTTGAGAAAATTTCATTGCATACATCCATAAAAAGGGTCTTGACATTAGAAATAATTGCATCTAATTGATCCTTCCAAGGATCTACCTCAAAGGATGTGAGTTCAGGATCACCACCATGAGAGAAGCAAGGAACTACGTATAAAAAAATTCCCCAAAAATTGGTGCCTATACCCTCTCAACTCATGTGTCACCAAGGGACCAATTCTACCTTTAGGAACCACTAGTTGGGAGACATGGCCTACAATGAGTTCTAGAGTAAACAATTAGAATTTAGTTCTAAGGGACCTTGGGACCTGAAACATAGGTGCTTGGGAAAGGGATAGATCCACTTGATTGAGGTGTTTTTTGATGATGATGAAGATCCTAAATCAAGAACAGAGAAACAAATGTGGAAGAGGGTGAGGTACTGTTATAGTAGGAAGAATAACAAAAAAGGTCTTCTATCATTAAGGGAAGAAGAGTGACACATTACTATTGCATGCTTGTTAAGAACATTGATATATCACTCTACTTGAGTTAAGGGGAGGATTGGAGGACAACATAGTGGCACTCATTGATGGGGGAATGATCCATAACTTCATTGATTAAGTGGTGATAACTTGTTTTAGATTGAAAGATGAATATTTTGTAGAGTTTAAATTTTTAGTAGTAGATGGTTATTAGTGTTCCTACAAACAAGTTGTCTACCATTTATAGGTGACATTGGATGGCCATACTATCACCCATGATTTTATGTCATTTTCTTGGTGGATCTCACTTCATTTTGGGTGTCAATTGGTTGCATTTACTTGGCGAGTTCACATGAAAGTATCAAATGATGACATTCAATTTTGTGGAGCAGGGACAAAAGAAGACCATTGAGGGTGTTATTGATGCACTAGTATAGAAGGTTTTGACTTATTAAGTAGACAAGATTTTGAGATGGGAAGTGAGTTGGATGGCAATCAACTTCACTTTTAAGGGCATGCAACTAGGAACTATGGATATAAGAGAGGATGAATACCCTCTATTTATCTAATTTTTTCTAGATAAATATGTTTTTTTGTTTGGGTACATGCCTCCAAGACTTCCACCAAATAGGGGTTTTCAACATACTATCAAGTTGGAGTTAGGAATATGATCTATTATTATGACTCCTTATACACACCCTCATGCTTTGATGGATTAGATGGAATAAACTATGACAAGTCCATTCACATATTCAGTGGTATTGATGAATAAGAAAGATGGAATGATGAGGATGTGTAAATATTATAGGGTCTTGAACAAGAGAACCATCAAGAATAGGTATATAATACCCTATATTGATGAGTGACTTGATGAGTTACATGGTTCAACATGCTTCATCAAACTTGACTTGTGGTCTAGATGTCACAAGGTAAGGGTTAAAATTGAGCATAAATTTAATATTTTCTAGTTTCATCATGGGAATTTTGAGTTTTTTGTGATGCTTTTGGGCTCACCAAGGTGCTAGTGACCTTCCAATCAAGAATGATAGCATTTTCAAACTTTAATGAGGGATTTTTTATTAGTGTTATTTGATGAGGAGACCTTTCCCAAGAAAAGAATATGTAAGTTTGAGATGTAGAAAATCTTATACCTAGGACACATAACCAATAGGATAGGTATAGAGATGGATCCAAGAAATGTGCAATCCATCCAAGATGGGTTACTTTGAGGCCATTGACACTACTACGAGGATTATTAGGCCTTTTTAGATAATATAGGAGATTTAGTAAAGGATTCTCACAACTAGCCTCACCCTTGATAGAGTTGACCAAGAAAGGTACCTTCCATTGGTCTATAATGACATAGAAGCCATTTGACCATTTAAAGAAGGTAACATATATTTGTTCCATTCTTGCAATACTTTATTTTTCATAAATTTTTGTGGTGCAATGTGATTCTTTGAGAGAAGTTCTAGGGTTTTTTCTTATGCAAAAAAATCAACCCATATAATTTTAGACTTGAAAATTTATAGAGACAAGTGTTAATTCTATATATACGACAAGGAGATGTTGGTGTTCATACATGCAATAGTAAAATTCAAACACCTAGTTTATGGATATTTGGGAGTATATACAGACCAAAATAGATTGATATATTCTTATCACAATGTGACCTCAATGATAGGTAGCAAAAATGGGTGAGAAAGTTATAGGACTATGGATTTGATATCAAGTATATCAAGGGAAACAACAATAGGGTAGTAGATACACTCTCCAAGAGACCAAAAATCTAGTCATTTCTATAGGAGAACTAGATTGGAAGGATGTAATAACCCCAAGGTTTGTATATAGATTTAACCAATATCAAAATCACAAAGCTAAGGTTAATACATACATCATAGTCATCTTTGTAAAGTAGTAGTAACACTAAAATGAATCAATAGTATACAAAAAGAACATCTCGGCAACTAAGATTATGCATACAGTATGGCACTGTTTAGTAAAAAGGTTAATATGAAATTCTTTGGGACCAAATCAAGTTCATATAGAAGGAAAATAATGGACAAGTTGCAGGAGATAGTTTAATTTGGATCTTTAATACAAAAACACAGACCTTACAATGGAGTTGTCACAACTGTTCTAGGGATAGATAATCAACCAATGGTTGTCAGTTGTTAGGTGGGGGTGTCTAGGGTATTTATGTTGACTAGATACTCCTTGTGAGGACCTTAAATCCTTTGGATAGCCATGATTTGATTGCATATTAGATATTCCTTGGACTTGCCACCCTAGATCTGCACAAATCTCAAAATATTGACCACCTAGAGTTTTGAGGCATGAAACCCTCAAACCCTTACTCTCCTAAGGAAATAGAAAATATGATTTAAAGTAATCAGATTGAGTTCCTTACTATTGATATTTAGATCTATGTATTTGGATGCTACTACCAATCAGTCTAAGTGCCCAGATCTAAACTTCACCTTCAACCTATAACAATTCCACAAAATCAACTTGAATTTGCCTCCCACAAAGAAGGACCAGCACAATGGTATTCTTGCTCATAAACTCCCATACCTTCATGTGCATACAACAGGGTTTTCATCCTATAGATATAGCACCCATAAATCATCCAAAAATCTTCATATATTTCCCTAGTCAGCAAGACAAGTATTTATACTTGCCAAATCATAGGTGATAGGTCCCAAAGTAGGCTTACCAATAGTTTTTAATTTTATTTTATTTATTCCTTATAATACTATTTAAAAATATTTAATTTAGGTTGACCCAGATTGAATTTTATTATTTAAAAATATTTTTTATTATTTTTTTTAATTTAAATATATTTACTTTAGTGTTGAAAAACACTCTTCCACTCTTTTCAAATTTTGAACTAGAAAGCATTGGGTACACGACAGTCCTCCCCTCCCAAATGTTACTTGTCCTCAAGCAACCTCAAACTTGGATGCTCAAAAATATTCACACCTTCCCAAGTTGCATCTTTAATAGGTAGGTTCTTCCATTTCACCAAGTAATCTGAGATTACCTTGTTCCTTAGCCTTTTCTCCCTCACATCCAAAATTGTTTCAGGTTCAAGTATCAATTTTCCTTCATCATCAAGAGGGCCCAACTCCAATGAGGGTGTGACCTATTGTCCAAGTGCACTTTTGAGGCATGACACAAAATATATTGTGAATCATGTTGTCCTTAGGTAGCTCCAATTCATATGCAACCTCTCCAATCTTCCTTAGGATCAAGTATGGTCCATAAACCTTGGTTTCAACTTCTCTGCACCAATCCCCTTCAAGATAGATTTCCTATAGGGTTGTAACCTCAAGTAAAACATATCACCAACCTCAAAAAATCTCTTTGTTTTATGTTGATCCACATACATATTTTTCTGGTGTTGGGCATGTTACAAATTCCTCGAGGGAATTCTAAATATCCATACTTTGTTGCACCAAATCCCTTGCTTTGGGGACTCTACTATCGGTAATGATCAAACTCATCAATGAAGTAGCATCATAACCATAAAGTGCCTTGGAAGGTGACATTCCTATAGACATGTGATGTGTGGTGTTGTAGCAAAACTCCCCTAAGTGTAACCACTTAATCCAAGTTATTTTTTCCATGTAACATAGTTACTTAGGTAGCCCTCAATCCATTTATTCATAATTTCAGTTTGTCCATCATTTTGTGGATAGATAGTTCTTGGAATCAATTCCATGTGAGTCAACTGAAAGGTCTCTTGCCAAAATAAGTTGATAAATCTATTGTCCCTGTCACTCAATGTTCTTGGGTAGACCATGTTCAGTATAAATATCTCTCTAAAAACAAATCAACAAATTGAGGAGCCTTATACTCTGAAGGAATAGTATGGAAATGAGCATATTTTGTAAGTCTATCAACCATCACATAGATATAGTCCTTACCTTGCACCTTAGGTAGCCCAGTAATGAAATCCATGGAAATGCTCTCCCATTTTTTATTTGGAATGGGTAAGGGCTGCAACAAACCAACTGGAAAAACATGCCCGGTCTTGTTTTGTTGGCACATCAAACACTCCTTGACATGTTGCAACACATCATTCTTTAGTCCCTTCCATGAAAAATGCTCTCTTACTTGCTTGTATGTCTTGTAGAAACCCAAGTGACTAGCAAGAGGTGTGTCATTACAAGCTCTCAAAATCCTCTCCTTCACCTTAGGTTTTGGTACAAGATATGTACGATCTTTGTAAAAGATGAGGTCTTCAACCACCTTGTATCTATCATCATGCAACTTTACATCTAAAGTGTCAATAGCAAATGAATATTTGGCATATTCAGCTATTATGATAGCTTTCCAATCAACATATATATCAAAAATAGAGTAGAAATAAGGCATCCTAGAGAGTGCATCAACCACCACATTATTTTTTTCCCTCACATACTAAATGCAAAAATCATAGGCTTTAAGTTTACTTACCCATTTTTGCTGCCTGTTGTTGAGAAAATGTGTCTCAACCTTGCAATTACATAAGTTATTGTTGATACACAAGGTACTATTCAGCTGACAACGATAGGGGGGCATGGGGGGATCCCCCCCATGAGGGGTCTGGGGGGATCATTCCCCTATATTGGGTCTAGGGGCAATATGCCCTAGCGGGGGCTCGGGGGCAGAGCCCCCAAAAGGAAAATTTTATTTATATTTTATTATTGTAAATTTGGACCATTCATTATTATGTATCATATCCGATGACTGATCTTTTATTAGCTTTACTTTCCTTAGAAGGACACCCTATTTTATGAGGGAATTGTATTACGGTTGTGTATTGTGATGTATTCTGAGAGTCTGATAGGAGTTGTGTTGCCTCTGGATCTCTGAGTGGTGATACTCCTGTGAGAAGCTTGATATAAAAGTATATTGTAATCTTTGTGATTTCTAAATAATATATTGGGAAGCTTTTGGAGTGTGGGGTTTTTCTCCTAAAAGGGTTTTCCCCACGTAAATCATTGTGTTGTGGTATGCATGACATTTGTGTTTATTTTTGTTTAAGTTTCTATTATAAAAGTTTGCATTATTCTCCTCTCAAGGTTAGTGTAGGAAGTTGTTTCACTACCTTAGCTTCCTTACACCTACCATTCAAGTCATGCTAATTGAGGAAGAATTTGAGGATAGTATCATCCATTTTGACCATAAACTTACCACACACCAGGTATTGTTTGAATTTGGAAAGTGCATGCATGATAGTTAGCATCTTCTTATCATAAATAGAGAATATCCTCTCTGAATCCTTGAGCTTCCTACTCTTATATGTTATAGGATGTCTATTTTGCATCAAAACTACTCTAATACCCTCTCCTAAAGCATCACACTCAAGTATAAAAGAAAGTGAGAAATTTGGAATAGCCAAGACATGACATGTACTCATTACCTCCTTGAGCTTATCAAAAGCTTTTTGCACTATAGGACTCCAAGAGAATGCTCCTTTCTTGATAAAATTGGTCAAGGGAGCTGCAAGTTGTAAAACCCCTTCACAAACATCCTATAGTAGCTACATGTTGATGGGTGTTTTTGTACTTCTCAACACAGGTAATGCATAGGTGCATCACCTCTCTTGAGAGACAGTCTCCAACAACAAGTTACTGAAAATCACCCCAAGGTCTCTCGGGTGTTAGGTCATGACTTGCTTGGAATGTCTCAGTTATTTTGATGTGATCTTGCTGGTAATCATAGGGAAGACTTATGTAAGTTAAATTGGAGGAGAATTGGTTCTTCCAATGGAGTTCTTAATATGGGAAAGTTATTGCACAATTGTTGTAGGTTCAAACAACAGTCTAGAACTCCTATTTCAACTTCATATTTGGCTTTACAATGTGCAATGAACCTTGTTCAAAGTCACTACTAAAAAAAAGAAAAAGGGCAGGGAAGAGAGGAAGTTCCTAGACCTGAAACTAACAATGCACAATGATAATGGAGGACCCTACTATAAACAACCTTCCTAAAACAAATTCCCACTTAACCAAATCAAATTATAGTCTCATGAAACCTGTGTAATCTTCTAAGGTCTACAAATTTTCAATCTTTCATTCACCATAAAGAATGAACAAGAGAAGGGCATCAACACAACATAATTCTTCAAAACCAATGAACAACATTAACTAAACTACTAAAGCAAACTAAAACACATAGAACAAAAAATTTAATCTATTCAAATTCACTATCTATGAGAAGAAGAATCATGCAACATGAAGTTGGAACTCAAGAATCCACCAAATCAATGAAATTCTATTAAAATTCTAGTAGCATGTCCTTACAACAACTCAACTCTCTCTTGAAAATGAGAGGAGACCCCCTATTTATAGTGTCCAAAAATAAAAATGAATGGCCAAGATTCAATCTCATTGTGTTTCCAATATTCACTACAAATTAGGGTTTCACCTACCCCCAAATATTTTATAATTTAAAATTACATTATTGTCCTCTAGCATATTTTTTCTTCTTGTGGGCAACACTATAGCTCTTTTGTCTTCTAGCTCATTGCCTTGTTGTAGCTACTTTATGAAGAATTCATCATCAATAACTGGATTTCCCTCTTGTTTCTTCATAGTAGCATACTCCACAAACTTTCCCATTAGCGCCTAAAGCTTGCTTCACTCCATAATGTCAGATTGGAGTACCTGAAAGTTCAATTTTTTGGATCGGCTATTAAGAATATCCCAATCTTTGTCACACTTGGGTGTATTTTCCTTTGCCTACTCAGATTGGATGAAGGCCCAAGTAGAAAAACTCATAAAGTCTGTTGTGAGAGCATCTATGGTTCCATATTCCATCTTTTTATGGAAGTAAGGTTGTATCTTCTCTGGATCAAGCTCAACGGCGGGCATGTCAAAATCTATCATCAGCCTTAGATATTCCCCATAGGGTGTCCTAATTTCCTTGGCCCTGTCAATATCTTGCTCCACTTCATGGAGCACCTATTCTAAGATCTCCCTTCTGTGATCAAGGACCCACTTCTAGTTTTCTACGAGCCAATGATCATCCTTCACCAAAGCAAGCTCCTTTTTCCAAGTTTTCTTGGGCATCCTGAGGATTGCCTCAATTTTAGGATATGTAATCCTATACAACTATGGGAAGTTAGTGTAGAACTTCTTTGTGCCCTCCAGATATTTTTGCACCTCTAGGAATTTGTTTGCTATTCTAACAACATGGCCAATGCCCATGTTTCAATTGTAGAGGACTTGCTAGAACCAATCCTCTGTGGCCTTCATCCAATTATTTCTCTCCTCCAATTTATCAATGTGATCCTTGTACAGTAATTGTGGTGGCGCTAATGATGTGGTGGGAAGCTCATCAACCAACAACCATTTTTGAATGTAGGCAGTCAGATCCACCACCTATGCCTTTAATTCTTCCTTAGATGTTTTGTCCTTATGCATTTGGTGCACAACGGTGGTGACGAACCGTTGAAGATGGTCAATCTTCTACTCTCTTATGGCTGTCCCTAGATTGATGGTAGAGACATTGTAGCCGATTCCTTCCTCTCCTACCATTGGCATGGCTATCTACATGGTTCTGGATCCAGATGCATCCATTGTCAGCTAAGATTTGACCTTTTGTTTCTTCTCCTTTTTGGTGCTTATATGTACTTGAGTCAGGATGGCTTCGAGTCTTGCCTTTGGATCCATTGGGGTTGGGGTTTTCTTCTCTAATTTCTTTTCAAGCCATTCAAGAATTTGAGATTCCCCCTTTGGTGATACATGATCACCTTCCTATTCTTGGGTGTGTCGGATTTCAATTTATTTATTCCCCGAAGCCTCTTGCTCCATGTTTTCTTCCTCCTCTTTGTCAGAATCCTGGACGAATACTATTTCCTTTTCTAGGGATTCAGTGGTTGTATCTTCTTTAGGGTTTTCTTCCCCTTCAGAGGTCCTCTTCTTTTTCTTCTTGTCACTCATGCTCTTCATGATATTCCGCTTCTATGCTCTTTCTTGTCTTAGCCTCTTCTTCAAGCTTGCGTTCTTCTTTCTTTTCTTCATCATCATGCACAGGAGGAATTTCTTCACCATGATTGGGGCTCTTATTGTAAGCTATAGAATGGGGGAAACAAGCTAAACTATGCATCTACGCTTCTAAATAAGATAATTGCATCTAAAACTTAATAAATTTAAACTAATTTAAACTAGAAAGCTTCAGAAATCTATCCTATTGCTCTCTAACTCTAAAGACTTCTCTAATTTACTTAGCTCTCAGATTTGTAAGCTAATAAAACCATTAAAGTGACACTTAGAGAACAAGAAATGAATTATTCTACTCTAATATGTTCTAAATGTGCAAATTCTATTCTAATGGCAGCCATGACTGCAAATGCTGGATGCTGGATGAATGCTGGATGAATGTTGGATGATTTGGATGCTTGAATGCTTTGGAAACCTACAGGGTAAGATTGCATTAGTCGGGATCCTTTTCTTGTAGCCCAAGAGCTGTATTTATAGCTTTCATGGTAGCACAATTGCATAGGAAACTGGGATGAGGGGCTGTGATTTCCTCTAGAGAATCCAAAGGCATGGGATGAGAAGAAGGAGCTGATCATGGAGAATGGTTTCTCCCCATGAAAACACCAGGCAAGATAAGAGGGAAGGTGGGTGGAAGGTTGTTGAGAGAACTTCCTGCAAATTTTCCCTGAAGCTTTTCCCGTGAATGGCAGTGCCATTAATTTGATTGGTGAGAAATAAATATTTATTGGTGAGTGAATAGTGCAAAATTTATGCATAAATTTAAATATTTTTAATTTATTTAAATTTAGCAAAAAGGAGGAATAAATAATTTAATAAATCAAACTATAGGGTTTGTTTTATTAAATTAAAAGGAGAATGATAATTAAATAAAAGATTTTTAGCAATCTTTATTTAATTAAGAAGAAAGGTGATTTTAATAACACAAATTATTTAAATTGTGTATTTAATTTTAAGATAGAAGTAATAATGATAATAATTAAATAAAACAAAGTTTTTAATTTTGTTTATTTAATTAAGAGAGAAATAATATGATGAAAATGATAATAATTAAATAAAACAAAGTTTTTGATTTTGTTTATTTAATTAGGAGAGAAAAATAGAAGAATTAATAAATGAACTTAATATAAATAAATATTTCTATTTATTTACTAAGTAGAAGAATTTAAGATTAATTAATCAAATAAGTGTATTCAATTAATTAGATTCTCCAGACCATTTTTAGGTGTCTACATTTTGCCCCTCTTTGAAGTGATGTGTTTATGCAGTGCTTCAAAGAATGATTTTGCTTCAGCTGCCAGTATTGACGAAAGGTTTTTAAAGCATTCAAGCATTCAAGCATCCAAATCATCCAACATTCATCTAGCATTCATCCAGCATCCAGCATTTGCAGTCATGGCTGCCATTAGAATAGAATTTGCACATTTAGAACATATTAGAGTAGAATAATTCGTTTCTCGTTCTCTAAGTGTCACTTTAATGGTTTTATTAGCTTACAAATCTGAGAGCTAAGTAAATTAGAGAAGTCTTTAGAGTTAGAGAGCAATAGGATAGATTTATGAAGCTTTCTAGTTTAAATTAGTTTAAATTTATTAAGTTTTAGATACAATTATCTTATTTAGAAGCGTAGATGCATAGTTTAGCTTGTTTCCACATTCTATAGTTCTTGATGAGGGTAGATGGAAACAAGCAATGCTAACGCTTCTTAATAAATCTCTCAATTCATTAACAACATCATCACAATAATTAAACGTAGCAGCCTATTCTAATTAGTACGGATCCTTTTCTTGCCAAGAGAAATTATTTATAACTTTCCTTGAGCACAATTACCAGGAAGCAGGATGAGAGGCGTGATTTCCTCTGGAGAATCCAAAGGCATGGGATGAGAAGAAGGAGCTGATCATGGAGAATGGTTTCTCCCCATGAAAACACCAGGCAAGATAAGAGGGAAGGTGGGTGGAAGGTTGTTGAGAGAATTTTCCTGCAGGTTTTCCCTGAAGCTTTCCCGTGAATGGCAGTGCCATTAATTTGATTAGTGAGAAATAAATATTTATTGGTGAGTGAATAGTGCAAATTTTATGCATAAATTTAAATATTTTTAATTTATTTAAATTTAGCAAAAGGAGGAATAAATAATTTAATAAATCAAACTATAGGGTTTGTTTTATTAAATTAAAAGGAGAATGATAATTAAATAAAAGATTTTTAGCAATCTTTATTTAATTAAGAAGAAATGTGATTTTAAATAACACAAATTATTTAAATTGTGTATTTAATTTTAAGATAAAAGTAATAATGATAATAATTAAATAAAACAAAGTTTTTAATTTTGTTTTATTTAATTAAGAGAGAAATAATATGATGAAAATGATAATAATTAAATAAAACAAAGTTTTGATTTTGTTTATTTAATTAGAGAGAAAAATAGAAGAATTAATAAATGAACTTAATATAAATAAATATTTCTATTTATTTACTAAGTAGAAGAATTTAAGATTAATTAATCAAATAAGTCGTATTCAATTAATTAGATTCTCCAGACCATTTTTAGGTGTCTACACTTATCATGCTCCTCTATTGGAGGTTCAATTCCTACCTCCATCTCTTTATCTACTTCGTTCTCTTCATTGGATGGTTTTCCTCCAACATTCCTAAGTTGCTAGGACAAATCTTCCTCAAGCTCCAGGTCAAAGGTTTCCACAATATCTTCCTCAAATGATTGTGATTCCTCCTCTTCTCCCTCACGCACCACTTCATCAATTACTAAGTGTTGATGCTCAGGATGTTCGTGGTAATCATCTGCTTCTTCCTCCATTTCTTTAGTCACTTCCCTTTCTTCCCTTTCTAATTCTTCGGATATTAGGATTGTTTCCTCCATTGTAGGTGGTTTAGCTGGGGAAGGAGGTACAAGGAGGTTAGTAACAACTTGCACTAGGGCAGCCTACATAGCAGGGTTCATGAATACCCTAGAGAGCTCCATTAGTATATTCTACATGTGCCTAGCAAAGGCTTCTGGGAGCAAGAGGGTAGGCATTGTTGTTGTTGTGGTAGCCAATGAAAGGGTTGTCGTTAGAGACATTGAGGAAGAAGAGAGTGGAGAAGTGGTGGTAGAGGAAGAATCTATGACCACAACTTGCACTGCAAGTGGAGTAGAGGCAAGGTGAACTGAGATGTCCACTACGGGCGGAGAAGAGGCAACCACTGCCTGAGAAATAGGAAAAGGAGTGATGGTGGTAATAGCAATTGTAGTTGTGGCAGCAAGAGTAGAGGAAACAAGTGAAGACTTTGACTGCTTAGCCTCTATTTCTTCTCCTTCATGGAGTGGGTCTTCCTAGATAGTGGGCATTTCTCTTAAATTTCCTAACTTCTTTGGTTTCTTGGAGGGTTTACCCTCTGAGGATTTCCTTGAATAAACTCTTTGCTTGGGCTGGTGTTTAGCCGCTTCTTTTATTTTTCTCAACCTGGTAGCTGGAGGAGATTTTGAGGTTTCCCCAGATGGGGCAGAAGCTGCCCCACTATCAGTCTCACTTTTTAGCTCATCCTCAAGCTCATCGTAGGTTAGGGTAGCTCCTTGCAGCTTCAATTGGGCAACCTTCCCATCAATCCATTATTTTTTCTTTTCTTTAATGGGCTTCATCAAGATTTCGAGGTCATTGAACTCTCCCTCATTCCAATCAATTAATGGAAGTGGTAGATTAGCAATGGCACTATATCTCTGATCTATCACTGTGTTTTCTTCAATAATTTGATTCGACACTAGAAATAGGTTCACTATTTTGACAAAGTACGTCATCATGCACATGTAGTGCCTCATACACACTTCCTTATCATCTTTGCAATTGGCCCAAAAGACCTCAACATTATGCAAGTGGGAATACTCTATCCCAACCATCCTCTTCAACTTGCCATATGGGTCCATCTATGGCTTGGAAGTATGGAACTCTAGGTTATATTCAACTAATTCCTTATCAGAATACTCTACACACTGGGATGCAAGCTTTGCATACATGCCTTGGCCAAATGTGAGGGGATAAGGGATCCCTAATCTATCCTTGTTGCTCATGAGGGTGTTTGCATGCTGCAACTGTTGAGAGAGTTCTAGTAATATCATCCAGTCATTTGGATACCAGGGTAGCTTATATGTTTTCCCTGAGAAACCCTTGGCTCAGATGTATGTAAATTTGGGAAATTGAATAAATAGGAAGGTGAAGTGGCAGAGGAAGGAATTAGCACTGTGTGAGACCCTCCTTTCAAAGTCACCCCCAAGCAATCTGATTATGTGCCCAATGAAGGCATCATTAACTCTGCATTAGTTCTCCTTGAAGTTCTTGTATTAGAGCTGAGGATACTTATCATATACCTTTAGCTCCTTTTCTAGAGTCTGAATTGGAGCCACAAATAAGCCTTTTTATTGCATTTGGTCAGCCAATAGATAGACCAAGTATGATGTCATGTAGAACTACAAGGTACTCTTTACTGCCACAAACTGTTCATGGAAGCAATTACTAATCATCCCTGCCCAGTAGAATTTGGTTTCCCCTCAAAGGATTTCTTCCACGAAGTACAACATCCACTCCTGGAAGAAGGTTGCAGTCGGAAGGCACATAACCCTGCTCAATAAGGTTGCAAAATCATGGTAATCCTCGTAGAAGTCACTCTGAAAGAGTTCTTGGGGAACTTTTTTTGCACAACCCCTCTTGTCCTTTAACTAGTATTGATTGATAAGTTTTTTGCATTTGAGGGGGTCTATGTCCCATGTGGTTTTGGCATATTCCTTCGTTGTCTCTTCCATTTCATTAAAGGTAGGGATGTGAAAGGTTTTCCCTATTGATTTGGTAGATAGATCAGCCAGTACATTTCCATCCCTGTCTACAATTCTTCTAGTATCCTCTTGATATGCCTCTCTGTAGGCCCTCACAAACTCGGGAGAAATGAGAGCGGGCGGGAATTTGGAAGCCTTGGCCAACTCACTCTTTTTGATCCTTTTGGAATTTTTTGTTGTGGGGTTGACTCGGACCCTTTGCTTGAACTCATCAATTATCAATATGTCCCAGATTAGTGTCTAAGAACTCCCTCCAGTCTTTGGTAACCTTTACCTTAATTTCCTCTCCCTGGAACTTGTATTTCATTTGGTCTTTATCTTCTTTTCCCCTGGGTACCTTAGCTAACTTCTTCCCCTTTTCTTTCTCCATGATTGCCCCTGAAGGTCCTACAACTGGTTCCATATATCCTGCAAGTGAAGGAGCAGTAAGCACATTCAAGTATAAAACAAGAGGAATGTTAGCCAAAATCCTACAAAACAATGCCCAATCAAATAATTTATCATTCACAGATCTTAATTTCTCCTTCAGATCAACATTAGCCTTTTACTGGGGGAAGTTATAACAATGCAGGCCCAAGGGTACAGACTTCCCTCGGTTGGCAGCCATTCAAGAGGTAGCAATAAACAGATGGCAATGAAGGCATGATGGGTTGCATGGTTTCACCTGCATTAAAATTTGGTCATGAAGTGGGGTCCACTAAGGAGATAGATCTATTCTAACATGTGGGTCAAAATTACTTTGGAGTTTTGGAAGCATTAAGGTCCTCATTTAGTCATGTGGGCCCAAGATAGGTGGAAGCAGGAGGTGGTTTGATCGTTTGAGGCTCTGCCATTGAAAATGGCACTGGCAAGGTGGCACCCCACAAGTGGCATTTTTCCATGTGGGACCCACAACTTTGGCGGATGGTATCACTTTATCTTTGAACCTCAAATCATTTAGAGGAGTGCAAGCCAAAAGGTGTGGGAGGGTGCTAGGAATTGGTCGTTCAAAACAGCAAAGGTAGGATGGAAGTCCGGTTGGAGAAGTCTGCACTATCAGGTCTATAGATAGCTAATGCATCAAGTGTGTTTCTGTTGGTGAGAAATCAGAAGGAAATAGTGGGGTCAGGCCATGAGTAGCGAATCGATGAGGGTCAATGTCAATTTGAGGTAGTGAGAAACATGAGGGAATCTCACAAGCATCTGTCTACAAGGTGTGGCCCGCCTTTGGCCTAACGCTTGGTCATTTTGAGTGTGGGCTTAGAAAGAGGTGGCAACTGTGGGCTCCGAAGGGTGGGGGGTTAGTCACCCGAGGATCTTTCGGAAGGGTGGATTGGCTATGACAGCCCACGAATGGAAGTCTGTAGAGTGAGGCCCACAAAAGAACCTTAGTTATTTTCAGCATGGAGGACCAAGTGGCAATGGCGGAGTCGAGACTAGTGCATCGGATGGACCTTAGGGTTTTTCCGTTTGGAAGGGTTGTTCACGTGGCAGCAAAAAGATGATGGAATTCCACAAAGCATAGTCTGCAGGAAACTTAGTTGCTTTTTTCTGAGTTTGGATGATGATCAGGGTTGCGGGGTCCATTGAGTGGAAGGATGGAGCAAACTCGACATTTGGAACAATGGTCACCCAACAAGAACCCACAACAGGTGACCTACCAAAGGGATCATCAGCCAATCATTTGGTGCAAGGAAATCGTACGGAAATGACCAGGGCAAAGTCTGACCATCAGAACGATCTGAGATCCTTTCCATTTTGAGTGTTTGTTTAAACAACAGTGGAGGCAAGGCGGAGATCCTCAGAACCAAACCCAACAAGGTTGGAGGCTGATTTTGAAATTTAGCATTTTAAGGAAAGACAATGGCGCTAGGTGTATTGTGGGCCTGTGGGGTATGATGACCTTGGTTGAAGAATGGCCATGAGAATTCCATGTTTTGCAAGTGCGTTGTGGGTGATATTCACTAGTTTTCAAAATTCTAAAAGGTGGGGTTTGACCACCAGGGTTCTAACTAACTGATTCCTAAGTTTTCCTTCCCAGATTTAACAACTCTCTATAGAATTTAAAGAAAACTTGAAATAAGGTGCATAGAAGATGACCAACCTATAAAGTCTGATGAAGATGGATAAGTCAATAGCTAGCAAAAGGCTTCAAAATTGTGATGAAGCTCAGCGGGTGCGACGATGGCGAGAATCAGGAGGCTCTAACTGGTTTTCGAGCTTCTAAAAAATGAAAATCACAGCTCAAAACAAGCTATTTATAAATTTTTGAGCATTTATTGCAAGCCATTAATGTGGGTATGATGGCGGTTGCAAGTTGTGAACAATCATTTTCAAATGGCGGTAGGAACAATGGAGTCCGCTAAGTAGATGATAGTCTAGGATTAGCCGCTCAGGTAGTCGATGGTGAAAATAGCCAACGATGAGGTGGGGCCCGCTATGTGGAATGACGTCATATGAAGGTCATTGGGAATGGCCAGGGAGCTAGGGAGTTCCGTATAGAGTGGCCTGTAGGGGAAGACCCACATTGCCCAGAGGACACCGATTTTAAAGTGTGAATGCAAACAGCTAGGGAACTCTCGCAAAGGCTTAAGGCCTTATAAATTTGAGGGTAGAAAAACATGGTTGACTCAAGATGATTCTTCTAAAACTCATTGACCACCCAAGACTCAAAAATAGGGGGCATGCAAAACGAGGCAGTGATAACGCAATCTAATGAAGAGAAAAGAGAGGGTCCCCATTCTAAACGGGGTGTGTGTGCTACAGGCACAACAAATAGAAACTCTATTGGGGAATTCTCTTGAGCATTCTATGGATAAATGCTCATTCAGAACCTAGAATCTCTAGTTCTACTGACCAGGGGCCGGTTTCCAAAAGTGAACTAGGGGACTCAAAGGAGAACGAGATCCTTAACTAAATCAACTCACAAAACATCTCAGAAGTGTGTGTGTATAGTGAATTGATTCCCTTTCCTTAGAAACTATGACAAGTGGTAGTTAATCAGACCAAGCAAGCTACATGAATCGTCTAACCCCAAAAGTAACCTGGAAATTTCCCCGCTGCCAATCAGGCATCCATAGCCCCAATGGATTTGTCACTGTGACCCCACAAATATTTATCTACTGCCAATCAAGTGTCCATAGCCCCGGTAGAGTTATTCGTACACCCACATAGTTGCTAGATTTTGACAATTTTCTTTTTCTTTTCTTTTGATATTTCCTTTAATACTTTTAGTTTGCTCAACTGTGCAAGCATTGAAGCTTACCATGGGTTTCAGAATCATAGTGGTCACTGGAGCAGACTTAAGATTTTTCGCTTGCTAAGTCATCATAACGACAGCTATATAGCTCTTCAAAAACAATTAGTGTGTGTTTTGTGCAAGATCTGAGAAGAACGTAAAGGGAAGATTCAACTAAGGGTCGGGTTCTAAGTCAAGTCAAAGTTCAAACGAGGAGACCATTACATGGTGGAAATTTGAGACCAATAGTTGAGAGTGAACACTTAGCCAAAGAACACTAAAAGCAAACAACAGAGTGAACTGTTCATCAAACAGAGCATGATCACCACATCAAAAATGAAGAACACCCTCAACAAATCAAGAGTGGCTGGGAAACGAGCAAAACAAAGGTGAAGCAAAAACAATGAAAAAAAGCAAAAACAATGAAAAAAAGAAGCAAAAGTAACCTAAACTAACCTATATATAGTTATTTACAAAGATCAAGCTCAAAAGATCTCAGGCAAGGAAATCATGCTTGAGGTGCTTTGTGTTGACAGGCAACGAGACATCTTCACAAATTAAAGTCTTGAGGTGGAAAGCATTATCTCCCAAGATTTCAGCAATCTAAAAGGGGCCAAGCCAGAGCTTGTCGAATTTGTTATGTCCCCCTTTCTTTTCATGGGCCTTGTCCCAGTATAGGACTAGATTATCAATTCTAAAGGCCCTAACTTTGGCTCGTCGATCGAACCATCTCTTGACCACGCCCTGATGTTTGGAAAAAAATTCAATGGCACGATCACACACTTCTTCCAAGTGAAGTAACTCTGCTAGACGAGCTTCTTGATGATCCCCTTCTTCATAAAAAGTGTTGATGAATTGGAGGGTTGGGATCTTGAGGTGAACAGGGAATATAGGCTCTAAGCCATAAACAAGGAAAAATGGGGAACCACCCAAGGAGGCCTTGTGGCATGTGCAATCTTCCCAAAGGGAAAAGTGAGGCTGAGTATGCTAGTCCTAATTGGGATTCCTATCAAACAACCTTTGGATGACAGTGATGAGGTTCTTGTTGGTAGATTTCGCCAGGACATTGCGTTGAGGATAGTTATTAGATGAAAACTTAAGGGAAATTCCATAGTCAAAGACCCAACTAGAGAATTTGAGTGACGTAAAGGTAGGGCCATTATCAAAAACTAACGCATATGGGCAACCAAAATGATTTAAAATAAAAATTTCAAGGAAATTGATAACTATCTTTGTGGTGCATTGTCTACATGCAATAGCTTATGTCCATCTAGTATAATAATCAAAGGAAGTTAGAATGTATATGTGACCCACAAAAGATGGTGGGCTTACCAGACCAATGAAGTCAAGACCCCATTGCACAAACGGTCTCACCTCCAAGATTGGTTGCAGTGGGACAACAACATTCCTTTCTCTGGTTGTGGTAATCTGACAGACATGGCACATACAAACATGGCTATGAGAATCTTTGAAGACCGTCGGCCAATAATATCCCACTCACAAGATTTGATGAGTAGTTGAAAGGCCTGATCCATGACCAATTCCAAACTTGTCATGAAAATATTTCAGCACATGTGTTGCCTCCTCTTTACCAAGGCACCTAAGGTAGACACCTTCATGATTCTTTTTGTAGAGTATAGATCCTCATTGCATGCAATTGTTGCTTTTTAGATGGAGAGCACGTTTCTGAACTCCCTATAGATGAGGTGGGAATTTTTTGTTCAACAAGTAGTAGATGATATCATCATACCACTCCCCTGGGGAAATGTCTTCAAGATGGTATTGTTGAACCGTAAGTTCAAGTCCCACTTCAGCCACTATTTCAGCTATCATTTGAGTGAGGGATTGTCCTCTCACTAGTCTCATTTGCTGAATTTCCATATCATATTCTTGAAGCAGCGTGACCCACTTTTCCCTTCTTTCACCCAACTCATTTTGCATCAACAGTGTCTTTATTTCCAAATCAGGGACAATGGCGAACACCTTGTTCCGCAACATGTAATTTTTGAATTTCTCCACTCCTCTGACCAAGGCATACACCTTCTTTTCTACATTATGATACCTCAGTTCAACATCCTTCAATGCAACACTCATAAAAGAAATTGGGTGCTCATTCCCTTCACTATCCTTTTGGGTTAGAATGCTAGCAAATGAATGATCTAAAGAAAATGAGTAAATATAGAATGGCTTCAGGTAATTAGGACTAACTAGCACAGGTGATTCAACAATAGCCTTCTTGATTTCTTTGAAAGCCTGTTTTCCTCTGGAGTCCACTCAATTTTTTGCATCTTTTTTCAATATTGCATTGAGTGACTTAATGATTTTAGTGAAGCCCTAATAATTTTTTTGACAAAATTTATCTTTCTGAAGAAAGATTTCAACTCTTTCTTGCTACTTGGCAGCTGAATATTTAAGAGGGACTGGATGCACTCAGGGTCTATGGAGATTCCTAGTTCTTAGATAACATTCCCAAGTAGCTTTCCTTATGTGAATCTAAAGATGCACTTCTTTGGATTAAGGGAAATCCCAAATTCTTTGCATTTTTAAAAATATTTGCACAAATAAAAAACATGATCACTATGCTTCTTTGAGAACACGGTAAGATCATCCATGTAGATGATTATGCACTTTCCAATCATATATTTGAAGGCTATGTCCATTGCACATTAGAAGGTGGTGCTCATGTTCATGAGTCCGAATGACATTCTCTAGTAAGTAAAGGTTCCCCACTTGGTCGTGAATGTCGTCTTATGTTGATCTTCGTATTGCACCATCACTTGATTATTGTTAGGTCCCCAAATCTGCACCCTATTTTCTAAGCCTTGATTGAACCTAGCAAATTTGGACTAACATGGGACTGCTTTCAAGTTGTGGGTAACCTATTTGAAAGCAAACCTTTGGATTATGGTCCGGCTTCCCCATTTTATGTCACCTAACTATTAATCTCTAAGATAAGGGTAAGAATTTGCATGAAATAAACCTAATGCTGAAAAGAACCTAAGGTGATGCACCAAAACAACCTAGGCCTGTTAATAGCCTTACACATTCAAATTAATATCTCAAAGCTTGACTCATACAACTCACTTTCCAATGCAGTTCACATCAATAATTTATAAGGAGGTCTATAACAGTGCTTTCAAAAGGAAAATAGATTTTCATAGTCAATAACACCACTAAACAACACAACTTATAACCTGTAAACATACATTTTTTGTTAAATGGATGTAGAACATGAGACAAGTTTGCAAGGAAAGATGATTTTTCACAAAAAAAAAAAACTAATCAACCATTAATGGCATACCATGAAACATGAAGATAGAAGATAAAAATGCTCCAATTTATTAATTCAAAGCGCTTACTATATAATAGGTTTGTCTAAGTTACAAAACAACTACATGAAAATAACTCCAAGAAAATAAAGCTATCCTCCTACTAGAAAAAAAAGAACTCAAATGTTCAAAATGAACATACATAAACCAAAACCCACCAAAACCTCTCTCACAAGTGTTTCTAGAAGATTTTGGTCAGTTAAAACATAAAAGGCCAAAAAGAACCTTCTAGAACTCTCCAAAATGTCCTCCACATAACAAAAAAATAGGCCAAGTCAATAGTCACCCCAAAAATGTGACAAAAAATGCCTCTAGCTACCTCCTTTCCACCAAAATCAGTCAAACTAGCATCCCACACATTTCTCATTTCTGCAAGTCATTATTGGTCCTCATGCAAGACTTGACCACATTCTCCATCATGCAGTATATGTGTCTTTTGAAAACACATGACTTTCAAACAAAATTAAAGATAATGACCTTGTTTAAGTGATTCATAAAACATCACTTAACAAGTCATTTTACAATTAAGCACAAGATAAGGGACCCCACCAAAAATATGTATTACATTTGCATTTAAAAGAAAACTAAAAGTGATTTTCAAATCACTTACATGATATTTTCAAAAATTGAAAACAAATGTAACATATAATATCATATTTCAAAAGTCTCCAAAAGTTTCAAAGGCACCTACTTATTCTCCATTCTTGATCACACATGGAAAAACACATGTTTGCAAAGGCATCACAATCTCCAACATACCTAGTCAAAAGGTCGACCTCCAAACCCCTTGGAAAGCATATTCCAAGTCATGTGATGTTGGGGGTAAAAAATAAAAGGAAATATCATATTTGTTGCACACCCCATGTGACTTGGAAAAGTTTTGGGAAAAAAAGGGGAAAATACCCTAAGGCATAACATGCCTAAGTGAGAACACATATTTTCGGCCCCCATTGCATTTACCATATGTTTGATTTTTTAAAAAATGGGATAAAAAATCCCATTTGCACTCAAACAAAGTCAGACCCTAATAATCAAAACATACCGACATGACGAAAAAGACATCATTTTGTCGGTGAAGGAATTTGGAACACTCCATGCCACTGTGGGGTTTGGGAAAAACATAGAAAAATGGTGCTATCTTTGGCCGATTCTGTCAATTTATTGACAATTGATGATGAAAAGAAGCCCGTAACAGTAGGTAAATTGGTCTTTTTTTGGAAAAAAAATATGTTTTTTCACATACTTTGGAAACCATTGTGAGCAAACAATCGTGGCCTGTAGTATTTCTAACCACTTTATATGCCATTTCTTTCTTTTGTTGTTGCTCTCCTTCATATAGCCACTATGAGAACTTAAACAAAGCCTTTTGTCAAAAGAAAAGTTTTGAATATTGTAAAAAATAAGCAAGAAAGCTCTAGGTAAGCCCCACCAAACTTATTCCATTCTAATTTCGAGCAAAAGAAAACTCATGTTTTCGTTTCTATCTTGAGAAAAGGCATGAAATGCTTGTGTTTTCTGCATTTGATAATAAGAACACTTCACTGTTGTTTTTCTGTTTCTTTTATTGGAGAAGAAAAAAAACCTTGGCTGCGGCCATGAACAGAAAATGATGCAATTTTTTATGTGGCTCTAATTCTTTCTAAAACCCCATGTTATCTTTTGATTTTTTCCCTGTATTAACAAATCTTAATAACCCAGATGGGTTTCTTGGAATGTAGAAGAAAGAACTTGTTGTGGGCTCGACCTTCATTGTTGTAAACTGGGTTTTTTT
>VDFB02047397.1:97908700-98006009 GCA_007258455.2 Sequoia sempervirens | reverse complement strand
GAAATGAATAATTTTTGCTTGTTCCAACACACTACTTTGTAAGAATTTCCATAAGAGAAAAATTGTAGGTATCTTCTCTCAGGGTGATTCCATAAAGCTGGTTTACAATTTCTGGGAGGAATTGATTTTTGCTGAAATCACATATTTTTAGAAAATGTAATGATTTAAGCCTTAAAAGGTTGCATTTAAAGAATTTCAATTGAAGAGGGTTTGATCAAACTATCTTAAATCAAACCCCCTTGGATAGAACCCCCCTAGTTTTAAACCATACC
This sequence comes from Sequoia sempervirens, assembly GCA_007258455.2. Taxonomy (NCBI): domain Eukaryota; kingdom Viridiplantae; phylum Streptophyta; class Pinopsida; order Cupressales; family Cupressaceae; genus Sequoia; species Sequoia sempervirens. The sequence goes on along the minus strand of VDFB02047397.1, from coordinate 98,005,737 downwards.
TATAATGGAGTCTCCTTTACACCTATCAAAACGCTGATAAAAAACCACTTTTGATTTACCTTTTCGGGGGGTCAAATGAATTCATTTAAAATTTTTTTTTTGTAAGCATGTAGTCCTTATTATAAGCTTCCCAAAAGTATAATTTTAAATAAATTTTAATTTTATTATTATATTTATTTTTATTTCTCATGAATGTAGGATTTTCACCGAAAATCAATCTCTCTGTTCTACACGTAGAAAAATAGCAGATTATTTTAAAAAAAAATTTAAAAATATTAGTGAACCAGATATTGAATTCCTTGATCCAACAAGGAAAATAAAAATAAAAATTGATACATACAAAGAAAGTTATGCGTTATACAGTTGCACTATGTCAGAATTATAATTGGTTTGAATTTGAAACTTGATTCAAGAAAAATTATTCAATAAAAAACTATCTAGCCAAGTGGAAGCACTAGATATCAGAGTTATGAATCTAAATTTGAAAGAATTAGAATTTTATCCTTCATGGAAAAAAAGCTATGCGTTATATGGTGAGCGTCACTTTTTAAAAATGTTGTTTTCTGAAAAAAACTATTTTTTGAGGGAGATGGAAAAAGAAGTGCAATATGATTCCAAAAATTTTGAAAAAAATATATTTAGAATCTATAAACAAAATTTCACGAAACTCTAGTTTGCATCATCTTCAAATTCCTCATGGTTTAGCCGCTATAGGTGCCCAAAAGTGAAGATTTAGTTAAAAATAATAATTTCAGTGTCCAGTTTGGCCAAAAATTGTAAACCACTATTGTGGGATCACCCCTCACATTGGAGATTCCAAGATCAAATTAACATCAACACACCAGTTTGGAGCCATAAAAAAGGTCAGGAAAGGTACTACACTTCTCTAAGTTTTCATTGTTCTATATATATTCCATTTATTGTCTAATTCGGTGGAAGAAAATCATTAGTTTACAAATTCATTATTAGATTAGACTATCTCTTCTACAACTTCCATCTAATAACTAATCATAAAAAGGATAATGAACTAGTAAAAATTCTTCTTTAGCCTTGTGTATAAACCTAGGTAGTTTATTTGAAATCCATTTATCCAAATTCTTGATCCTAAATTCCTTGGAAGAAGGCCTTCACCATTATCACATTTTATCTATGTTGAGCTATTTATCTTTTCCAATTTTTCCATTGTGATTGTTTCTTACCACCCTTACCACCTTTTTATTGTTTACTTTTCTATCTATTTGAATTGAATCCCACTACCATGAGATGGATAATGATAGTCCACATTTATTCATTATTACACATACTATTATAAAGAATGGCTCTGATCAGGTAGCTAGATGAGGATTTGTTCCGATATTTTTTATGACTTTAAGATGTGATTTCCTAGCCTTTCTTGGAATCCTTGACAACAATAATGTTCATATACCTCTTTTATTATCTTTTTGTGAACATTTCTCAACATCTCATGGCATCTACTTGGGATCCTATCTTTATATCATTTGATTTCATATTAATTAGTGTTAATTTCTTTTTTTCTCTTTGCATAATTTCCTATGGAAAAGCCTCATTGACCATGTTGTCCTCTTTCTAGTTCCATCATTGATTCATCATATAATTTGTGTACCTCATAATTTCCATATCCATATGATCCAATTATACTATCTTCTAGCTTCATTATTTCTATATCCACATCATTCCTTTCCCATCTCCTACCGATCTCCATCAATCTCATCATCTCATCCTTTGACAACTCATGGAGATATAACCATGATTTTACCATTTCCCATTTATATTTCATGTCATCCCTTATGGGCATGTGACACTAGCTTCCCTTGTGATCTTATTAGGGTAATGAACTTGACATGCATCATTTAACCTTTGAAAACTTGATCCTAGTCATTTTACCTTATGTTAACTAGTTGTATTACTAAGCTCTTTTTCTAGTGAACTTAAGAAGGTATGTATCTTACTTGTCTCTTTTTCTCTATAATTCATTTGAGCATTACCATTAAGTGATGGCAAGGACTAATATCATTTTGAGGATTTCCCTTTGACTTTAATGATTATCAACTACTCCATTAATATGTAACTTATCCAGTCCATTTATTCAACCAACCATCAATAACTAAATTTAATTTCTATAGATTTGGCTACCATGTTTAGCCATGGTAGCTCCTACCACAATGTTAGATCAATTTATACAAAATGGATCATGACACAAGGAATGGACCAAACATATGAATTTTTATTTCTAATTATTAAACCATTAGTTCTAAGCATATTATAAAACTATAAAGTAATTTTGGAGCAGTATCATTCATTTAATAGACATAAGAATTATCCTTTAGCTATAAATATAGAACTTATTAGTTTAATAAAACTGATTAGAACTTTTATAAGATGATTTGTGTTAGAATCTATTTGACACTCTAGGAAAGTAGAAATTAAGACATTATTGAGTGAATCCATTTTAATATAATCTATGCATTTTCTTCAATAAATCAATAGAAGGCCAACATTATTTCATGGGCAATTTATCTCCATTTTTCTATCAAGTATTTCAAGGAATTTTATAAATTCCTCCATGCACACTAATTGTATTTGTGTTAAATCTTAGTTTGAGATCAAGTAATGTGGGTAAATCTTTCTAGATTAACATTTAGGATACATGAAATAAAAATACATAATTAAAAATAAATTATATCAATGAGGATGGAAAGGTAATTGAGAGTTCAAGTTTTACAAGACAAATCCAACTACACTGTATCTCTCTAAAACTATAAAATTATTTTGTGAATGCTTTGGATAACTTATTTATGACTCTATTGCCACATGATTTAAGAATAATTCTTACTTATTTTCTAATTAAACACTTTAAACCTAAACATAATGAATCTTACAGAGTGTGAATTATCTTTGTTTGTTCACTCAAAGTGAGTATAAGGGTGCAAGGGATTGTGTTGTTATTTTATTATTTGAAGAACCTCTACTCATTTTATTTTGAATTATTTTATTTTCTATGAATATAAGATCTTCCTTTCAATATATACAATAAGCTAACATGATGCAAATTAGTGATGAACTAGTATGGAGGAATGGTGGGATATTATATTTCATGTTAGTATCTATAAGATGAATATGAAGGTGTTATAGGTGAAGGGACAAAACTATTATAATTTCCACTAGAAATTCCTAAGCTTGAGTTTAAACCATTGAGTGATTCCATCATTGATGCTATGATTGGAGGTGTAAAGTTGGGAATAGAAGGCATTATTGTGGGAGAGGAAACTTATTTTCCAAAAGGATTTTGAGCATTAGTCAAAAATACCCTAGTTTTTTTTTTAAATCCAACAAAAACCCTAGTTTTTCTACCAAAAAACCCTATTTTGAAAAAAATCAACTAAAAATAAACAAATCTAATTGAAATTTGATTAGAGCAAATAAAAAATAAAGAATTTACCTGTTAGAGATGGAATCCAAATCGGATATCAGATTTCGCTTTCCACTATGCGCCCGCCGCCGTTGAGCCGGAAGCAAATGTGAATGAGTTTTGGTCGCCCGATTTTTTATATATATATATGTCAACAAAATCGGATATCCGATTCGGATATCTAAATCTAAGTTTTCCCTCTGCCTCGTAGTCACCCGAGCTCCAAAAAGTCAACTCACCATTTTCGCTTTTTTGAGTCGTAGAAACACGAGGTTTTTTTCTCCATTGCCACTTTGGCATACCATGATCCCGCACATGCCCTAGTTATTTGGTTCACTAATTTTGATCTATAGTTTGAGGTTTTGGCTCTCACATAGAATAACTATAGTAGAAGGTACACTCACTTATTCTTCATATGGGAGATCCATCTTTAAAAAAAAGGTTAAAATTAACATTTTTTTGACGATGGAAGCATAATGAGGATAATTCAATTAGTCATGGGAGAGAAAAATACATAAGCATTAGTCTAAAGCTCACCAAAAAATCCCTAGAAGATGGATTAAAAATAAAATTGGTCACAAATACAATTTCCAATATCTAGTTTATCTAAAAGTGGATTCTATAATATGCATTTAACATAGTCTTAATTATCCCTTGTAATGTATTAAATAAAATAAAATAAATTCATCAAAACCACTATACAAAGAAATGGAAGCAAGATAGAATAGTGAAATCCTCACCCTTAGGTATGACATACAAATTACTTATGATAAATATATTATCTCAAAAAACACTCCAAGGATTTGACATTGTACCTAAAATAAATGAAAATGATTCATAGATATAACACATTGGGAGTATGAAACAAAATTACAATGTTATAGCTAATAGAAGGTGAGTTCGAAGAAATGGGAAAGTGGTAAAAAAGAGAGTGTGGAGTAGGGTTTGAATTCTTCAAAAAGAAAGGACATTTATTAGATGAAGCTTGATAAAATACTACAAATTTTAAACGTTCAAATAGTGTAGGTTTGTCAAATTTAAGCTTCAATATTGCTAGCTTCATTTAGATTAAGTGAAGGGACACAAGTTAATGTTTTCTAGAAATTTGGTGGAGGAGGCCAAAATATTTTTATTTCTATTCTATCTTGAATGGTTTTATTTTGTCTTTGGTTAAGTTATAAGAAATTTGGTTAATACATTTTTAGCTCAATGATGGTGGCTTAACAATTAGTGCCCTAAGTGCCTACTCTTTAATGGGACATGTGGTTTGAAATCCACAATTTTATAAAAGGCACACATTAAATAAATATGGTGCCACTTTTTATTAAAATAAATTAAAAAATTATATTAATAATATAGAATCATTATCTTGAATAGTTATTTGGTATATTAGTGTAATAGTGAAATTTGTATAAAAAATATAATTCTCATTTAGTTTTGGGTCTATTTTGATAGAATGTGTTAATATGATTGTATATTGGTGTGTTTTAAACTCTTGTGTTAAGTTCATATCCGTCCACAATCCTTATCGATCTCCATTTACTCTCACCTTCATGCATTTCCATGCTTTTTACCCTTTCTAGAAGTCAAAAGTCTCCTACTTTATAATATCCACCTTATTTTTTTTACTCATTTTGGTATCCACTTTCCTAGTGTGTTCTTAGGATTATTCACTTGATTCTTATATTTAACCCTAATCATAAAAGGATGATTAAAAAATATCATTCTTAGAAGTGTCTCACCTATCAATCCCAAAAATATGGACTCTTGACTCCTCAAGGACACCTACATTACCCAATGCTAGTGTTTGGACATTTGTATTCCTAAGGCTAGTGTTTGTGTTCAAATTTTAAAAATACATTTCTCCACCTTTTGTGCCCTAATCATTACTACATTTTCAATGGTCATCCTCATGAAAACTTAGTGTGGGCCTATTTTTAAAACCTCTTTCAAATTATTAATAATACCAAATCATTTAAAACAAACTACTACCCCTCAATTATTCTCCAACACATGAGTGATTTATACAAACTCTGTCAAAGAGGGGTAGAAATATTGCACTTCTAATATCTAATCTATATACCATTATCTCCATAGGAAACCATTAAAAATTAGTTACCTATACCCAACCAAAGATACAAGTTTGAAAACCCATAAAAATCAATTCCCTACGCCCAACCCAAGAAACAAATTTAAAAACTTATTGTCATTATTCTTGAAACTAAATATGACCCATTTCCAATTAGTATTCCCTCATTTGTATCCTTCTTTGTGATCCATATCACCCTCTTGTCTCTCTGTTACATTGCACACCACTTATTCTTAGTTTTCCTCTATATTTTTGTTTGGTAATGACCATATCTTGCACACAACACAATTACCTTATCATTAGGATTATAGACAACCTAAAATTTTCTATTATAATTTATAGAGTAAAAACCAAATAGGGGACTAGCTGGGTTAATATCCTTTATAAATACCCTTTTCCCCTTGTCTAAACATTCAATTTAGGATTTCTCTTTGTTGGGAGAAAAATATACCCATTTTACATGTAGAGAATGGATCAAATACTGAAGGGCCTAACTTCAATTAATTTTAGAATTCATGAATCCCTAAAAAATTATACCTAGGAGATTCATCTATAATCCATAGCACTATTGTAGTGCCCCTAAACACTATTGTAGATCCTAAACATTGTTGAAATGATCCCAACATAACTATTGTGGATAGATCCTTAATCCATTGCCAAAGTTAGAAACCACATTTTTAAGGTGCACATATTAATTTTATGAATTTTGTTAATCTATTTCTTTTATTTACAAATTTTAGTACCTGGATCTTGTACTTTTGTTCATGGATCATATTTATATAAATATATATATATTCCTTTTATAATTTAATTTTCCTATTAGGTAGTACAAATAGAACTAGGATTTCCTATGCACATCAAACACATTTAAGAGGTTCCCAAAATGATCTTTCATTATTGTTGCCTTTGTTGCACATATTTCCAACATTTCAATGCACCTAATCCTTTCCTTGACATTTTGAATTCCTCATTTTGGGTCAATCGTATGATTTGGCTTCACTCTCACATGATGTGGAACTACACCAAATTAGAATTTTTAAATTTAAAGTTTTCTAAAAAAATTTCACAAGTTGTGAGTTGACCTCATACATGATTTCAAACAACTTATTGTTATGCCTTGGAATTTAAAGGCATTTAATGTGCAAATAATTCAAAAGTAAAAAATCAAGAGCATGAGTTTGGATCTTTATAATAACATTTTTTCTTAAAGCTCTAAAATAAATCATAATCTACATCAAAATCATCTAGTGCACACATATGTGTTAGAGTGACATCTTTAATAATCACCATGATCATAAATTCAATCTAATCAAGGGGGTTTAACCTATAGGAGAAGATGACCATTGTGATTTGACGATTTTATCAAGGTATTTTTCAATATTTCTAGTGCTTATACTCTAGTATACATCAAAATTTGGGGCAACATTAGTTTTAACAATACATAATCAGCCAAATCAATTATGTCCAAAACTGAGTGATTCTATACATTAGGTAATTCTCATGGAGCCTAGAATTGACCTGACACAAGGTTTGTTCCACTCAAAGGGAATTTTACAATTATTCAAAATCTAAAACATTTCTCAAACCATGAACATTGATATTTGTACGATCAACTAGCAGAATCTATACAATATCAACATTCAATTCTTCATCACATCTCTCCAAAACAAATATCCAACCCTTCTTATTTAATTTTCAAATATTCATTACACATTTATGAATTTCTCAAATACGTGTTTTAATTATACTTTACATATACATATAAAAAATGTATTCCCCTCAATTAGTTTTACTAATATGAGAAATCTGTTTCCCATTTGTATTCCAAATATTTTGTATCCCTTTTTATAACTGGGGTTATGATGAAGCAAGTTACATAACAAATCAACAAATTCACAATGTATTCTAATTATTTCTATGATTGAATTAAAAATATATATTTCGAAGAATGGCTCAGAGGGAAGCGCTTGCAAGCTCCAACGGTCGAGTTTTCAAAAATGGGGATCACTCTCGGTACCATCGAGGGCCCCATGGCTACTATTGGGATTACTAGTCTACCAGGCGTACATTTTTTGTCACATCTAACAGAGTTATCCACTCTATAACCCTTCACTATGGTTGGAAAACATTTAGTTGGGGAAAAACAATAAGTATTTGACATCTGTGAACCGAAGCCTGAACACCTAGGAAAAGCTTCACACCCCAATGCTCATCATTCTCTCTGGTCCGAGATTGTTTCAGATTTGCAAACCCCAACAACTTTTTTCGAATACCATTCCAATCAGATATGGGGTGCCCTTCAATCCAAATCTTCATGGTTCTTTTTAGAATCCCGTGACATTCCCCAATACCATTCCTATCAAATATGGGAAGTCTTTGGTTCGAATTGTCAAAAATTATAGCAGAAGCCTCCTTACAAGACTAGAAAAGGGAAAGCTTTGGGTCAGAAGGATGGAAGGTCATGGATTGAAGCAAAATAGGTGAAAGGTTTTTGGAACCCAAAACTGAATGTGAAGGATCCTACAAATGGTCCGCTAAAGAAGATATGGGTGTCAAAGCAGCACGGGGATACTCTAAGGCCAATTGAAGGGATAATATCTTTCTAGATGAAATATTGCTGCCACAAATTTAGGATCTCCTAGGTCTGGCCCTAATTTGTAAGTTTTGGAAAATTTCCCTAATCTAAATTTTTTCCAAAATTGTGTTTTTTAAGAATGGGAGGGAGCCAAACAAGTTTTTTATCTAAATAAGGGGGAAGGGTTTTTATTGTTATTTTATCTTCCAAAGAAGCTAGGAATGCAGTAAGTAGAGTTATATCCTAGGTCTATGAGGGCTCAAGCCTCTACACTCAGCCATGGATTCCAAATTTCAACACTTCAACCACCATGGTCAAGTTTATACCCTTTTGTGTTCAACTGCACTGCTTACCACTTGAATATAGAGAAACACAAATCATAGAAATCTTGGAAAATTAGATGGGTATATATCTCAAGTAGGATTTTTCTTTCTTTAGAAAACCTTCACTACCTATGAGATTCAGTGTTCTCCTCATTGTAACAAAAACCATTCCCACTTTCTTGCACATAAAATCCAACTATGGGGTTTGGAAACAACAAATACTTATTGAAACCTAGAGAAAATTTGTTCTCAATGTAATTTTGCAAGATACTCAAAAATAAATTACTAGTTGGAAAAGGAATGTTCTCAAATGGAAAACATCAACTGTCAAATGCCATCTACTCTTGAACATTTTCCAACTCATCAAATTTCTCCTACTAAAGCATTTGAAATTAGTTCGTCAAGCAAAGAGAATGGTATCATCCAGGGGTGGGATATGATGAACAAAAACCTCAAGCAGAGTCTACCCTTTTCAAAAGGTTTTTACAGAGGGTCCTCAAGCAAATAAAATGACTCCATCCAGGGGTTGGATGTGCCAAATAGAGAGCCCATGTAGAGTTTACTCCTTTCAAAATTTTCTTACAGAGGTTTTGTGGATAACCCAACTGTGTTTATTTACTTTTTGTGTAAAGGGAATAAACTAAAGTTCTCCTTGCTTGATACTCTATTCTAGTGGACCCAATATTTTCCCAAATAAATGACAACCATCTAGCCAAAATTATCAATTCTTTAATCTATGGTAATATTGGCAATAGAGAACCCATATTCATAAAACAAGGCCCTCCTCTTCAAATTTGTTCTATCATCGAGACATAGGATCAGTTGTTAGGGGGCAAACAATATGCTGAGGATTCATTCCCAATGGGGTTTTGTGAGGAATCTCAAAATGTACATAAATATTTCACCCTTCTCAAGAAAATTCTACAATTTTAGCTCGCTAATAGATTTTTAGTCCTTGATTGAAGAAGGAAGTCTTGAAGAACACTAAAGTGGGCACAGAGTTGGTGGATGAGATTACAGAAGAGGTATGTACAGAGGAGGAGAATTTTGAATTTAATAAGGAATTATCTATATCATAGACACCTAGCATTCAATGTACTGCATCAAAAACTCCAGGTAAAAGAGGCCAAAAATCCCATGCTAGGAAGGCCCAGGAAGAAATAGAGGTAGGGATTCAAGCAACATTGGATAAGAGATTGGTAATCTCTCCAAATAAGAGACTTAGACCAAGGAGATCTTGTTGCTCTCCTTGTGACCAATGAAACTAATATCTTGGAATGTTAGGGGCATTAACACCCCTAACAAAAGGGCTCAACTCAAACATAAAATGGATGTTTGTGGGGCTGACTTGATCCTTATTCAAGAGTCCAAAATGTCAGATAGCATGTTTGACTCATCAATTAAGAAGTGGTCAAAATGGAAATTTGTTCACTCCCTACACAAGGGGTATTAGGGGGCCTAATTACATTGTGGACTGATCAAACAGTAAAGGTGAGTTCTATTACAAATGAAATTAATTATGAGTTATTAGAAATTAGTCAATTTGATTTATCTTTCTAGTTATTAAATGTCTATGGCCCAACATGTACAGTTGGGAAGAAGTTATTGTGGGGGGATTTGACTCAGGTTTTGGATCAGCTAGGGGTGGATAGGGTAATTTATACACCTAAAAATGGTCTGGATAATCTAATTAATTAAATACAATTTATTTGATTAATTAACCTTAAATTCCTCTACTATTGAATAAATAGAAATATTTATTTATATAGTTCACATTTTTAATTCTTCTAATTCTTCTATTATTTCATCTTAATTAAATAAACAAGTTCACATACTTTGTTTCATTTAATTATTCATTTCTTCCATATTTAATTTAATAAATAGACTTCTATAGTTTGTTTTATTAAATTTAATATCTTATTTCTTCCTAAATCTAAATAAATCCAAATATTTAAATATATTCATATTTCTACAACTCATCATATTTTACCTACCAAATTAGATATAAAACATCTAATTTAATTCAACTGGCATTCATAGGAAAGTTGTGGAGACAAATTGGAAATCAATTTATCAATCTCCTTCCTCTGATTCTTCCTATCCTCTGGCATGATGTTTTTCTAGGGAGGAACAATCTCCATGATCAGCTCAAAATTCTTCATCTCTCACCATTCAATCCTCCAGATCAAATCCAGGCCTTTGCTATGTTGCCCCTTCACAAATTTGTTGTCATGAATCTATAAATACAACCTTCTGAAACATGAAAAGGATCCCAATTCTTTGCAATCTTACTCTACAGAAATAGCAATCAAGCATTCAAGCATTTGGTAATTATCATTTAGCAATAGCAATCACTAGAATCATAATCATGGAATTCCATTTACATTCATCATAGTTTATAGTAGCTTCATTTATCTATTTTATGTCATTTGCATCAGAAGGATTTCATCATTCCACTTAAAAATAGAATCATACAGATTTAGCATCATAATCATAATCATCCCATTCTTTAGATTGGCATTTTAACAGTCACAGTGCTAACCAAATCTGAGAGCCCTCTATGATTTAATAAATCTTTGGAGATAGGGAACAATGAGATTCTTTCAAGATTTTTCCTATTTTTAACTAGTTTAATTGTTGATTTTCTTGATATAATGTTTTATTAAGAAGTGTTGTTTGTTATTTTACTCTTTACATATTCCACACTTACATTTTGGCACCCACCGTGGGGCCTCTAACCCCACGTTTTAACAATTTTTTTCTGAAAAGTGTCCATACAAGATTCTGGCGTGTTTCTTTTAGCGCGATCGAGAGATTTTACAACGCATCCATCAAAAAAATTAGCACATTTGACAACTGTTTCAGTGCATCCATCGAAAACTATAGTGCATCTAAAGACTGTTTTGAGCGCATCGATCAAAAATTCCCAACACAATTGACCGTTCCCTATTCAACTTTGTTTAGCACATCTAATCAATTATGTAGTGCATCTGACAAATTTTGTGGCCCATCCAATTGATCCTGCAACACATCTGATCAATTATATGGCACATATGACCTCTATTATAGCCCATTTGTAAATAGTTGTCTGGATCTGACGCGACCGCGGCCAGTAATTTCATTGTTGCTTTTGGATTAAAATGAACCAATCCTAGGGTAGTCATTTGGATTAAAATACACCAATCCTAGGGTAGTCATCATACATTTTCTATCTCGGTTAAAATTAGCATCATATCTTTTGTGAAGCAATATCTTCACGTAGAATAGAAAACTGTCGTTTGGGCTTTAAAACTGAACATTGTTGACTGTGATTGTGTGATGATAGGCCTATGCTCTCCCCTTAACTGGGTGATCAAAATGCCAGACTCATCTTTTGATTTCATGCACTTTATGCTTTGTTAAATCCTTTAGAAAGCTTGCCGTAGTGGGAAAAAGTACTCACCCTACGAGAACGACCTGAGTGGGAACAACCAAAGCCAGGTTTTCCAACCCACTATAAAATAAAAGTGAATCTAGGGAAACCCACATTTAGCAGAAGTGTGCAAGATAACCATCCCCAAAATCTTTGTTCTAAAGATTGGGGGGTCTCCTGAGGGATTTTATCATTTGTTGCTCCAAATGGATACCCTATCTACGAACTTTAAGTTAGTATCCAACTTGCCAGTTTCTGAACATTGTAATACTCACGGTGCAAGGGGAGGGAAGAATATGACCCCAAGACACTCACCATATAATTTCCAAGGACCATTTTCTCAAGGGATTGATAAATCTAACTTTGAGTACATGCCTGGAAAAGACAAAAACATGGCTGCCCTCTAGGGGGTGACACGGCTGTGTGAGTTGACACAGTTTTAAGATGTGGGCTATTGAGTATTATGATGACCCTTTTGACCTTAAGAGTGAGTCTGCTTGAAGTGTATTCTTTGTCAAAAACTAGTGGAAATCAAGAAGGATCGTGTTTGGTTCTTGAACATACACTTATTGTTTAGATTCTAGAACTTAAAAAAAAATTGTGTTACAATTGCTTGTTGTGTTTTCAAATCATTAATTCAGATAAGATCATCCAGAAAAACACAAAAGAATTTTGACAAGTCAACCTGTGAAATTCATGATTAGAGATTGGAAATCAACAACCTTTGTTAAGAAAACCCTTGCAAAAAGAACTAGAAAATCCAAGAAGCAACTTGGCTACAAAAAGCTTTTGAAAAGGAGACAATTCTTATATCAAAGTAGGAAAATCTTGCTTGAAAATAAAACTTTTATCCATAGGTATCATGACTTTTCTAGAGGATATACTAATGATTTTTCCTTAGAGCCTTTATATTCACAAGCCTATTTTCAACGAAGAGCTCTCCCACAAAAGCATAATCATAGTCAACCCATTCGTCAGTCTTTCATCCCACAATCGGCAATAGAATATTCCAACAGGCCAAATCAATTCTTACAATAGAGAAAAACCTTGGAAACATTAGGATTTTCATAAAAAATCAGAGATTTACCAACAAAGATATCCTGTCAAAATAACCCAAATTCAGAAAATTACACCAAAAAATCAGCACCTTTACTAAAAAAAAAAAAACCAGACAACACTGAGAAGTCCAGCACATCTACCAGATACTTTAGTGCATACACCCTATCTTTTAGCACATCCGTTGTTCAAATACATTCACAGTTTGTTTTAGCACATCTAAAAAATCTTATAGTGCATTTGCAGTCTGTCATCAAAACTCATCAGTGTCAGAAATTACCAGATATTTTGGTGCATCTACATTCTGTTTTAGCGCATATACCCTATCTGACAGTGCATTTTCCATATCTTTTAGTGCATACACAATTTTTTTTAGCACTTTTTCCCTCTAAAATAGCACATCCACATAACAAGAAAACAAAGAGCTATTAGAGACCTTTGTCAGACTGTTGACATCAAAAACTCAGGTTTTTATCAGAAAGAAACATTTTCACCATCTAGACAGTGTCTTAAACTTGAAACAAATAGGATCTTACAAGTCAAATCTCTTTCAAGTTAAACCTAGACTTGCAACTATAAAGTTTCCAACTATCCAACACAAATCTTGGTTATTAGGTTAAGTTTCATCATCAGGATTTTGTCATCCTACAATCACGAAACAAAACACAATAATCAGATTTTTAACTTGGTCTCATCAATAGAATATATCATTCTATTTGACTATGTTAAAAACCATTGACACTCATCCAAACACAAAAGATCAAAAGTTTAGTGAGAATAGCAAACACGTGTATGCCAATTTTGACAAGGTTACAAAGACAAAAACTTAGAGAAAAGGAAATTGAAACACCAAACGTCACGGCTGAAGAAAATACATTTCACATATTCCACCAAAATGATACAAATGAAATAACTCAAGAGGATATCCAAACTGCACAACAAGATTCAAATTTTCAAAAATTCATGGAAAAAGTGTTGGAACAAGATATGGAAAAATACCTCATAATGCTAGCTAAACTAGGTGAAAAACTTCCAAAATATTTTGACATTAATCAATTAAAATAAACACCTAGAGTAGCTGAAACTGAACCACACAACACACAAAACATAGATCAAGTGGTTTCCCTAACATTTCAAATGCAAAAATTACAACAACAACTTCAGGATATGCAAAAGGGAACCACAAAGAGGTAATCACTACAGGACATTTGTCCTTATCCTTTTGATCCAAGTGTGGACATGATACCATTTCCTAGACATTGTGAATTCCCCAAATACAACAAGTACAACGACAAAACATATCCAATTGACCATGTGAGGGAATTCAAAACCATGAGTTTAGAATTTTCACAAGAGGACACTTATCTAATGAGGTTATTTCCAAGGAGCTTAGAAGGTCAATGTATGGAATGGTTTTCTAAACTACAACCAGGAATTCAATCTTTTGAAGAACTAGTCAACAGGTTCATCCCACAATTTTCCTTCAATATTCAACATGAGATAACAATAAAATACCTTTACAACATGAAATAAAAGAAAGGTGAAACATTCCTCTCATTTCTACAATGATGGCAAAGGTTGTTTGCTAGATATCCTCGTTCTATACCAGAAGAAGAAAAGATGGAACTATTCATTGACAATTTAATGAATGACATGAGCTATAGGATTGAACTACAATGTCCACCTACATTTGAGAAAATGATTGAAAATGGACTCAAGATTGAGGAAGCCTTAGTAAAAAGAGGAGTAATAAAAAATTACAATGAAGGATCAAACAATACAAATTCCTCAAATCACTATGGCAACAATGATAAACCTAATTTGGAAAAAGAATAGAAATATTGGAAACAATGATGTTACAAATGACACACAAAATGTGAAACCAATATTTAATTTGACAACAACTACTGCAAATACCAATCAAAACAATGACCAAACAATCAATCAGAATGTCAATCAAAACAACAATCCAAACAATGGAGAATCTAAGCCACAATCATATCCAAGACCATCAAATCAATGAAGATTCACACCATTGGGACAAACACTAGAATCAACAATGAGAGAGCTTATTGCAAATGAACTTATCACCTTACCAGAAGCAAGAAATTTTGAACCAAAAGTAAAACCATCTTGGTGGAATGATGCTGACTACTGCAACCTTCATAAAAAAAAGGACATAAGACAAATGATTGTATGTAGTAGAAACATCTAATACAATATTTGATTGACAACAAGAAAGTATTCGTGGAAGGACCTCAAACAAACAATGATCATGGTGAATTTAAAAATCCTTTACCAAACTATGAAAAGGGAGATTCTTCTTCTGCAAATAGTAAAGGTAAAAATGTAAACTACATTTATGGCAATACTATTCATTGTATCTCTACAGTTGAGAATAATGAGGATCATGACAATCAAACTGATAAAACTAATGACATCATACCCATAGATCTGATCCCAAACATGGATACATCCAACAATCAGATCAATGTCATAAAAATCAAGGAAAATTAATATCAACCAATTAACGTGACAACAAGGGGGCAATCCAAGATAATATTGAAAGGAGTTTCATCTAAAACCATTGCTACCCCTTCAAATCAATACAACATAGTTGATCAATTGTAGAAAATACTGGCACAGATATCCATATTGGAACTCCTTAAAATCTCACCATCCCATAAGGAGGTTTTGGAACAAGCTCTTGTGGCCACCACGGTACCCAATAACCTCAATGTTTGTCAATTTAAAGCTATGGTGGGACATTTAACCATGCCTCATTTTCTGTCATTCTCTGAACAAGATGATGTATCACTTAATCACCCACACAATTCGGCCCTTCATATAGAAGTTTTAATCCATAAACACCATGTTAAACATGTCCTAATAGATGGTGGAGCTGGTTTAAGAATTTTTACTTTAAAAATGATCCATGCACTAGGTTATTCTGACAATGCTATTGATGCTAGAAGGAAGATCACAATAAAAGCCTATGATGAAGAAGAGAGATCCTCCAAGGGGTTGATTGTGTTACCTATTCAAGTAGGACCAATTGTCAAGAATATAGTTTTCCAAGTGTTAGAAAAGGAGCTGACATATAACATACTCTTGGGACGTCCATGGATTCATGAAATGCAGTCAGTTCCTTTGACCTATCAGTGCTTAAAATTTCCTATCAATGGACAGGAAGTCACTATTTCAGCTGACTATAATATTCCCCAGACTTGTAGCATTCTTAAAGCAACTCAAGACACTTTGGTGCCCCATAATAGAGAAGCAAACATTTCTAGTTCATCCAGTGGTGAAAAACAACTAAATTTTATTTCCAAATGGGTTGAGAAAAAAGGACCAATCAAAAGAAACAACTGTTGCTGACTCCACTTCATCAAGCAATGAAGATAAACTGAATACTCTATCACAACAATTCAAAGACAAGATCCAGTTAAAATACAAGGGCTTGGGAGAATATTCCATTGAGCAATCTTTATGTCTTTCATAATTGCTACCATCTCCAAAATCATATGGAAAACCATCAATAAAAACACAACAATCATCACAACCTACCACGGTTTTGGATGAAAGGTTTGTAAAAGTAGGCACTCTAGAAGAAAAATTAGAAGACAAGGCCATTCTCAATTGGCTCTACAAAGACGAAGAAGCATCAATATCAACAAATATCAGCATAAAGACAGATCAATATGGAAAAGGAAAAGCTATCTTAGAAAAAATGAGGTATGAAGGACAAGGACCTATTGGTAAAAGAAAAAAGGGCATTGTAGAACCCATCCAACCTCTCACACTTCAATCAGAGGACAAAATAAGACTGGGTTATATGGGACAAACAAAAGAAGAAACTGCTCATGAAGTTGTTGAAAGGATCCTTCAAATGAGGGATAGATCTGAAATAGATTCTAATGAGTATGAGTGGGATTCTTTATCAAAAATATCATACAAGGGCATATAGGTTGATGTTATAAAAGAGTATTCACCCACACGTGAGGAGGGACAAAGTTTAGGGACTAGACCCCTTGTATTTGGATCACAAAATATCAATGACTCAAGTGAAGATGGATAGATATTGAGTGAGATAGATGACTTGGAGGAGAGTACTATCATAGACCTTGAAATTATCACTGAAAATTTTGACAACATTTCTATCAAAACCTATACTTTTTTTGACCTTAACCAATCTAATGACTTCTTACCATTAATGCATCCTGAACTTATCGGTTGGGAACCAATTGAACCTATCAGTATTCCTATCTTTGAGAATGATGATGCTATCATAAATTTCCTTTGTTGTGACAAACCTGACACAAGTGAAAATCATAAATCTCATAATGATGCTCCAAGTTAGGAGGGTGTCAAATCTTTCAATTGCAAAATTGAAAACGGGAACAATAGATCTAATGGTGAAAACCATTCAATGGCAGCATTAGATCTTGAAAAAGTAAAAATAAAGAACACATCTAACAGTGAAAACCTATCTAAGGCACCGAAGGATGGAAGATTTGACACCCTTCTAGAAAATTATCATGAAAGATCATCAGTGTTGGTGGAACCTACATAGTCTATCAATATTGGCACAACAGAAAAAGAAAAAACTCTACATCTGGCCGCATCAATGACAGAACAAGAAAATCCAGAATTCGTCAAGTTCTTGTAAGATAGAAGCATTAACTTTGCTTGGTCATACTCTGATATGCCAAGTTTAGATCTAGATATTCTAATGCATCATTTATCTCTATCATCCGGAATCAAACCAGTCAAGCAAAAACTAAGGAAAATACATCCCCATGTCGCATTGATGGTAAAAATTGAGCTGAAAAAGTTGTTGGTTGTAGGGTTCATTAGGTCTATCAATTATGCTGAGTGGATTTCTAATATAGTACCTGTATCTAAACCAGATAACAGTATCAGAATATGCACAGATTTCAGAGATCTAAATAAGGCATGTCCAAAGGATGATTTTCCTTTACCAAACATTGACATTATTGTGGATTTAACAACATGACATGTCATGTTGTCACTAATGGATGGCTTCTCAGGGTATAACCAAATCAAGGTAGCACCCAAAGATCAAGAAAAGATAGAATTCACATGTCCATAGAGCACATTCTGTTGGAACATCATGCCCTTTGGGTTGAAAAATGCAGGTGCAACATATCAACGGGAAATGATCACTATTTTCCATGACATGATGCATACTTTTATGGAAGATTACATGGATGATATATTAGAAAAATCATATACCAGAGAAGGACATCTGGAGATCCTAGGAAAAATCTTTACTAGGTTGTAGAAGTTCAATGTCAGATTAAATCCAAAGAAGTGTGTGTTTGGGGTTACATTGACAAAGATCCTTGGATACATAGTGTCAGAAAATGGTATCGAAGTGGATCCGACTAAAGTCAAAGCAATAATGGAAATGCCGCCACTGAATAATATCAGTCAATTAAGATCTCTACAAGGTAGACTACAATCAATAAAGAGGTTTATCTCTCAGTTAGCGGATAAAATTCATCCCTTCAATCATTTGCTACATAAGAATGTCTCTTTCAAATGGGATGAAGGATGTGAAACTACTTTCAATCAAATAAAGCAACATTTGATGTCACCTCCCATATTAATGCCACCTATGGAAGAAAAACCATTGTTATTATACATTGCAACAACAAAAATTTCTTTAGGATCTCTATTAGCACAAGAAGATCTTGAAGGAAGGGAACAAGCTATATACTATTTCAGCAGGACTCTAAATGGTTATGAAATAAATTACACCTTCATCGAGAAAGAATGTTTGGCGGTGGTATTTGCTACCCAAATGTTGAGGTATCACATGTTGAACCACATGGTTAAGCTCATTACAAAGATTGATTCATTAAAGTACTTACTCAACAAGGCTGCTCTAACAGGGAGACTAGCCAAATGGGTCATGATCTTGAGTGAATTTGATATCCATTATGTGGATAGGAGAGCCATCAAAGGTCAAGTGATTGTCGATCAATTAGTTGAAGCTCCATTATTCGATGATCATCCAATGAACACAAAGTTTCCTGATGCAGACATTCTTACTGTGACAACACAACCATGGAGGCTTTATTTTGATGGGTCATACACACAACGTGGGTTTGGTGTGGGCATTCTATTTGTTACACCTCAAGGACATACCATCCCAAGGTCCTATAGACTCATGTTTTCATGCACAAATAATGTAGCTGAGTATGAGGCTTTGATTATTGGTATCAAAGTGGTGGTTGAATGGAATATCACAGAACTACAAGTATATGGTGATTCACAACTAGTCATTTATCAAGTAAATGATGAATATTAGACAAAGGATGAAAAGTTGATGTGATATAAGAAGATGATAGATGATCTCAAAAAGTACTTTGTGGATATCAAGTTTGAACATATTATAAGGGTAGAAAACAAAGTTGCAGATGCTATGGTGACAATTGCTTCTCTTTTACAATTTCCAGAAAAGCGAGGTCGTTATGAGTTTATGGTAGAACAAGTGTCTACTCCTGCCTATGATAACCCAGAATCTCAGATCATATGCCATTTAGTTGACATTGAATCCTCCATTTATGGAAAGACCTATGCTTACCTGAAAGATAATATCCTTCCTCCCGATCTTTCCAAAAACCAAAAATGCAACTTCATCTGCCAAACCGCATGACATACCTTAATCGCTGAAATACTTTACTGTCGATGTCTAGATGGTACTCTTCTTCAGTGTCTAAAACATAACGAGTCTGAGACAACTTTACATGAGGTTCATGAAGGTATTTTTGGAACTCATTCAAGTGGACCAACCCTAGC
Source organism: Sequoia sempervirens (assembly GCA_007258455.2). NCBI lineage: Eukaryota > Viridiplantae > Streptophyta > Pinopsida > Cupressales > Cupressaceae > Sequoia > Sequoia sempervirens. The sequence continues at coordinate 97,986,024 of VDFB02047397.1, read as the reverse complement.
AAAGAAACTCCTTCGTTTGGGGTATTAATAGCTGAATATGGAGAAGGAGTCTTATCAGTTTGTTAAGAAATGCCAGAAATGTCATATCCATGGTAACTTAATCCATGCATCAGTGCAAGAATTACATCCATTTACTTCAACATGGCCCTTTTTTCAATGAGGACTAGACTTGGTAGGAAAAACTAATCCGTCTTCATCCAATGGACACAAATTTATAATCACCACAACAAAATACTTTACAAAATGGATAGAAGTGATTCCCTTAACAACAATCATTGGAAAATAGATCTCTTCTTTCATACTGAATTACCTCATCTATATGTATGGAATTCCTCAATCCATTGTAACAGACAATGGTCAAAATTTTAAGAATTAGGATGCACAAGAACTGTGTGAGAGGTTTCATATCCAACATCATTTTTCAACACCATACTATCCTCAAGGAAATGGCCAAGTAGAGGCCTCAAATAAAAATATTATGAAAATCTTGAAGAAGACTGTCAATGATGTTGGATGTGATGGCACGTTCAGTTAAATCCTTCTCTTTGGGCATACAGAACTAGCATCAGAACACTTATAGGAGCTACACCATATGCCTTGGTATATGGATCAAAAGCTACACTACCCATTGAGGTTGAGATTCCATCACCCTGTGTATCACTGAAGGGTATAATATCAGATGAGGATTATAGAGTCTCTAGAATTCAGACTCTGGAACTGTTGGATGAGCGTCATCAAAAGTTGTGAACCATTTGAAAACATATCAACAAAGGATGTCCAGAAGCTACAATCAAAGGGTAAAGCCTAGAGTCTTTCAGGTTGGGGTATTGGTCCTAAAGGAAAACCCTAGAAATCAATAGGACAGAGAAAATAAAGGGAATTTTGAACCTAATTGGCTAGGTCCATTTGTCAATAGTATCCATCTTAGAAATTTCTACACCTGAATCACCTAGTGCACGGTTCAAGTTTTGGAAAATGGTTACCTTGATGAAAACCTGGCAAATAGGCATCTCGGTGATAGGAAAAATACAAAAAAAAATCATAAAAACTGCAAAAGTGCAATAAAAACATGTAGTGAAAACCTGGAAACAGGTGCTACTTGTCATTTAAACCAGCCATTCCATCTATTAGGGGCATGTCATGGTCGTTCACTTTCACTATTATTTTCTGTCAATTATCGTATCATTGCAATGTGGTCATGTCCCACCCTAGCTTGGGGGAAAAATCTGGACCTCACTGGGGGCATTAAACTTGAGCTTAATTAAATAGACAAACAATAGTATGAAAAACACAACCCAACATTGAACATCAATCACCATTAGAAATGCATCAAACATCCATATCATATCAAAATCCAAAAACAGGTAAAAAATTAGTCAAAATTTCAAAAACAGAGTCATTTAGTCGAACTACATGGTCTCTACATGTATAACGTAGGAAAGGATACTCTTTGATCAGCCCTCGAGCCCCCTAGGATAGGTCTTTAGGTTAGGTTTGATCAAAATCTCAAAAAAATCACAAAAACATCAGAAAATCGAACATAAAATCAAATCAAAATGGATGATCTAATATGAATAATGGTTGAAATACTTTAAGCAAAGGTTGGATAGTTGTACTTTGATCTTTGTTATCATTTCTTTGGAGCAACTTGATGATGTATTGAACTAGAGAAGCTAGGAAGGAGAATGGTATTTTTTTAATTTGTTGTATGTGAGTTAATCATTATTATTATGTGAATTGTTGCGAGACGTGCTCTACAAAGTATCACTGATGACATTCAGAATTCACATAGGAAAGTTATTGATTCTTATCTGTTTAGGCAAGAAATGCTCAGGTCATCTCAATTTAATTATACCTAGATGCTTGTGTTCACTTGCAATATCAAAAATCCTGGAAGTAGTACTCAGGTCATCATGGTCTAAATACACCATCGATGCTTGTACTCACTTTCAACATTTTAAAGCTCTATGATGATACAAAGCACAATAAATGGACTGTTAAGATTCCAATGTTTGCATGTAGAATTGCATGGTAAAATAGATTGTATTCATGATAGTTTTACATTTGCAGAGTGTTTGTTACAAAATCTGGTAAAGGATTCAAAAATGATGATATATTTTCTCATAAGGGATAGAGTATACTTGACATTAAAAAAAACATCATCATTATCATGTAGATGCATAGTCATTTTCATTGCATACATTAGAAAGCATTTAATTTATCATTTCATCATTCATAGACTTCAATGCAATGACTTCCTTGCATGAGAAAAAGGGTGGTGTATCCCCACCATAGAAAATAATTGAAGAATTTACCTCTTTCATCTAGGATAATGCTCTCTTGGACATCATTCCAGCCAATGGTAAATATACATGGAACAACAAAAGAAGAGATTTTCTCCAAATTGTAGAAAGGCTAGATAGATTTATAGTTTCCCCTAACTAGGGTTTAGGGAATTGATATTTGAGATTTGAAATCCTACCCTTCTCAGGTTTAGATCATTTTGCAATTCTTTTGGAAGCATCAACAAATAAAAATAAACCAAAAGGAAAAACTTCTTTTTAATTTGAAGCAATGTGGTTTAGACATCCATATTTTCTATCCCTTCTTAAATAGTGTTGGTTGAGTGCTATGTATGTCGCAGGTTCAAGAATGTTCCAGCTGTGTAAGAAATTAATGTTCATCAAACATCAAATGAGGTTATGGAATCAACAAGTATTTACAAACATCTTTGTGCAAAAAGAGTTGGTTTATAAATAGTTATCAAATATAAATAATCAAATCATTTCACATGGTATGGACGCCTCTTCTTATGATCAACAAAAAAAGCTCCAAATGGAATGGGAAAAATTGCTATGAAGGGAAGAAATATATTGGCGGAAAAAATAAAGAGAGATCTGGTTGAAAGATGGTGATAGAAATACTAAAATTTTTCACACTTCAAAAAAGTACAATATTCTCTATATGATAGCTCAAATGGAATTAACTTATTTATGGAAGCCGATATTCAGATTGAAGACATCAATTTTTTCTCAAACCTTCTGTGAGGTCCACTCCTATGCTACATCTAGTACTAGGATTATTTTGAGGTTGATTTTTGTCTATGCCTATTGATACCATTGATGACAGGATATTTAAATGTTTAAGTTTATATGATGATTTGATTTTGATTATGTTGAATGCTTAGTTAGCTAACTATGATGATTTCTCTAATTATATGTTGGTTATTGAGTTTTTTAATTTGAATCTTGAAACTTTAACTATGAATGAATGAAATATGTGGTGTGAATGAATCATGTTGCAATTTGAGGTGTATGAAAATTAAGGTTAATAAAAATGGGATAAGTTAGGCGATTAATGATTTTTCAATTATGTGATGAGATCTTTATGTTATGCGAATTATGAAACTTGTGTGAATGTAATTGTGCAATTCAATTATTTTGATTAATATATATACGATTTACTTGGATGGATTAGCGTGTGCATCAAGTGTGTAGGTACATCTTCCATGGCCAAATGGAATCAGAGGCAACCCTTGGGAACCCTAAGTAATTTAACCAGTGAAACCAAACTATAGTCCATTTGGAGGGACTATAGTTTCATTCTATGATGTATTTGATTCGTGATGTAAATTGTGAATGTTTGTAAATTGATTTTTATTGCCATGTCAACCCATCTAGGAGCCGAGTTGTCCATCCAAGTGGACAAACTCGGATTTGAAATTTTAGGCACTTTTTGGGGATTGAAAAGTGATATTTTTTAAGTGTTTTATGGGTTTAAGGTCCCTAGGGAAAGTACCTATGGGTTAGGTACCTTTTTAGCTCAAAATCTTGGGTCAATATCAAGATTGGGAACTCTTTTTGAGTCCTTTAAGAGCTTTGACAAAACTAAGATTTTGGAAAGTAGGATGGGGACTAGTCTCTTTCCATTCCCACTTCTCCAGGTTGCCTTGGAAGGCTCCCAAGATTTCACACATGTGTAAGCACACATGGGTGAGTGTGCCTGGGATGGTGAGTGGGAGGTTGAAAATTTTCAACTACCTATTCAAAGGAATTCAAAATTGAGTTCCTATAAAACAAACTCAAAACAAGGGTTATGGGATCCTTTTTGGCATTCTTGATTTTGGTTGAATTTTGAGGTGTTCTTGGATTTGTTAGGGTTAGAGATGGCAGATCTAACAATTAAATGCAAATTTAATAAACAAAAACAGAGAAACTAAAACATTCACAGAATAAATTATAACACAGAGATTTAACGTGGTTCACCCAATTCTGGGCTACATCCACCAAACCGCAGCCATCCAACACTTTTATTATCCAGTGTAAAACCTTTTACAATCTTGCGAATAATCGCGTTTTTCATCATACTGAAATACCCATCCGAACCCCTTTTTACCAAGCTTAGAAGCTTCCAGATTTTTGGGTTCTACAAAATCAGATTTTTCTTTTTCATTGATTTTTCCCTTTTTTGATCACACGAAAATTTTTTTAGGACCGAACCCTTCACGGGTGCTGAACCCCCGCCGGCCCAGCCCGGCCCCGGACCCCGACGAGGGCGGGGGGCCAGGGTGTACAGTATACCATGGGCTATACAGTATAGCATGATCAGTCGCCACATACCAACAGGATTTTGGTGGTTGAGGAGATTGAAGCAAAAGCTTGGAAGAAGAGGAGTTGTGTGTATCCTTAACCCATATTTCCCTAAGCTTGGATTGGAGGTAGGTGTACCATTATACTCTTGTTTCTCTATGTTTTAATGAGATAATATTGTATGTTTGTTTCAAAAGACTTTTGGTGCTTGTTTTCTTGTGTTGTTGAATGTGTATTATGTGATGGGAAAAGGGTTGTATAGGGATAGACTCACCCAAAATTTAGGTAGAGCATCATTGGTTGGGGATGGTATGGAGTAGGAACCTCCATGGGGATGTTTAATTCCTCCTTAAAAGGAGAGGCTCGAAAAGGGTATGAGTACCCATATGCAAATTGTGAAATGGTAGAAATGGTTTTAGTGGTATGGGTCTTTTGTGAAAGAGGAGTTATGGTGGAAGGGTTGTATGTGAAGAGATGAAAGTGTGATGATGGTTTTATTCTTGTTTTTCTCCTTTGAGTCCCCATATGGAGTGTGTTGTCCACCCTCCATTCCCTATGTTGGATTCATAATGAATCCTTAAGTTATGTGAGAAACCCCTTGGGAGGTAGTGAATTTTTTTGTATGTTTCATGTGTGTTTATATGTCTTGTTGGAATGGTCTTTGTGTATACCTGGTTCCCTCGGTTGCCTCCTAGCTTGGGGGTGGTTTGTGAGAAAACCTACAGTTGGGAGGTGAGCACTACCTTGGCTATGGAAAATATGTTTGTGTTTGTGTAGGTTGGAGAAACCTATGAGGATTATTTCAATCTTATAAAGGGTCACCTATTTTGTCATACCATTATGTCTATGAGGTGAAGATAGCCTCAGAAAAATATAACTACCTTTATTGGTAGATGTGGGAGGAAAGTGTTTTATGGTGTATATTTTATATGATCATGTAACTTTATATCTAGGAAAGAAAAGAATACTTGTTAAACTCAATTTTCATTATCCTTTTATTTGAGAGAATATTCATCATTTTGAAAGAATGAATGTTAATTTGATAATGAAGTTCCTACACTTTATCCATTTGTTTAAGAGAATATGATACATTCTGCTATACAAAAAAAGAAGGGGTGTATTGTAGTGGAATAAATTTAATTATGCTAATTTCAAAGTTTCCTATTTTCTTCCTTTATATTTCTAAGAAATTTGTTGGAAGTGGATAGAAAAATGTTGTTTATAGTATTGTTTAACTAATACATCAATTAGTTGTTGTTATTGGATAACTAAGTTTATAGTGAGCAAAAGGAACATATGTTAACCTATGTTAGAACAAATTCATGCATTGGGTAGCCAAATTAATATCTCCTAATAGTTGTAGAGTTAAATAAAAAGGTAAAAATCTTGCCCTACCTCTTAACAATTAAAATACAATAAAATGATGGAAGTTTATTTGAAACGTTGTCAGGCTATAATAATCTTATCAGTAGATTATTTCTCTCTAATCAAAGCATGAGAATAAAGATGATATCCCCTCGGTTCACATGAATAAAAAAGGCTATAGGTCAGTTTTATGCACTCTTGTTAATGAATCCCATACACTCTCAGATCCGATGCATTTACAAAGTAATATTTATATTCATGTTATACATCATCTTTCATTATACTATTTCGTGTAAAATATGTGTTGAGTCAAATGCTTGTGATAAATAAATCAGAGTACAATAAAAATAAATAAAGTGAAATAAAATAATGTTGTAGACATGCTCTATAAAATGGTGGTCTAAGTTGGAGTCATAATACTTTCCTATGGAATGAAATAATAGATAAATACTATCAGGAAACAAACTTGGGATGATGAACCACCGACTAACTCTCTGTTCATGCATCCTTGTAATCTGTTTATCCTCTTTTTTGAGGTAAACACAAAACTAAAAGGCTTAAATAAAATTTAAAGGCTAGAAACCGATCTAATTCAATAAGTAATGTAAGATGAACCCTTGGGCATGGACAGTATGCTGCATAATAGTCCTCAAGAGTGTTTGGTTGGGTGAGCAAAAAAGGTGAGGTCAATCCCACCTCCATTTGTTGTCACCATTTCTAGAAGAGGGAGGCATCATTGCTTCCTATCCTCTCGTAGGCACAATATATTGTGTAGGTTTCCACCAATGCAAGGGGCATGAGCCACAGAGTTTGCTCAAACTTCCTTTGGTGGGAAACAAGTATAAAATAAAAAGGAAAAGTGTTGATGGGTTTTTTGGCACTTATCAACACAAGCAGTGCATAAGTGCACTACCTCTCTTGAAAGGAAATCTCAAACAACAAGTTGCTAAAAATCACCCCAAGATCTCTCGAGTGTCAGGGCATGACTTGCTTGGAATTTTTCAATTGGTTTAATGTGATCTTGCTGGTAATCACAGGGCAACCTTACATAAGTTAAGTTGGAGGGGGAATTGGTTCTTTTAATGAAGTTTATAAAATTTCTGAAGTGTTTCTGTATTGCTGCAAGTTCAGGATGGCAGTCTCAAACTCCACTTTGATCTTCTGATTTGGCTTTACAATGTGCAATGAAATTTTCCTAAAGAACTATTTAAAAGAAAATTCAAAAGGGCAGGGGAAGATGAAAGTTCCTAGACATGAAGCTACCAATGAACAATGATAATGGAGGACTCTAAAGTGGACAACCTTCCCAAAACTAAGTTCCACTTAACCAAATCAACTTAGTCTCATGAAACTAGTGCAATCTTCTAAGGTTTGCAGATTTTCAACCTTTCATTCACCATAAAGAATGAACAAGAGATATAATTTAAGTGCAACATTCATATAATGTTTAGACTAGCTTTACACTGTAGTTTATCAACAATAAACAACAAAAAGCATGAACAAGGAAGGGCATCAACACAACAAAATGCTTCAAAACCAGTGAACAACATTAACTAAACTACTAAAGCAGGCTAAAACACATAGAACAACAAAGTTAATCTATTCAAATTCACTAACTAAGAGAAGAAGAATAATGAAACATGCAAAGGAACTCAAGAATCCACCAAATCAATGAATTTCTATTAAAATTCTAGCAGCATGTCTTTACAACAACTCAACTCTCTCTTGAAAATGAGAGGAGACCCCCTATTTATAGTGTCTAAAAAGCAAAATGAATGGCAAAGATTCAATCTCATTGTGTGGCCAAGATTCACTACTATAGAACCCCAATCCTATGCCTGCAAAAACACAACAAACATAATATTAGATCAAATGCAAGTAAGAACCAATATTTTCCATGAAATTCATTTGCAAAGCTCAAATAGGAAAGGAAATGAAGAAAATGAACCAAGAAAGCAATGAAATCCTATTTTAAGATGCAAACTCTCAATCCTATGGGGGAATTGGTGCCAATTTGATGTGGAAATTGGCCCTTTCCCAACTCCTATGCAAACTTGTGATGATTTGATGAAGATTGATCCACTTGATGATTGATTCAATTGAGCTCTATGAAGAAAACCTGCAATAACCTAGCTATAAACTTGATAAAATGGATGAAATGGATATGCTTGAGGATGAAATTGAGTATAGTAGACTTGCTCAAAATTGTGGAATGTCAAATACAAAGGAAATTCTTCTATTTATAGAAAGACAAGATGGAAGAATGAGAAAAATGAAGCAATGTGGGATCATTGAACATCCAATGGGTAAGTGCCACTTGTCAAGATGTGAATGGAGGAAGCTTGAGCACATTTTGATGAATGTGCATAATAAATGAAATTAGGTGGAATTTGAAAATCATGAAATGGCATGTTAGAGGGAAAAAGAATGGATTAAATGCCACTTGGATCAATGCACAAGGACATGTAAGAGGGAATGAATGTCTTGTTGGAAGGAAAAATCCACTTAGAGGGATTTTCAAACTTAGAGGAATATTCCCCTAAAGATTCCAAGTTGAAGGAAAATAGGGATTTAATAAATCAATTAAATGTATTTTCATGTGCAAGTGGCAAAATCTAGAGGAATTGGATGATTAGGATTAAATTAATTAGGATTTAATTAATTTAATGAGGGATTAGATGATGTGACTATTTGATTTATATTTTTGGGTTGATTTAAATCAAAAGCTGAGAAGAGAATGATTTAGATTTAATTAAATAAGGGATTTTGATTTATTTAATTAAAGAGGGATGATGTTAGATTAAATCAAATAAGGTTTAATTTATTTAATTTAATAAGATGACTTTAGAGATTTAATCAAATAAAAATAAATTATTTAATTAAATAGAGATCATAAGATTAATTAAATAACATTGATTTATTTAATTAATGAGAGAGAATGACTTAATCTGATGAATAATGATTTATTTAATTAAGGGACGAAGGGTGATGATTTAGCTAAGAAGATGATTTAGGATGAAACAGTGTTAGTAATTAGGATCAATTATGTTGGTATATTTTCCATGTCTACATTTTTCCCATCTTTGAAGCAAAGTACTTATTGTATTGATTCAAAGAATAAACTGTCTCAATCAACATTCAAAAAAAATTTGATTTTCAAAATTACCCCACTGCTGCCCCGGCGGACGAATTATGCTGACATACTGCCCCCTCAAGAGATTGGATGAAAATTTGGATTTTTGGGTGATCTCACGAAAAAAGAGGAAAAGGTGCCCGACGGGTCCAGAAAAGCTCTGGGATGCCAAGAAATGAGATAAAATGCAAAAAACGGTGTAAAACGGCCCTCGGTCGGGCGAAAACGGGAACGAGGCTCCAAGACCCTAGCTGGATAGCTAAACGGGGTCAAAAAACCCTAATTTTTAGGCTTAAATAGGCCTCGAGGGGCCACTTCCAATTCATTTGCACATATAGCCTTTTGCGATTTTTGCACTTTTGAGCTCTAACCCCTTCGTGAGATGGCACAATGACAGCTTCCCTGACACATTTCAGATCGAGTACGCACACACCAGAGGCTATCTGGCACTAGACCACTAGTGAATCAACTTGACTTGACCTTGTTTTTCAATCTTCATGTGCATTTATGGGTATGTGCAGGATCATGAAAAAAATAGGCCCTTAAGTAGTGAAAATTTCAGAAAAAATAGAGTTAGGCAACTTGACGTAAAAATTTGAGTAAATTATCTTTATTATTTCAAAAATATGTAAGAATAGAATTTGTAGCAAATTAAATGTAGTTTCTAAACTACTAGGTTTATTTTTAAAAAATCTATTTGGTGAAAATTTGAAATTTCAATGCAGTAGTACTTAAATTTCAAGGAAAAAATAAGAAGTAGGTGTTTGTCTGACCACCCTAACCTCAATAAAATGATAATATTTTTTAATAATATTATAGATATAAGTAGAGGACTCATGTCCTGATGTGATGCATATTTTTTTGTAATTTTTTCCCAAGTAAATAATTAATTATGATTTTTTTATTACAACTTTTCAAAATATAAAAAAATTGTATGTCTGACCACCTTAACTTGGTTAAAACTTCATGAAATTCAATTTATTTATTTTTAATCCTAAATTATGTGAAGCATAGAATGTGACACATGTTTCAGATTCAAAAAAATGTGATACCATTTGAAAGCTATAGATGTTTTCCAATCAGCCTATCAATTAGGACTTTAGTCGTAATTCAAATAGAAAATGAATAATAATTATTTATTAAATTCAAAGTAAAGCATAATTTATATTGATGGAAAGCTGAGAATCTCCTTTAAAAACCCTTTTTGTTTCATCAATTTTGAGTAAAAAAAAGTCGTTAGCCACATACCCTAACATACCCATCATATTGCCACTTTTTGGCCCATCATGATCCCGCACATACCCTTATTAGCTTAGGAATTAGGTCCTTTAGCAACGGTCCAATATAGCGCCACTTGAAACTCTCTTTCGATGCCACACAGCCTCAAACCACCGCAGTCATGAATAGTGACACCACGACATAGTTTGGAGTTTAGATTCAAACTCCAAACTGAATCGCATATGAAAAGTGTGTCGTGGCGGGCCTCTTTGGCAATTAGGGTTTTTTGCTAAACTGAGTCACACCTCAAACTGTGATGCCGCGAAGGAGTTTGAGATTTTAGGGCTCCTAGCAGCACATTTTGGAACTTTCAAACTATGTCGCACCCACAAATAGCGATGCATAGGCTGTTTGGAGGTATGCTGGGGAAAATTAGGATCACGATTTTTGATAAATTTTAATGCGATGGCTTTCCTAATGTAGGAGGAGGTGATGATCCTTTATTCATGTGAGCATAGGTCCCGAGTACTTTTTGACATTTTGGAGGGTATGCCCAAGTGACAATAGGAGCACCTAGGGGTGATCAGACTTTGGTACATTGCTTACTCTCCACTAGTGAGGACACACTTGGGGATGATGACAACGCTTGCAGAGTGGTGGCACAACGAGAAATCCTCCTTCCACCTTCTGACAGGTGAGGCCATAGTCACACTAGAGGATGTGTGGTGGATACTTAGACTACCCATCCACAGAGAGCGTGTGATATATGATGTGGATATTGGGAGGAAGGCCTACTATGACGTGATGGGCCTCTATAAGATTGTCTTTTGCGAGGGCCAGATCAAGCTAGAGCGTAACAAGCCTACCATGTCACCCTTTTGCTTGGTTATAGTAGCTATCATATCAAGTCTTGTTGCACCAGATCGGTGGGGTTGATACTTCAGTCTTGGATGGGGTCTCACTTGGGAGCAGATGATCTGGCAACAAGTATGCTTTGCATGGGGGCCAATACTGTTGGCCTCATTGTACTAATATTTTCATGAGTTTGCATACATTAATGATAGTCATCGGGGCTGGGGTCACACTCCTTCATATTTGGGCTTGGGAGCACATTATTGTGCTTCATTCGAGAGTTGTTCCAGTTGATATGGAGCTAGATGATCCAATTGTTTGGCGATGCAGAGGAGGTGTTTCATTTACGCACACAAGACAACACAAGATTCCCCACTAGAGGAGAGTCCTTGATGATATGTGAGCCTTCACATGGTGACCATATCTTGGATGGCCCACCTAGTACGATGATGTGCAGTAGCTCTTTTTTGCTCAACATGACAGACTAATGTAGGGTAGGGAGCAAACTATGATAGAGAGATACCTGTCAAGCCACGTGCAAAGATAGTTTGGGGAGCTCCAGGATAGGCCCGATGACCAGTATGTTGCAATATTTTCATGTACCACAAGTCAAACCTCATGGGGTTGATATAAACCTCCAGCCAAGGCGGTACATAGTTTCATGCAACTGATGGCCAAGCCATGGCGATATGATTAGGGTCAGGCTGATGCAGGTACTACTCAGGCATATAGAGATTGGTTCTAGCCACCTCTCAGACTTACAATGCCAGGGACACCATTGGCATGGCATAAGGCCAGAGGTAGAGGAGCAAGACAAGGCCAAGGCTAGGGAGGCCGAGGGGATAGAGGTGGAGATGGGGACTAGGGAGGAGGTGGGCCACCTTATCAGCCAAATCAGGGCAGGGGTCCACAGGATCAATAGTCAAATCTGTAGGTAGATCAGTAGAGACAGGATCAGGATCTAGGGCGGCAGGATCAGGACGGATAGGATGGATAGCTAGGTCAGAAACCACCATAGAGAGACTAGGGACCTCCACTACCGCCCGGTCAGGGAGATGCCCAGATTCAATAGTTATAGGTACAAGTGGCAGGGCTACACAAACAGGTCGTTGCCTTGACAACAAAGAGGGACTGACTGAGATAGGAGAGAGATCAAGTTGTCTAGCAGAGGTAGGCTGCAGAGCTTAGGGTAGCTTAGGAGATGGGTCGCCATCAACAGCTTGAGAGCATGTCCACCTCTTCCTCCTGAAGTTCAGTGTTGTTACGAGCATACATGGAGGCAGTTCGAGAGGCTGATTACTATAGGGTTCATTATCATCAGGCTGGCCCTGAGTGTCCCAGGTCCCATATTTCTCATAGCAGACAGGGTACAGAGCCCCTGAGGACCATGAAGAGAGACAGTCTGGCGAGGGTGAGGGCAGCCAGTAGGGTTAGCCGATTTTTTTATCAGAGACATGATTCTTTTTGCACCCCATGGGATTGTTTTTCCTAGCCCCATGGGCAATTTGTACTTTATGTATTCGATATACACTTGATCTAGATTTTGTACCATGACAGTATATTTTTTATGATATATATGAGATGTGATGATTCAATGATGTGTCCTATTCTATTTTATGCATAATGGATGGATTTTATTTCTATATGTGATGTCATGATTCTATTTTATGTGATCCAGTGATTTATGGATGCACTTAATATATTTCCTTATGCACTTTTATGATGATGTATGCAAAATGTTAATATGGTATGAAAATTCTTAGACTAACAAATCTATATTATGCACTTTAAATGGATGATGATGAGATGTAATTTTTTTTCTTTTTTAGTATTTTTTTCATGTATGATATGACGATGGACTTATGATTTTATGATGATGCAAATGAATGGTGATGCATATGATATGGAATGATGTATGATGTTTATGATATGATAATGCTTATGTTATGATAATGCAAATGGATGATATGCATGCATATGATGTGATGGATGATAATGATGCCTATGTATATGATGTGCATGATATGATCTTTATGATTATGCAATGATGTAAGTGATATGATAAATGCTTTCTATATGATATGGTATGCATTATGCAATATGCTGATGGTTTATGAATGTAGGATGGACGCACAAGCGATAATGATTTGTGATTAACTGTCATGGTACCATGTTAGCGCAGAGAGAAGATGATCCAACAAGTCACGAGATGATGACAATGATTGCTATGATGATGATTTTCTTACCGAGTTGGGATTTTAAAAGGGTCAATTACCTTATGTTTGATACCACATGTAGGAACAATGCATCAAGGTATAAAGAACCAAGATGGCATTGTACATAGTGTGATGGACTTTGAATCGACAATAAAATAGTAGTACTCTTGTTCACACCTGGTGTACCAAACCTCATTCAGACATCTCAGACCAAAACATAAGAAGGCCAGCCTTCCTATGTGGTCAACAAGATATCTAAAACACCTTCCCTACACCTAAACAAAGCACGCATGACCAAGTTATATTACAAGAATATCCAACAAGCACAACAGATAAAAGATAATGATCGTTGCCCCATTTCATTCTCTCTAAATCCCTTCGTTTGGGACATCATTAAGAGGTCATTGAAATGAGCGCAAAAAGATAAGTCAAAAGACAAAGATAAAGTAAACAAACAAGTTGATGTTCTTCAATATTGCTAGCCAAGACTAACTACGCTGATGCCTGATGTTGATGTCCATTGTAGGAAGGATGCATCCTAGGACATGCTGTTATTAGATGATTGATTTGGGACTAATTGGATGATAGGCTATTGACACAAAGAGTTGACTAACTTATTTACGTACTGACCTAGACTTGAGACTTTAACGATTGAGTTTTCACTTTTTAACCTACTAGACTTGTTTTCGACTGTTTCACCAAAGGTTGAGGATGACAATTGTTTATTATGAGTGATGTTTATTGCAGGTGAAAGCGAGATGAGACAGATGGATTTTTCAAACATTTGGATGTTTTTGAAATGTTTTGAGGTTGTTTTTGGTATTTTTGAGATTTTACAAATGTTTTGATTTTCAAATTTTCAAATTTTTAGGTGTTTTCTAAGATTTTGATCAAGAGAACTAACCTAAAGACCTATCCTAGGGACCTCAGGGGCTGATCAACAGATTAGCCTTGCCTACGTTATACACGTAGAGACCACATAGTTTGACTGACACAAACTTGATTATTGATGAGATATGAACAAATGGATTGCCAGTTTATTATGATGGACTCCTAAAGGACTGACCTAAGTGTCTCAGGGGAAGATCAAAGATCATCCTTGCCTACGTTCAAAGCTCAGAGACGACGTAGTTTGACAAGACGACTTTGTTTTCTGCCTTTTTAAATTTTTGACCTATTTTTGGATTTTGATATGTTTTGAATGTTTTGGGATTTTATGATTTTCTAGTGTTTTTGGATTTTCTAATTTTGTGATTTTTTTTGGATTTTTTTTATTTTGTGAATGTTTTTGGATTTTTGGATTTTTTGATGTTTTTTAGATTTTTTTGATTTTGGGATGTCAAGAGCATACATGAATCTGATCCAATGAGAACATGCCCCCAACATGATGTAATAGGCTACTCCAATATAGGTAGGACAAATTGACCTTAGGAATGGGCCGAGTAGTACTAGGAGGGATCATGACACGAACACATGACCAAGCTATGATGCAGACATAGATGGGTGATGGATGGAGATAGATGGATGATGGAAGCGTAATGGATGGATGATGCAGAACAAGCTGTGGAGATTCTGGTGGATGGAAAATGCTTATTTACACAAGGTGCCTGTTTTCCAGGTTTTCACCAAGGTACTTGTCCAAAGCGCCACCGAAGTGGTTTTCACTAGAGGATGATTTTTCTCTTTATTTTTAATCCTTTTTCTGATTTTTTTGTAGTTTTTGCTTCTTTTTTTAATTTTTTGTTGTCACCAAGACACCTTTTTTCTAGGTTTTCATTAGGGTAACCATTTTTTTAGGACATTTTCTGATTTTTTTGTATTTTTGGTTCTATACCTTGAAAGATTAGGCATAAAACTTTTTGAGATGGGAGCTATTCATGGGCTCCTACAGAGGTTCCCCTTTGGGTGTCGATAATTGATATGCCCCTAACTTATAGCTTGCTGTGATGAAGAATGGTCCCAACTAGTTGGGCTCAAATTTTCCTTTGCCATTTGTGTTTGGGATGTTCTTTTGACTCTCCTTTAACACAAGTTCTCTGACCTAGAAGGTCCTACTCCTAATTTTCTTGTTATAAATCCACTTGAGTCAGTTTTGATAGACCTAGAAATGGTTCAAGGCCTCCATATGCTGCTCATCTAGCAGCTCCAGCTCATTCAGTCTTGACACTTGATATTCCTCATCCATGATAAGATTCTACAGTGATATTCTTAGTGATGGGAGCTTGATCTTGATAGGGAGGATTGCTTTTGATCCGTAGACCAGGGAAAATGGGATGGAACTTGTTGGTGTGCGGATGCTAGTTTGATAGGCCCAGAGGGCGAGATTTAGCTACAAATGCCAGTCATGACCAGCGTCACTGACCATTTTCTTAAGGATTTTTAGAATGGTTTTATTTGTGGCTTCTGTTTGGCCATTTCTTTGGGGATAATATGGGGTGGAAAAGCGATGTTGGATTTTGAATTTTTCACATAGGTCACAGACATCCTAATTTTTGAATGGTGTCCCATTATCTAAGATAATGGATTGTGGGACACCATAGCGACATATTAAGTAGTTTAGGATGAACTTAGATATATGCTTTCTAGTGATGTATGTCATGGGGATGGCTTCCACCCACTTTGTTAAGTACTCAATGGTGGTAATGATAAACTTGTGGCCACTAGATGAGGTGGGGGTGATTTTTCCAATGAGATTGAGCCCCACTACGAAAAGGGCCATGGTGTGACAATTGGATGGAGCTCTTTAGCTGGTGCATGGATGAGGTCCCCATGTTGCTAACATTGTAGACACCTTTTGACATAGTCATGTGCTTCTCTTTCCATAGTAGGCCAATAATACCCCGTCCTCAGTAGTTTCTTGGCCAAGGTCATTCTACTCGAGTGTGAACCAAAAATTCCATTATGTACCTCAGTTAAAGCAGTCAAGGCTTCTTCAACATTTAGGCAATGTAACAGGGTTCCTTCGATGCTTCTACGGTAAAGGGTTTCTCCTAGGATGAAAAACTAGGATGCTTTCTTGATAAAGGTTTTCTTAAATTTTGAAGTTATGTCTGCTAGGAGGATTCCTATTCTTAGATAAGTGTATATATCATGGTACTAAGGATCACCAGGACCAATGATTTTGCACATGAACTTAGACTCTGGTACTTCGAATGCAGGCACGAGAAGCTGCTCTACCAGGAATTCATGCTTTGGGACATTGCGAGGGATATCCAATAGGGATCCAATTGTCGCCATGGCATCTGCCGCTTTGTTGTTTGCTCTAGGTATCTGCTCGAATGTGATCTCAATGAAGGACTCCTTAAGAACTTCTACCAATTTCTTGTATGGAGTGAGTTTGTCATCCTTTGTATGATACTCATTATTCACTTGGTTGATTATTAGCTATGAATCCCCATATACCTTGAGATCCATGATATGCCACTGCACTGCTATTCTGAGTCCTATGGTTAGAGCCTCATATTCTGCAATATTGTTTGTGCAGGGAAATTCCAACTTGTAGGATCTAGGTATGTAGTCTCCTTGTGAAGTGATGAAAAAGACTCTGGCTCTTGATCCATGTTGTGTGTAGGATCCATCAAAGTACAACTTCCAATGGTTTTCTATGTTCAAGTTGAAGATGGATTCATCTGGGAGCTCTAAAATTAGCAGATTCTCTTAATACATTGGTGCTTCTACCAATTGGTCTACAATAGCTTGCCCTTTGATGGCCTTCCGCTCTATATATTTGATGTCATATTCTGTTAGGATCATGACCCACTTGGCCATCCTCCCTATGAGCATTTCCTTAGAAATTAGGTACTTGAGTGGGTCGATCTTGGCAATGAGTTTGATTTTGCATGTTAACATGTAGTGTCTGAACTTCTGTGAGGAAAACACCACTGTCAGACAATCCTTTTCGATGAAGGAATAATTTAACTTATGCCCTACCATGGTTCGGATGATGTAGTAGATGGCCCTCTCTATTCCATTTTCATCGTGCTAAGCTAGGAGAGCATTAAAAGTTGTTGTTGCTGATATGTAGAGGATTAGAGGCTTTCCTAGGATTGGTGGCATAAGCACTGGAGGTGTGAGAAAATACTCTTTAATCTTTTTAAAGGCATGATCACACTTGTCATCCCATTTGTATGCTACCCCCTTGTGGAGTAGGTGAGAATATGGGATTGACTTGTTCGCTAATTGGGCTATGAATCGACAGATGGACTGGAGCCTGCCTTGTAGGCCTCTTAGTTGCTTCAAAGTATTGGGTGCCTCCATCTCGAGGATTGCTTTTACTTTAGCGGGATCTATTTAAATTCCTCTCATGGACACAATGTATCCCAACAACTTCCCTGATTGTATGCCAAAGAAACACTTCTTTGGATTAAGGCAGACCTTGTATTCCTCAAGTCTGTCAATGATGGTACTTAATGCTTATATGTGATCCCTTCTCTTTCTAGATTTTTCCAATATCTTGTTGACATAATCCTCCACAGTCTTATGAATCATGTCATGAAAGATTAAGGTCATGGCCCTTTGGTATGTTGCTCCAACATTCTTTAGGCCAAACTGAATCATGTTCCAGCAATATGTCCCCCATGGACAAGTAAAAGTCATTTTATGTTGATCTTCTTTGGCTATCATGATTTGGTTATACCCAAAGAATTTATCCATCAGTGAAAGTATCTCATTTCCCGCAGTCATATCTACAATCATATCAATGTTGGGAAGCAGGAAGTCATCTTTGGGACATGCCCTATTTAGGTCTCTGAAATCTGTGCATATACGGATGCCCCCATCAGGCTTTGAAACATGAACCAAATTTGATACCCACTCTGGGTATTCAATTGGTCATATGAACCCTGTGTCAAGTAGCTTCTTCAATTCCATTTTGACTAACAAGGCTATCTGGGGATGCATTTTTCTGAGTTTCTGTCTGACAAACTTTGCTTCAGGGTAAACTGCTAGATGGTGGACCACAATCTTTAGATCAAGCCTAGGCATGTCAGCATAGCTCCATGCAAAGTTGACCTTTCTCTCCCTTAAGAAAGTAGCTAGGAGCTCCTGTTCTTCTATCATCAATGATTCAACATAAAATGTGATATGTGGAGTTTCCTTTGTTCCCAAGTTGACTGGGTTGCACCTTTCGGCTAGAACTGTTGACTTTTCTAGATGTAGAGCACTAAGAGGAATATTGAATCCTTCATCCTTGAGCGCCTTAGAGTGGTTTCCACAATTGGATACGTCCTTTCTTTTTACTATTTTAGGGTCAGAGAGTGCCACAGTGTGGTTTTCACTCAAAGACCTTGAGATTATTCTCAAATTTTCACTTTTGTGACTAAAGGATTCAATCGAATCCCTGTAGTAGGCTTGTGTGTCTAGAATGATACCAAACCTAGCCTTGTGATCTCCATGTGGCACTGTGTCCCATAGTCCCATGAATTTTGAGAGCACTTCATCATTTTTGAAAGTGTCTAGAACTGGTGGTTCTCGTTGGTTGTAATCAATGAGCTAGGGGTAGACTAGGTTTATTTCATGGGTTTGAATGGTTGACTCAAATGACACAGTACTAATCATGAGGAGAGAGAAATTCTCAAAAAGCATAGGTAAGTCAATTATGGAATCTTCCTCATCATCACTACTACTACAGATGTTGGTTATGTCAAATGTGAAGTTGTCCATGCCTCGGCCTATAGATACGGGTAAGTGAAGTTTGACTACTATTGGGTGAGGGGGTGTCTTGAATACTTTAACTGGGGGACCTTGTCCACGTATGGTTATACTTGGAGAGGTACATCCAAGGCCAATATTTCTCATTTGCATCTTAGGAATGATGGGTACTAGAAGTCCGTTGTCATTTTGTCCAAGCCTCTGGTTTTTGTCATAGCCCATGGTGAGCATCATTTGTAAGCCTTTACTACTAACATCCATAGGTAGGTTAGCTGCTATTCTCTTGTCTTGGTATAGGAGATGGGATGGGTCCTCTTCTATTACTTCCCAGCCGAGATCTCCCCAACTTTTGAAGTTGGAGGATCCTGCTATGAAGGTTTGGGATGAGGAAGAATCATTTGATTTTGGTCATCCTTGTGACCTGGGAGATTTTGGTAACTCTCCTACCACAAAAGCATTTTTGTTCATTTTATAACCCCCACACCCGTTGTCTTAGATAATGACCTTGATATCAGAGATGGCAGGGATGACGGGTGTCTCTGTCATAGAGGTGGAAGCGAGAGTAGTTGGGTCGATGTATGGAGTTGAGGGACCCTCATCGTTTTTAGGCACTTGGGGGATTTTGTAATATTTGGCTTCTAGATTTTTGCAATAGTAAAAGGGTTCAGGATCCCCATGAACAGTGACCTCTTAGCCTTGATATGGAAATTTTACACACTGGTGGAAGGTGGAAGCAACAACTTGCATCCCATGAATCTAGGGACGCCCTAGGAGGATATTATAAGGCAATTCCAGGTCAAGAACTTGACAAGTTATTTCCATGATGGCTAACCCTACTTGAATAGGGAGTTGAATAGCTCCCTAAGACAATATTTCTTGATCATCGTAGGCTTTGATAGTTATGCCTTTTCCTTTTTCAACAACATCTTCAGAGAAGCACAAGCTTTTTATTAATTTGAGGGTGCATGTGTTCAACACCGCACCTCCATCCACCAAGACCTGCTTGACCTTGTTTTTATGGATGTAAGCCTCCAGATGAAGCACACAATTGTGAGATAGTTGTGTTGGAAGATCTTGTTCTAAAAATTTTAGGAGATGAGGTGTGGTGAGGTATGCAACCATAGCTTGAAATTGATATGCACCGAGATTAGTGGGGACAAAAGATGAGGCTAAGGCTTCTTCTAGGATCTTTCTGTGGGCTGGTGCAATCTTTAGCAACTCCATGATGGAGATCTAAGCTGGAGTTCTTTGCAACTGGTCAAGGACACTATATCCACTGGGAACGGATCTCGTGTTGGAAGTGGGTGCTCTAGGAGGCTGAGATGACCCAGCGATGGTGATTTTTCTACCTCTTGTGGTGACTCCACAATCAACTTGGGCTCCTTTGATGGTGATAATAGTGCAATACTCATATAGGGATGTGACGACATGGTCGTATACATGATTCACACTTTTGAAGGTACCCTTTCCTTTATCATTGTTATTATTCCCTTTGTTGTTATGATTGGGAAACAGATTCGTGTAGATCTTGATATTTTGATTTCCCGCTGGTTATTCCACATTTATGATTTTGTCGTCAATGAGGTCTTGGATCAAGTTTTTCAACCTCATGCAATTGGAAGTTGTGTGTCCCTTGATTTTGTGGAAATCACAAAGGTGATTTTCATTGTACCACAATGGTTTTACCAAGGGCTCTTGATAGTTGTCATAGGTGGGAATTGTGATGAGCTTTTCCTACACCAGTCTTTTCATGATGGATTCAGTTGATTATCCAAGGGTAGTGTACTTGCGCTTGGGGGAGTTTTTCTTTCGCTGGGGTGGCCCCCTTTGATTGTCCACATTGTTGACTGTTTGACTATTTGGTTGTTGAATCATAGTGTTAGCTTGTCGATTGTTCTGATTGTTCTTTTAGGGTTGTTGTTGGGGTGTTGGTTTGTTTTGTTGAGGAGCACTGATGACAACTTTAGCATCAACAACACCATTGTTGGTAATGTTTCTATTTTTTGCCCATGTGTGAGGTTTGTCAGTATAGCTGGTGGATGGGTGATTATTTTATTGTTCAGGATATGTAGGTGTCCCTCCTTGTGCAATAAGGGCTCGTTCAATGTTAAGCACCTTGGAGATCAATTGGTCATATGTAGTGATACCTTGCACCTTGAGATGGAATGTCAAGGCTCCTTCGAGATTTGAGATGATGGTGAAAACTTGTTGTTCTTCAGGCATGGCCCATTTGCTCCTATTGGCCTTGGATTGCCATTGTTGTACGAAGGAAGCAAATGATTCATTTTTTCCTTGTTTAAGAGCTGATAGTTCCTCTAGATTGACATCCATACCGATATTGAGTGCATATTTTTTTATGAATGCATCTACTATCTCTTGGAATTTTTTGATGCCAGGAGGGAGGCGAGAAAACCACTCCCTGGCTTGGCCAGCCAAACTTCTAGGAAATAGCTGCATTAGATATGTATTGTCATATGCAACTTCCATGCAATGTACTTGGAATTCCCTGATGTGAT
The DNA here is from genome assembly GCA_007258455.2 of Sequoia sempervirens. Classification (NCBI taxonomy): domain Eukaryota; kingdom Viridiplantae; phylum Streptophyta; class Pinopsida; order Cupressales; family Cupressaceae; genus Sequoia; species Sequoia sempervirens. The sequence continues at coordinate 97,964,486 of VDFB02047397.1, read as the reverse complement.
CTTCAGGGTTTCCCATCACACGGTATTTATCAAATTTGGGAATCTCAAATCCCTTTGGGAATGGTTTCATTGCAAGACTCCTGTCAAATGGGTAGGGACACAAGTTGTTGGGTGTCTTTGTGGTTTTCCCTGACTGAAGATCAAGCACTTGTTGCAAGAGAAACTTGATTTGTGTTGTCACAATTTTTTACGGATCAGGGGGTGGAGTGAATTTGTTTTGTGGTGGTTCAATCATTGGCAGGATGGGTGGATTGGTTGGTGTGTTGATGGACGGTGCTTGCACATTTTGTTGCGCCAAGTATGCTTGTAATTGTTGTTGGTCCTATTGCTAAGATTATTGTTGTTATTGTTCCAACAATGCTTGTTGTTGGGCCGCTATTCGGGCAGCTTCTTGCTACTCTTGGTATTATTTTAGCTCTTGTTGGTACGCTTGTTGTTGGGTTGCTTATTGTTGTGAAAGGTATTGTGCTTGTGTGTGTGCTTATGCTTGTGCTTGTTGGGATGCTTGTGTGACTTGAGCTTCTTGAGTTGCTTGCACAACTTGGGTAGCTTGATGTTGTTGTAATAAGGCATGGGCTTGAGCAGCCTGTTGTGTAACTAGTTGTGCTTGCACTTGCTAAGCAACTAGCTATGCAGCTTGTCAGTTTTGGATTTGTTGGAGTTCCTTTTGATAGGAAGCTTCTTGAGCTGCTTGTAACAAAATGTTGTATTGGTTTGATGTGTTTGAGTTGGGTGGTGGAGGTGGTGGCGGGTTTGGAATGGTGTTTGTTGCTATGATGAGGGGCAATGTTGTATTGATAATTGGGATTTGGCTGGTGGATGGTGTGATTGATATGCTTGGTCCTTGAGAGACCATGTTTTGAGATATTTGAGGGACGGTCGATGATGTGATGGTGGCTTGTGTTACTAGGATGGTTTCCATTTGTTGTTGTGATATCGATGGCAAGATAGGAGTATTTGGTATGATGCTTTGATTGAGTGGTGGTAACGAAGGTAACCCCAAACCAAGAGGTGATGTGTATTTTGATGGCAAGGGTTGAAGTGGTGGAAAAGTGAGTGGTATACTTCCTTGGGGAAATGATGAAGATGAAGGGTCAAAGATGCCCCCTAGTCCAAATAAGTCACCTTCTCCTTGTGAGGTTATACAGAGAGAGGTTTGAGGTGTTGCGTGAAATGATGATGGGTCATTAGGATCATGAAAGGTGAGGGGGACATATGGGTGTAATGGATTTTGGGGGAAGGGTTGCCCCAAGATAGTGTTTGCGTCCAAATCTTGATTATTGACAAGGGGGTGTGTTTTTAGTGCATTGAGAAATGCGCTCCCCTTGTTAACAATGGGCTGAGTTGGAGCAATGGATGATGTAATTTGCGGGATGATTTGAGTGATGTTTTGAATTGGTGGTGTGGATGAAATTGGGAGTGTGGTTGATATTGGGGGCATGATCCCAAGAGGTGGTTCCACAATGGTGCTCACATTATAATCGGAAGGGAGTTTAGCCCCTTGTGCTAATTCAAGCATATATTGTGAGGGATAGAGCTTCATCATGATATTGACAATTCTATGATTCTCGGGATTTTGGACCATTTCGATGATCTCATCTTGTGTCATTTTGAAGGCGTTATTGGTGATATCCTCTACTTGACCTTCCTCTTGAGGATTTTTTGATGATGAAGGAAGATTATTCAAGGGATCGCTTGATCCAACGGGATTGATTTCAGAATTGGTTTGACTTAGGTCACTTGAAGTTGATGTTTCTTTGTTGGCTTCCATCTTCCTCTTGTGTTGTGATCTAGTTTGCACCATAAAATAGGGATAAATTTTCAAGAATGTGGGAGATGAATCTCTAATTCTTTGGATTAATCTAACTTTAGGTATAAAAGAGAAAATTGAGGACAATTTAAGGAGCAAAAGGTGTGATGTTGAAATGTGTGAAAGATGGATGATATGGATGATTGAACTCTTAGAAGATCTTGAAGAGATGCTAGACTTTTGGGACTTTTTTGGATTCTTGGATTTTTAGATTTGTTTTGATCTTGATTTTAGATTTTTGGATTCTTGGGTTTTTGGATTTTGATTTTGATTTGGTTTTGGATTGTTTTGATTTTGGATAATGAACAAATGGACCCCAAGATGTTGGATGTTATCTATGGGATGGACTTGCTCACAAGACGATAATTTGACTAAGTGTAGGGAGAAGGATGTATCTACCCACACCTAACCAAACAAGATGATTTGATGATAATTTAACTAAGCATATGAAGAAGGATGAATCTACATATACTTAACTAAACACAATGATTTGATGTTAATTCAAATAAGCATATGGAGAAGGATGCATCTACATATACCTAGCTAAACAAGATGATTTGATGTTTGATTCAAGGATTTTGATTCATGGATTTTCCAAAAAGTCTAGCATGAAGGATGATTTCAAGATTTTCAAGAGTTGTTGGTGAGATGATTTTTATTGATGTTTGAAAGATGGATGAGGGTTTTTATTTGATCCTATGTGTACCTAAAAATACTCTTGTTTTACAAGACCTTGATTTTGAAGAACACACTTTACTTCTCATACAAGATGCTCAAATTGCCGAAAAAGATTTGGAATTTGACAATAATAAAATGAGTACAAATTGAGATTGTTTCTTGAAGCTCTTTTGTAAAAGTTGAAAAGCAATCTTTGTCTGAATTTGTAGAGAGTTGAGAGACACTTTTGATGATCTTTTGGACTAAGAGCTTTTTAACTTTGGTTTCTGGATTTTGATCTTGTGTGAAATCATTTGAGACACATGTGTGGGGTTCAATTGTTCTTATCTTTTCTTAGTGTCTTCTTTTTACCACAAACAATTCTTGATTAGGTTTCTTCAAACTAAATCTCTAGTGTCCTAACTTCTTATCATCCCACAAAGTGTATTATGTGGAGATCAAGGAAATTAAGGCAAAAGTTTCCTATTGTTGACTTTAGTAAGAAAATTGAGATATAAATTTAAATGTTTATAAACCTCTAAGGATAGAATCCCTAGGGAAAGCAATAACACATGAATTTTGTCAAAGATATTTTCTTCCTAAAGGGTTTGAAGTTTGATGATAATGTTGAATGTTTGTTTTCCCAATGTTTACGATCAAGCAACGTGTTTTTTTTCCAAGAACATGCACAAACCTATTGATATGAAAGACATTATTTGTTGAATCCCCACTTAGACAAGTCCAGCTATGCCTACTTTTAGTGAATGGTTAGATGCTTGACCACACAGGATCCCCCTTACAATGCACTCACTTCTTGAGTCAACCAAGCATCAGTACCCATGAACCTCCCATGGCATACTTTCCATTTCTACTAAAGCCGTAAAATTGTGGGGCAGCTTCAGAACAACCGTTCTTGCACCAACAAATAGATCAAGGATTTTGGCCTTTTCTAAACAAGAGTTTTAATGTGGGAATTCCATTCGTGGGGGACCATCCATGTAGCAAGAGACCATTGTTTCCCTTCTTGTTAGAATAATCCTCGTGATACTTTCCTTTGTTCAAGTACCCACACTTATATACCGATTGGAAGTCTCTTGGCTTTAGCATTTTTTCGGTTGGGTCATTCCCTTGGGTGATTACTTTTTCCCACAAGGAATTCCCTCTAAGATAAACAAAAGTGAGTAGGGTCATTCCCTTGGGTGATTACTTTTTCCCACAAGGAACTCCCTCTAAGATAAACAAAAGTGAGTAAACATATTCGTAGTTCGATCGATCTTTGTTGAGAAACAAAGAGAGAATGCACACAATATGTTCCACTCACACTCACAATATTTGTTCAATTTTTAATCCCAAATAAAATTTGGAGGCAATCACTTACACAACTTAAGATCACCAAAAAGCCTTTTGATTCTCAAGATTGCCATGAGGCGTGAGAGAAGCACATAGTCTTTTCGGTGGTATTGTTTTGGGTAAGTGATTACAATACAAAGAAGCACATGCTCATTTTATCCTGTCAAAGCAAGAGTGACTTCTTTTTAAGTGCCAAAGGAAGTGTGAGATTTTGATTGTTCAATTGTTAACCTTAAACAAAATCTACTGGATTTTCCTAAAGTTCTTTTTAAACCTTTTGTAGCAAAAAAAAATGAAAGATTTTTTAGTGCCCAAAAGAAATTTAGTGTGTCCTAAGCACATGAAAGGTAACAAATCCGTAGAAAAATATTATAAGTTCTCCCAAAGTGTTAAAAGAAAACACAAAAGTGTTCAAAAACACTTGATGTAATGAGATGATGATGTCATTATGAACCTTCAACTTTTTTTCCCTCCTTCACCTTTGATTAAGCCAACTTGCAAAAAACCAGTTAGAACTGCAAAACAAAGTTTAGAAAACTAGTTAGTAACTCCAAATGATCAAAAGCAAAAAAAACATATGTTAAAAAGTTGAAATTTGACTTTTTACTCCACCCCAGTGGCACAACCCGCATATGCAATGTTGTTTGAAGAAAGCAACGACGTTGTATATTGCCACTAGGTCTACACACAACTCTCTACAACAGAACATAGAGTGTGATGATGACACAGTTTTGCTCAGCGACATAGTTTGAAGTTTGAAAATTCTAGCACCCGAGAATAGAACCAACGCCATAGTTTGAAGATTTGAATTTCTAGGCGAGAAGGTTGCGGTGGCAGAGTTTGGAGTTTGTAGCATCACTGTATGGCATTGTTGGACTGATAACAATGTTGTATGGCACCACTGGATTGATAGCGGTGCAATTCCCTATAGACACCAAAAAAAATAGAGAAAAGCACAAAATTTTGTTAGAAAAACATGATTAGAACTTGAAATTTTCCCTCCTTCTAGCACCAAATGCCCCAATCCTATGCCTACAAAAGCACAAGAAACAACATAATATTAGATCAAATTCAAGTCAGAACCAAGATTTTCCATGAAATTCATTTGCAAAGCTCAAATAGGAAAGGAAATGAAGAAAATGAACCAAGAAAGCAATGAAATCCTATTTTAAGATGCAAACTCTCAATCCCATGGGAGAATTGGTGCCAATTTGATGTGAAAATTGGCCCTTTCCCAACTCCTATGCAAACTTGTGATGATTTGATGAAGATTCATCCACTTGATGATTGATTCAATTGAGCTCCATGAAGAAAACCTACAATCACCTAGCTATAAACTTGATAAAATACATGAAAATGGATATGCTTGAGGATGAAATTGAGTACAGTAGACTTGCTCAAAATTGTGGATGATCAAATACAATGGAAAGCCTTCTATTTATAGAAAGACAAGATGGAAGAATGAGCAAAATGAAGCAATGTGGGATCATTCAACATCCAATGGGTAAGTGCCACTTGTCAAGATGTGAATGGAGGAAGCTTGAGCACATTTTGATGAATGTACATAATAAATGAAATTAGGTGGAATTTGAAAGTCATGCAATGGCATGTTAGAGGGAAAAAGAATGGATTAAATGCCACTTGGCTCAATGCACAAGGACATGTAAGAGGGAATGAATGTCTTGTTGAAAGGAAAAATCTACTTGGAGGAATATTCCCCTAAAGATGCCAAGTTGAAAGAAAATAGGGATTTAATAAATTAATTAAATGTATTTTCATGTGCAAGTGGAAAAATCTAGAGGAATTGGATGATTAGGATTAAATTAATCAGGATTTAATTAATTTAAGGAGGGGTTAGATGATGTGACTATTTGATTTATATTTTTGGGTTGATTTAAATCAAAAGCTGAGAAGAGAATGATTTAGATTTAATTAAATAAGGGAATTTGATTTATTTAAATAAAGAGGGATGATGTTAGATGAAATCAAATAAGGTTTAATTTATTTAATTTAATAAGATGACTTTAGAGATTTAATCAAATAAAAATGATTTATTTAATTAAGGGATGAAGGGTGATGATTTAGCTAAGAAGATGATTTAGGACGAAACAGTGTTAGTAATTAGGATAAAGTATGTCGGTATATTTTCCATGTCTAATACTACAAATTAGGGTTTCACCTACCCCCAAATATTTTACAATATAAAATTACATATTTGTCTTCTAGCCTATTTTGTCTTCTAGTGGGCAGCACTGTAGCTCTTTTGTCTTTTAGTTGATTGCCTTGCCACAAGTACTTTGTGAGGAATTCATCATCAATAACTGGATCTCCTTCATACTTCTTCATAGTAGCATATTCCATGACCTTGTTGATCAATGTTTGAAGCTTGCTCCACTCCATAATACCTAAAAGTTTAATTTCCTAGATCGACTAGTAATTGTAAACCAGTATTTATCACACTTGGGTGCATTATCCTTCACCTACTCAAATTGAATGAAGGCTCAAGCAACAAATCCCATAAATTCCATCGTGAGTGCGTCTGCAGTTCCATTTTCCATCTTCTTATGGAAGTAAGGTTTTATCTTCTCTAGATCAAGCTTAACGACGAGCATGTCAAAATCTGTCATCAGCCTCAAATATTCCCCACAGGCTATCTTTATTTCCTTGGCCCAGTCAATATCTTGCTCCACTTCATGGAGCACCCGTTCCAAGATCTCCCTTCTATGATCAAGGCCCCACTTCCAGGTTTCTATGATCCAATGATCATCCTTCACCAATGCAAGCTCATTCTCCCATGTTCTTTTGGGCATCCTAAGGATTGCCTCAAGCTTAGGATATGTAATCCTGTATAGCTCCGGGAAGTCAGTACATGATTTTCTTGTGCCTTCAAGCTGTCTTTGCACTTCCAGGAACTTGTTTGTTGTTCTGATAGTGCGCTCGATACCCATATTTTCATTGTAGAGGACCTGCTGGAACCAATCCTCTATGGTTTTTTTCTAATTATTTCTCTTCTCTAATGTGCTGATATGGTCTTGGGACAACAACTATGGTGGCACCGATGACATGGTGGGAAGTTCTTCAGTAGAAGACCATTGTTGTATATAAGTTGTCAAGTCCGTCACCTATGGCTTTAGCTCCTCCTTAGAGGTCTTATCCTTATGCATTTGATGCACAATGGTGGTGACGGATCCCTAAAGATGGTCAATCTTCTAATCCCTTGAGGTTTTTCCCAAATCAATGGTGGAGATACTATAGCTGATCCATTCTTCTCCCACCACCGGTGTAGTTATCTGTACTATTGTGGACCTTGATGCATCCTTTGTTAGATGGGATATGAACTTTGGTTTCTTCTCCTTCTTTATGCTTATCTATGCTCAAGACAAGATGGCCTCGAGTCTCACCTTTGGATGCATAGGAGTCAGGGTTTTCTTTTTTAATTACTTATCTAGCCACTTCGGCATCCGAGACTCTTCCTTTGGTGATTCTTGATCACCCTCCTCTTCTTGAATACATGGTATTTCTATTTATTTGTTTCTTGGAATTTCTTGTTTTGTCTATGCCTCTTCCTCTTCATCTAAATCCCAAATGAATACTGTTTCCTTTTCTGGGGATTCAGTGGTCGTATGCTCTTTGGGGCTATATTCCCCCTTTTGAGGCTTTCTCTTCTTCTTCTAGTCACTCATGCTCCTCATGATGCTCTGCTTCTAAGTCTTTTCTTACATCAACCTCTTCTTCAGGCTTGTCTTCTTTCTATTCTTCCTCTTTTTCTTCATCCTCACACAGAGGAGGCATTTCTTCATCATGCTTAGTGATTTTACCTTGCTCCCTTGTTGGAGGTTTTGTGCCTACCTCCATCTCTTTATCTGTTTCCTTTTCTTCATCAGAGGGCTTCTCTCCAACTTCTTCTCCAACATTCATGAGTTGTTGGACCACCTCTTCCTTGAGCTCTAGGTCGAATGTTTCCACAATATACTTTGTGCCCATTTCCTCAACATCTTCTTCAGAATATTGTGATTCCTCTTCCTCATGCACCACTTTATCAATTAATAGATGTTGATATTCATGATGTTCATGATAGTCATCTGCTTCCTCCATTTCTTTTGCTGCCTTCCTTTCTTTCCTTTCTAAATCTTTATATATCTAGATTGTTGCTTTCATTTATGGTGGCTCAGTTGGAGGAGTAGGGACAGGATGGCCAACAACTTGTGTTAGGGCAGCTTGCACAGTAGGGTTCATGAATACCCCAGAGAGCTTCGTTGGTATGTTTTACATGTGCCTAGCAAAGGCTTCTGGGAGTGAGAGGGTAGGTATTTTTGTTGTTGTAGTAGCCAATGGTAGGGTTGTAGATGGAGACATAGAGGAGGAGGAGAGTGGAGAAGTGGTGGTAGATGAGGAGTCCACCACCAAGATGGGTGCATTAGGGGAGGCAGAAGCAAGGTGGACCGAAATGTCCATTGCGGGCGGAGAAGAAGCAACCATTGCTTGAGAAGTGGGTAGAGGAGAAACAATAGTGTTGGATATTGTGGTGTGTTGCTGATATGTGGTTGTCATTGATGTCAACACTATTAGCATTGTTGCATTAGAAGTTGTATATGTCGAGGATATTGAGAAAATTGTAATAAGAACTGCTACAGGTTGTCAGTGGTGAAGGGAAGTTCTTTCTATCGATGTGATCAGTACGCTGTTGTTCAGAGGTTGTGGACTAAAGGGTTTCTTGTTGAGTATATCTAGTTTATCCATGTCAAGTTTCATAGATCCGTGTGAAGATTTGATCAAGTGATAAAGATTTGTATTCTGAAATTTTTTCTATTACTTTAGTTTGTGTTCCTAAATGAAGATCATGTGATTTCAGCTAGTTTAGTAGTTGTGGATGCCTCTCTGGTATTTCATGATGTTTGTAGATGTTTCTAGTTCACAGTATCTATGTTACACGTCTGAATTGATCATTGTTCTTGTGATCCAATATTTTATCTTGTGTGTTCATGTTTTTCATGTTCTTGGCCGATAAGGTGTTGAAGCGTGTTGTGGATCTTCGAAGAGTAATTAATTGAAGTGGTTCATGTTTGAGGATGTTATTTTTGGTCTTCACTATGTTGTGGCTGACCTTGGTTGATTCACATGAATAATGTTTATTGATCTGAGTTGACTGTTTATATTCTTTCTTGTTATTTTGTTGAAGTTGACTTATAACGATGTAATCTCTTGTTGCTAATATATAAGAGCGATTGTTTTATCATTTGGAAGTGTGAAGGAGTGCGAGTGTGTGAAGTGTGCAAGTATTGTGTGCGTATACTGTTTAGATCATTCGAAGGAAAAGTAGAGAGTCAAGAACTGTTCATGTGCTTAACCGAAACTATAACCAGGAATTAGCAGATGCTATTTTCTCAGTTCAAAATCTGATGGATTTAATCAGAACTTTTCTATAAGATAGTGTGTCTTCCTTTGTAATTGAGCAGTGAACTCTAGGCAGTGTGCTTGAATGCATGTGCATTCCCCATTCATATTTTCTTATACTTTTAATAGGGTATAATCTTGTGGACAGACCCCCACCATGGTTTTCCCCTAACAGGGTTTCCACATAAAATTTTTAGTGTTATGCATGCTTCTGATGTGTTGTTCATTTATGCTTTCATGATTAATGATCAAATTTGAGAATAAGGTTAATAAGTTGAATAAGTTTGAAATTCGGTGACAACTGATTCACCCCCCCCTCTCAGTTGTCTTCCCTTGAGTTGCCAACAAGTGGTATCAGAGTAGGTTCCTTGGAAGAGGTTTAACAACTTGAGGTGATCCAAGATAACGACTTATAATAAGTATAGTCCTAGATTTGATGGAACAAATTATTCCTTGTGCAAGACTCGAATGGAGTGCCATTTGAGATGCATTGGTGAATCATACTGGAGCATTACAAATAATAGATATGTTATTCCACCAAGTAGTACTTATGCTGAGTATAATATCAGGGCTAAGGAAGTTTTGTTGAGTGCTTTGACTGATATTGAGATGACAAATGTGATGGATCTGAAGACTACTTATGAGATCTGGAAAACTTTGGAGACCTTGTATGAAGGTGATGCTAATGTGAAGATTGCTAAGCTACAAATTCTAAAAGGGATATTCACATATGGAAGGTATTGATTTTGAAGAAACCTTTTCCCTTGTTGCTAGAATTGAAGCTGTGAGATTGTTTCCTGCTTATGCTGCTTACAAAGACTACAAGGTTTATCAAATGGATGTCAAGTTAGCTTTTCTAAATGGCGAGTTGGAAGAAGAGGTGTATGTTGAACAACCAGATGGATTCCAGTTGATTGATGAAGAAGATATGGTTTGTTGATTGAAGAAAGCATTGTATGGACTCAAACAAGCCCCTAGAGCATGGTATGCCAGATTGGACAAGTATTTGGTGAAGCTTGGATTTAACAAAGGTACTACTTATAGTAATTTGTATTTTAAGAATGATGATAAAGATTTTATTGTGGAATTTTTTGTTGATGATATCATATTTGGAGGAGATGATAGATTGTGCATGAAGTTTGCTGATGAGATGTAGAATGCGTTTGATATGCCAATGATTGGAGAGATGAAATTCTTCTTGGGATTGCAAATTACTTAGTTAGATAAAGGAATCTTTATATCTTAGTCCAAGTATGTGAAAGAATTGTTGAAGAAATTTGGTATGGAAGATTCAAAGCCAATTGGTACACCCATGGTGACCAGATGCAAGTTGACAACTGATGATGATTCTCTGAAGGAAAAATAGACTAGATACAGATCAATGATTGGTGGTGTTGGAACTATAAAATTTTGATGATTTTACATGTTTTTCATACTCATAATTTTCCAAATAAGTCCTACCATGAGCATATTTTCCCCATATTTGGCCATGTAGTCCCATAAAATCATCTAAGTCTAAATATTTCATATTATAGTCCATATCCGCATTAGGATATCAAGGTCTCCCCAACCCATAATGCATTTTTGTTAGTATACGTCTATTGTTTCCTATCAGCAAGACCTCAGGGATGTCACAACGATTGGAATTCACATGCAGGTACCTATCGGCAGGACATTTTCATTGTCTCGGTGACTCAAAAGGATTATTTTCGGCCAGACAAAGACTTCGGGGTGAGGTCTTACAAATTGCATTATGTCTCAGCAACTAGCACATAGAATGATGTATCGACAAGAGTTATGTCTTCGGTATGTGGTCTCACCGAATGGGTCGTGTCTCACCGACCATGTGCACATGGACATACTTTGGCCAAAACGAATGGTATTCGGCATGAAGTCTCAGCGAACTCTTATTATCTCACTGACTAGTGCGGAACGAACAAATACTTCGGCAAGAGTTATGTCTTCGGAGTATGGTCTTGGTGAGTGCATTGGGTCTCACCGATAGAACACAAAAAGATTCTATCAAAGTGATGTCTTGGCGAATGGCTCCGATCTTGCCGACAATGCGAAGGGATTCAATCAATGGTTTTCGGCATGAAGTTATATAGTCTTGCCAATCTAAATTTCACGCTGAAGTATTGTTGCATCGGTGTGAGAGTGATATTGTATATGAGATTAGATAGGAGATATACAATAGATAGATTAGAAATGGATACAGTAGAATAAAAGTTTCAGATCAGAGACTATGATGTATGATTTCAAAATGGAGATTTCAATGAAAATCAGTTGATGTGGCGGCTCATTTCTGGTGTCAATTGTTTGTTGTTCTTATTGAAATTATTACTAAGTTGTCTCCAAGATTGATTCTTTCTGGTTGTTTAAATTGATATAACAAGTTTATATTCAGTTTATCAGTGCAAATTTGTTGTATCTGTGTGGTTAATTAACTGGTTCTTTCAAGGAGAGATTAAATCCTTTTGATTAATCACAATAATCAGGGAAATTCATCTAGATCATTAAGAAGAGCTTAGTAATCACAGTCTTGCATGTTTATAAAAGTTGTAAACAAAACATATGTCGAACAATTTGAGTATTCTCCAAAAATAAGTTGCCCATTTCTATTTCATTTGACTCTGCATACCCAATAAGGCACTAGTCTTTGCATTTCACCATTTAGATTTATTCAATTCTTTTTTACATGTGTTAACTGAGCATTAGGATTTAGTTTTGAATATTGCTATACAATATATACCAAATTTAATTTTATTTGTCTACTTCCATCTGCCATCATGGAAAAATCACTGCAAGAGAGAAGATCATAAGTCAAGTCTGCCCAATTCATATAGGTACACCCGCCTAGGTCTAGTAGCACGTAAAGAGTAGAAAGCTTAAACCATTTGGCTTTGTCTGTTACCCTAAAATGTACCAAGAGATTGGAAACTTCTTGAGGTATTCTTACCTATGTTTTTTAGAGCTAACAAATTGGTGACTCTACTGGGGACTAAATTCAGAATTAGGGCCTTAATCATAGAGTCATGAACTTTGTACAGACTCCGCTGGGAATAAGAAATATCAAATAATTTCTCACTTTTAAGAAAGTGAGTGGCGACTCTAACAGAAACATTGCATTTGTTCAAACATGAATGGAAGAAGATTTCAATACAAGGGAGGTCATACTAGAGGTCCTGCTGGCAACAGTAAGTGGAAACACAAGGATGATAAGGTTGATAAGGGTAAAAGGATAAGTGAGGACATGTGCATAATAGACAAGGACAAAGCATCAAGAGAACATTGTGAAACATATGACTTCTTTGATACATGGAGAGATAATTCGAGCATAGAGCCTTGTACCCCAGAAGATCAAAGAAATGCTTTTCCTTTTCACGATCCTCAGAAACATGCTGAGTTTGATGCTAAGCTCAAAGAAAGACTCGGATATCAACTGGAATGCGAACAAAGAATGGAGGGTAACCAAAGTGAGCCTATTGATAATGAAACTCCTCAAGATGATTATGACTCTTTAACTTATGAGGAAATCAAGGCACGGTTTGAATCTCAGAGAAAAGAGAGAGAGGAATAGGAGAAAGCCCAGATGATACAAGCAATGAGAGATTTCAAATTGCAAAAAGTTCAAAATACTGTTCAAACATCTAGTTGCCAAAAGTATGTACCACCTCATAAGCAGGGTAATCATGGTGCAGAACCTTCTGATCCACCAAGGGTTCCTCACCTTCAAGCAGGGAATCAATACAGATAGCCAAATCATCCACCTCATATTCCTACACAATATACAAATATGCAGCCACCTCATAATCAACACTATGCACCACATCATCATACACAATTCAATAATATGATGTATCAGTATCAGTACCCACCTAACCCTCCCCCTCAGCAATATACAACAATGATCAGACAATTCGACCTGGCAAGGTTTCAATTATATCCTTACCCAATGGATGGTAGTTGGAGAGGTCTGGTGCCTAAGTTTACAGGGAGTAGTGCAATTACTGTTGAAGACCATTTAAGGAGTTTCAATGCCTTCATTCAAGATTTGGATGTACCTTATGAAGATTTACATATGAGGCTGTTCATGATGTCGTTTATTAAAGAAGCCAAAGATTGGTTGAACAGCCTAACAACAGCCTCTATTGATTCTCTCCAAATATTTTAGGACTGATTCCTTGAGCAATATGGGAATCAAAGTGCACCTGATGTTGCTCTTCATGAATTGATACGAATTTAGAAAAATCAGAATGACTCAATTTATGATTTCAACCGAAGATTCAATAAACTGTAGAATAAAATACCTCCTGGATCAAAATTGCTAGACTCTGTGGCATTGAGTGTTTATTTGAATGTGTTCGATCCTAAAATAGGGTATGAACTGAGAAATAGATTCCCAAGAGATTTGGATGAAGCCCAGAAGACAACATTAACAATTGAAAACAATAGGAGGGCTGCTGGGATAATTGATAAAAGAGACAACCCAAGGGCTCCCCAACAAACCAATAAGTATCAATACAAATAGGAGAACACATACAGGAATGAAAAGCCGAGGTTACATGACATGCCTTATAACACAAACTAGAAAGATGGAAAACCTATAACAGATAGGCCTAGAAACAAAGAAACTCCTGATCCACTGACGAAGAAGGGAACCTATATGGTAAATAACAATTATTTCTGTGAAGTTTGTGACAAGCCACATTCCCCAGACTATTGTGTTGTAGCCCAAAGAATGCAAGAAGAAGGAATGTTGATGGGAAATAGTGGAGAAGATCACACAGTGTATTTGACTTCAAATACTTTTCACCATGTTGAGGAGAGATACTCATCTTCAGAGGATGAAGGTTATGAGTATGATGTTTCAAATAAGAAATATAATGTCCATATGGCTAAACAGCAGGTCCTTTCTGACTTTGAAGAAGATTATACAGAGCCACATTTTGTTGAAATACCAACTCAATGTAGTATGAGGAAACTTACTAAAGAGGAGATAGAGAGATTAACTATTGCTGCAGTTGAAGAAGCAAAGAGTAAATACTGGTTGAGAAATAGGACAGTAAATGAGAAGGAAGGTGTCCCCAGGGGAATCTTTATGAAAGAGAAAAAGGTGACACAAGGAACTATGAAAAGGGGTGAAAATAAACAACATGATAAAGGTGAACAAAAGCCTATCCAAAAGGAGGAAGTGAAGGAATTGCACACAAAAATGCAAAAGCCTAATCAACCAAGTAAAAGAGAAAAGGAAGAAAAAGGAGAAACGTCATAACATAAGAAAATGATTAAGGCGGAGGGTTCTTCTTTTGATTTCACTCAGGATTTATCTCAGGTAAAGATGTATGTTCCGCTACTTGAGATGATGAAAATTAAGGAATATAGAGACAGTGCTATCCAATTAATAACAAATGGGAATGATAGACATGTGAATTTTGAAAGTAAGATGGCCACTAAAATTATTAATAAGCAAGAGAAATTGAATATCCCAGAAGTATGCCTTAGTAATGCATTATTGAGTCCCCCACAAATTGATCCTTTTTTCACTACATTACTCATAAATAACAAACTGTTGAGGAATTGCATGATAGACTATGGCGCTGCCATAAATATTATGCCAGTAGGAGTTATGAAACAACTTGGCATGTGGGTTGATACCGATGGAGGAAAGTGCTATGCAATGGATAATCGACCTATTCATGTGGTGGGTATAATGAAAGATGTTAAGTTGAAATTGGCTGCTTATCCACAGGTGGCTTATAATATAGATATAACAGTAATTGATACTCCTCCTCAGTTTGGGATGCTTTTGTCAAGACAATGGACATCAGCAGTTAGGGGAAGTGTCCAGTTTGATTTGTCTTATGCAACTATTCCAGTGAATGGTCAGGAAGTTAAGTTGTATAGGGAGCCAAGGATGAACCAAGTTGTTGACTGTGTACCTCAGGATCAAATCAATTACTTATGTGATGTAAATTTCAAGATAGAACCAGCCCAACCAGAGTTGGTCAGTACTGATCCAGTTGAAAGCCATGAAGACACATTTGATGAAGAAGAGGTTTGTACATCCGAAAATGGTTTCCAAACTTTTTCAAGCCCATTTGTTATGATGAAGAGTTATAAGAGGATCAGATGGTATTTTGCAAAGGTGTGCCCAAGAATGAATTTCAAGTATTTTCAAATCCACTTTATGGTAAAGAGGAGATATTTTCAGACAAACAAAATGATGGAATAAATGACTGTGTTGGTAATGTTTCTGATTTTTCATTCTCTGAGGATCTTGGACCTCTTTTTGATGATGATAAAAGTGAAGAATACAACTGTAGTGATGTAAATGAAGAAACGTGTTCACTCAGCAGTGAGCAAATTTCAGATTTGCTAACTTTTGAATATCAGAGATGTGTACACAAAGATGATTTTGAAGTTTTATGTCCAGCTTACATTTGTCTTGACAGTGAAGGTTCTTTGTGTAATGATTCATATGACTCCTAGTGCATTTCTCGAAATGATGGAGAAACCTTTGAAGTTGATCAAAAATATATGTCCATTCAAGATGAGGTATGTGATTTTGAAATTTCTAACTCATGTGGAGGAGACATTTATTTGCATACTGTTATCACCTAGATTTTGTAAAGGGAAAGAGAGAAGGAGAATACATAAAAATTAAAACTTAAACCTATGGTGATACACCAAATTGACAGAAATCGTGGAATGAAAACAAGATGAACATACACTAAGAAATTAATGAAAGATATTTCATTTACTCAACATAACTTTGTGAAATTATGCATTATTCTGGAAAAGGTTTAATCTGCATATATATATTTTAAGAAGGAAAGATGAATTTCACAACTTTAAGTTCAAATGCAAACTTAGAAAACACAGTTCAAAACTTACATAATTTGGAAGAAATGAAAACAGTATGAAACACCAACACTGGTTTCCAAGGTAATCTATGTATGTTATATTCTAGATTCTGGTTGAGTTACAAAACATACATCGGCTGAGAGAGGATTGTTAAAAAAAACCACTCAACTCTTGTGAATGCATAGTCCGAACTCCTTTACAAAAAGGCAATAATTCCTTATAAATAAAAAGATATCGGCCCCTTAGGGCTTACAAAATATCAACCTCTGGGAAAGATCTGCCCCTAGATCTTTTAATGAAGTTAATGCTGCATCAAACGGGCATCCCTGCTATCCATGTTGGTGAAGAATTGCTCCAGGAAAGGCCTCCTTGATCTTTTTCAACTACCGCATTCACTTCTGGTCTCCGTGTCCGCCTTCGAATCTCCTTGTCGAGCCGCCTTGAATGCTTCTGAGCTCAGAGCCGATCCATGTCGATTTCACTCTGTTGATCTTCTTGGCACCGGTCAAAATGCCAATGGTCTACCTATAGCTCCCCCTGATTGGTCGAACAGATGCCACACAAGCTACTTTGGGTGGTCAAAATCTCTTCATCAAAATCGCATCTCGATGAGACACTAGAAGTGTCTCACTGATGCGATTACACCCCTCTGTAGCTATCGGCATAATGCATGATGATTGGTAAGATGACATAGTGAGTTCAAAATTCATATCGACATCCATGAAGCCATCGGCAAGACCCTATCCTGTTGGCAGGACATCCTACAGAACGTAAAACTTCCTCTCGAAGTCTCCCCGATCTCAATCTTGTGAACCATATCGGCAAGAGTCTATTGATGTCACACCAAAGGCATAAACCTTCGGCGAGACCACGATCAGTTGACAAGAGGTCAAAGCGAGTTCCCTTCCTTCCCCTGAGCTCACTTTTATTTTGGTAAGACCCTATCAGGTCGGCAAGACATCATGGCGAACCCTCAGGAGTCATACCAATGTCGCCATCTCATGCCTAGTCATCTACATTCGGCAAGAGCTCCTTTAGTCAGTAGGAGGTCATACCAATCCTCGTAGGTTATACCGCCATGCAAGATGTCGCCGAGACCATTGTTATCAGGAAGACCCTTTGCCGAAGGAAATATCCTTTGGTGAGCTCATTTCTTTATTTGTCAGCAAGACCCTAGGGGGTCAGGAAGACTTCACGCTGAACTCCCATCTTGTCGCTGAGACTTCTCCTTGTCGGCCAGACCTCATGCCAAAGTCAACACTTTCTCCCCGAATACGGCCTTGTGAACAACTATTGGGGAGACCTTTAACTATCGACAGGACATCATGGAGGGTTCCCTTAGTCATGCCGAAGGTTCAAAACATGTTGGTGAGACAAACAAGCATCGACAAGACATCTCGTCGAGCTCAAAAAATTTCGGTGAGCTCAGACGACTTGTATACAATAGTTGACGAGACTCATCGGGTTGGGGAGACTTTTCCTCGAAATCTAAGTATTAAACCAAAGGCATCCCTTGTTGGCAGGACTTTCCCCATTTAGCCAGACTTTATGCGGAAGGAAATATCTCTCGGCGAGACTACCCTTGGTCACCAGGACCTCATGCTGAACACAAACCGATATCCCTGAGCTCACTCATTTCGGCGTGACTCCCATCGGTCGGGAAGACTTCTTTCCAAAGTCGCAACATTATACCGAAGCCATTCCACTTTGGCGAGACCCTACTCTGTCGCCGAGACATCTCCTCAAGCTTAATATTATGCCGAGAGCTCCACTCTTTTGGTGAGACAACGTTGATTGGCAGGAATTCATTCTGAAGTCCCTTCTAGTCGGCAAGACATTTGGAAGGTCTTGGCGACTCTCTCCTCAGAGAATTTTCATGCTGAACTTGACTGAAGTAGGCTTTCCAACTGAGTTCCTTGTGACTTAGCATCAGATGCATGATTTAATCCTGCACAACAATGTATCTACTTGGCCTTCATGACACCTGAAACATAGATTGCCCAATTGATTTAGCCTGTAGGTGAAAATTGGGAAATACATACCAAGGATGATAAAAGTCCAGCATTGATTGATTCATATATGCATGATATTGAAGATATGAGTCATAATCCAATGTCATTTCCAAATGGTGATATGAAAGAAGTGCAAAAGGTTTTAGATTTGTTTGTCTCAAATAGTGTGTTATACCCTGCATAACCACCCCATTTTATTCTGGAACAAAATGGGTCCCCCTTTCTCTTTTAGTTTCTTTTCCTTTGATTATTCACTTTGACCTTTGGAATTCTTTTGTTTTCCTCCTAACTTTGTCTTTTTGTTCTATTTGGTTTTGGTTTTGTCCCAGCTTGAGTTGGTTTTCTTCTTGCTAAAAAATTGAATGAAATAATCACAAGCAATAGTGGATTTTATTATAATATATTTTATTTACTTATGAGGACTAATGGAGATCTTGTTTCATAGGATTAGATCATGCACATGATGGTATTCCTCAAGGAGCTCAGTTGGAAAGCATCTCCCAATCCAGTCTAGCATAGAATTGTTCTAAGGAGAAAGTCGGCAAGACTCTGCAGTTGTCTTGTCGACTAGCAGTTCATTCTATTCAAAAGAGGCCCATCAGTCACCTAGACATCCCTATCGACGAGATTCTTTATGTGTCTCGTCGACTGGAGAACCCCTCGCTAAAGGATTCCATGCTCGGCATGATGTCTGGCCAAAGAAATGTGGTCTTGGCAACAAAGTGGCTTTGGGGTAGCAGTTTGGGCTCGCTAAGAAGTCTCGGTGACTGGGTGATATCTCGCCGACAGGGATGCCTTCGGGGGGAGAGTTGTGCTTTCAACAGAATGTCTTGCCGACTATGAAAGGTCTCCCTGAGAATGAATAAAATTGGTGAAAGGGTTATCCCTTCGCCATAACATCTGGCCGACCGGTGGGAGTCTCATCGACATGAAGTGAAGGTGAGAGGAATTTGCATCGGGGTAAGGTCTCGGCGAAGGAAGCTTGTCTCCCCGAAGTGAAACGAGTCGCCAAAAGATGATGCCTTTGGTGAAAGGTCTGCCCGACAAGAGGAGGTCCCACCGAAAGTTTGAAATCGGCAATTAATTTTGCCTTCGGCAGGAGGTCTGGCCGATTAGAATTGGTCTCACCGAAAGGGGATTCTCCCTTCAGCGTAACAAAGCAGGCTCAGGGAGAGTGTTTATCATTCGCCAAAAGGTCTCACCGATTGAAAGAAGTCTCAATGAAGTGGAGCAGCATCAGGCTGAGGATTTGTGTTCGGCATAGCGTCTGGCCGAAAAGGTGAAGTCTCAGCGAAAGGGTTATCCCTTCACCGTGAGGTCTGGCCGATATGCTAAGGTCTCCCCGAAGTGCTCTCAGCTCGGCGAAAGAAAACTTCAGTCAGTGTGAAGTCTCACTGACTGAAGGGAGTCTCGGCGACACTAAGGAAATATCAGCATAAGATTTCGCTGAAAGACTTAAGTTCATTGAGATGTCTAGGTGAAGCGGATGTAGTCTCGGCGACCAGGTGATGTTCTATCGAAAGATGTTGTCTTCGGGGTAAGGTTGTGGATTCGCCAAGAGGTCCTTTTGATCCGGTGGGGTCTTTCCGATAAGAATGAGCTTGGGGAGAAGGAAGGGGGTTCGCTAAAAGGTCACATTGACAAGCGATGGTATCGTTGACACGATTTCTCCCTTCGGTGTAATGAAATGCGCTTGATATAAGGTCTCGGCAACCCAGGGATCTCTTGGTGACAAAGTCAGGTGGGTTTGGGGTGAGGTCTTCCCAACTAATGGAGGTCTCCCCGACATAAAATGAGCTCGCCAAAGGATTTTGAACCTCACCGTGACGTCCCACTGACTTGAAGGAGTCTTGTCGAAGTAGAAGGAACTTGAGCTCGGGGAGAAAAGAAAAGGGTTTCCATGAATTCTCACCAACCCGGTAGGGTCTTGCCAATACAGAATGTGCTCTCCAAGAGAAGAGGGGCTTGATATAAGGTCTTCTTGACCGCTCTATCTCTTGCCGACAGCGATGGATTTACCAATAGAAAGGGATATCAGTATGACAGAGGGGAACTCGCTAGGATCTCTTGCCAATGAAAGCTAGTCTCACCGATAGTTTTTGTGGTATCGATATGACTTTTGTAGCTCGCTAAAGGGTCTCACCAACTGTCACATATCACGCCGATAGCTACTGGGAGACATAATCACATTGGGGAGACACGATTAGTGTCTCTTCGACATGTGATGCCATACGAATAACCTTTGACTGCTTGAGAATCTTGTGTGGCATATGTCTAACCAATCAGGAGGAGCTAAGAGGGTTGACTGGTGACAGTTTGACCGATTGACCACCCCTGTGGGGAAGATCAACAGGATGCAAACGACATGGACTCCTTCTGAGATCAAAAGGGGATGGATCATCTGGGGTGATGATGTTTAGATCTAACGGGAGGCCCGATGATGCTTCCAGAGACGGTAAACGAAAGAAGGGTCTAGAGCATGAAGAAGGCCGAAGGGAAGAAACAACCACAAGTCTTAGGAACAGCTGGAGTCTACTGGCAGAAAAGGGGCAGATCAGTATTAATGGAAAAATGCTTTAGAGCATTCAAGGTAGCCCTTCGAAGGAGTTAAAAGATAGACATAGATACCAGGAGTAAATGCTGCATCTACAAAAGATCTGAAGGCTTCTCCTAAGGTCAAGTCGTCATCGACATGGACAGCAGGGCCTCACATTAAATGTAGCATTGACTCTCTTCAAAAAGATCTGAAGAGCTGACCCTCCTGAAAGGAGATATTTTTGTAAACCCTAAGACAGGGGACAATGTATTCCTTTTTGGTACCTTTTGTATATATGGCATTCTTGCCTCTTTGTAAAAGGTTAGAAAGAAGGTTAATAGAAAAGTTAGAAGTCAGAAGAAAGAGTTAGAAGTTAGAAGAAAAAGTTAGAAGTTAGTTCATAGGAGGAGAACAGAGTAGATGACCTTTCCAACTCTCTCAGTATAGATGGAAACAGTCTGAAGACATGGATTCTCTGTACACTGGTGATTGTGCCAGCTTTGTAAATATTGTTTATCTGTTTCACTAACAGTAGAAGCAATCAGATTTTAATCTACTTCAGATTGTGTTCCTGAATGGTGTTTTTCTGAGTTAATCATTTGATTTGAGAAGCTTTCAAGGAATGAAGTTTGATTTTATGTTTTGTTTAAATGGTGACTTGCAATCTGCTATCAAATCAGCACTATGAATGAATGAAACTGTGTGTTAATCACAAGTTAATTTTGTTCTACAGTTTTAATTAGGAATTCCTTGAAAGGTAGCAAGTCTGGTTAAGTTAGAAGAATGATCATGCTTTTTTGTTCCAAAGCTTTGATCTATCCTTTTCTGTTTCCGTAAAAACCCCAGTTAAAGTAGGTTTTAAATTTATGTTTGATCTTAGAACAATCCAGAAGCTCAACACCAGCAGGCCCCTTGAACATTATAGTTCACATCAATCACTAAGTGAAATCAACATAGTTGAGAACCAACTACAAAGACCTTGGGAGCTAAGATATCCATGTGATCATGTTTCTCTTTCAGGAGAAACAGAGTAGTAGTATTTTGTTTGCATGTTGTTGTGCCACTTGGACCATCAACATAGTGTTGATATCACAAAATTTTTTGATTCTCAAGAGAAGCACTCTGATGGTGAATTTTTAGTACAACTGGGAGAGTGTTTTATAATACATGACAGTGAAAAGGATAATGAGAAGTGTTGCATTGAATATGCATGTACTTTGTATGTTGAAGATAACATAGATTTGTCCCAGGATGGAGAATTTGAATTGCAGAATGGTGAAGGGTATTTGGGCCAAGCTGAGCATGATGATTCTCTAAAAACTTTCAATAACAATGACTGGGAAAATTGCATGAATTTTTTCAAGAAGAATCTGATGAACTCAAGGAAAAACCAGGTGTTTGATAGAGGAAAGTATTGGCCTTTTTTGGCCTTGAGCCATCATTTATGGTTTGAATTTTAAATTGTAACAGTTCAAAACTGATGAAGTTGAAACATAGAGGATTAAAGGTTGCCAGTGCATGGACAACTCTTGATAATCCTCTTTAAAATTCTTTTCCATGCACAATAGTTTAGGATTTTTTTCATCTCCATTTCATATTAATTTTCATTTCCATTCATTTCCATTCCCTTGTTGCTCACTGTTCATCATCTTGTGTCTGGTTTGCTCACCGAGAGATCTGGATCCTTGCAATGATCTCACAATCATTCATCCCCAGACGAAGCCACTGTTGGAACTATAAAATTCTGATTATGTTACATGTTGTTCATACTCATAATTTTCCAAATAAGTCCTACCATGAGCATATTTCCCCATATTTGGCCATGTAGTCCCATAAAATCATCTAAGTCTGAATATTTCACATTATAGTCCATATCGGCATTAAGATATCAAGGTCTCCCCAACCCATAATGCATTTTTGTTAATATACGTCTATTGTTGCCTATAGGAAAGATCTCAGGGATGTCACAACGATTTGAATTCACATGTAGGTACCTATCGGCATGACATTTTCATTGTCTCGGCGACTCAAAAGGATTATTTTCGGCTAGACAAAGACTTCGGGGTGAGGTCTTACCGATTGCATTATGTCTCAGCGACTAGCACATAGAACGATGTATCGGCAAGAGTTATGTCTTCAGTATGTGGTCTCACTAAATGGGTCATGTCTCATCGACCATGTGCATGTGGACATACTTCAGCCAAAACGAATGTTATTCGGCATGAATTCTCGGCGAACTCTTATTGTCTCGCCGACTAGCATGGAAAGAACAAATACTTTGGCAAGAGTTATGTCTTTGGAGTATGGTCTTGGCGAGTGCATTGGGTCTCGCTGATAGAACACAAAAAGATTCTATCAGAGTGATGTCTTGGCGAATGGCTCCGGTCTTGCCGATAGTACGAAGGGATTCAATCAATGGTTTTCAGCGTGAAGTTATATAGTCTTGCCGATCTAAATGTCACGTCGAAGTATTGTTGCATTAGTGTGAGAGTGATATTGTCACAGTGATCAAAAGTGAACTCAAGGTGTATCTCAGTGAGAAATAATACGATATGTGGGACATCTCCCTGATAGCACAAGTTCATAGTGAAGCGAATGAGACAAAGGGGACACATCTTGGTAAAACAAATATTTGCCTACGGGACATCCCCCCGACTCCATGGGTCACAGCGAAACACAAAAATCAAAGGATATATGTCGATGAGACATTTGACTTTGGCATGACTACGAGATGTCTTAGCAAGTGTTTGGCGCATGTTAGATGAAACCTAAATACTGTTGCTCACTGACATGGGATACAAAGCGATGTGTCTTTTTAGATGAAAATGCATAAATGTTCATTTCCAATTGTAGTTGAGATTAGATAGGAGATATACAATAGATAGATTAGAAATGGATACAGTAGAATAAAAGTTTCAGATCATAGACTATGATGTATGATTTCAAAATGGAGATTTCAATGAAAATCAGTTGATGTGGCGGCTCATTTCTGGTGTCAATTGTTTGTTGTGCTTATTGAAAGTATTACTAAGTTGTCTCCAAGATTGATTCTTTCTAGTTGTTTAAATTGATATAACAAGTTTATATTCAATTTATCAGTGCAAATTTGTTGTATCTGTGTGGTTAATTAACTGGTTCTTTCAAGGAGAGATTAAATCCTTTTGATTAATCACAGTAATCAGGAAAATTCATCTGGATCATTAAGAAGAGCTTAGTAATCACAGTCTTGCATGTTTATACAAGTTATAAACAAAACATATGCCGAACAATTTGAGTATTCTCTAGAAATAAGTTGCCCATTTCTATTTCATTTGACTCTGCATACCCAATAAGGCACTAGTCTCTACATTTCACCATTTAGATTTATTCAATTCTCTTTTACATCTGTTAACTGAGCATATTAGGATTTAGTTTTGAATATTTCTATACAATATATACCAAATTTAATTTCATTTGTCCACTTCCATCTGCCATCATGGACAAATCACTGCAAGAGAGAAGATCATAAGTCAAGTTTTCCCAATTCATATAGGTACACCCGCCGAGGTCTAGCAACACGTAAAGAGTAGAAAGCTTAAACCATTTGGCTTTGTCTATTACCCTAAAACGTACCAAGAGATTGGAAACTTCTTGAGGTATTCTTACCTGCATTTGAGAGCTGACAGGTGGATTGCTTTATTTGACTCAAACTAGGCCTGATATCATGAATGTTGTTGTATTGTTACAAGATTTCAAGCTGATCCTAAAGAATCTCATGTGACTGTTGTGAAGAGTATTTTTAGATACTTGAAGGGGACAGTTGATTTTGGTCTATGGTATCCTAAAGATGATGATCTTACTTTGAGTGCCTTTATTGATGCTGATTGGGTAGGAGATGTGAATGACATAAATAACACCAGTGGTGGAGCATTTTTCTTGGGAAAGAAGCTGATTTCATGGTTAAGAAAAAGGAAGAATGTTATTTCTTTATCTAGTACAGAGGAAAAATACATTGCTGCTGCTAATAATTGTACTCAAGTACTATGGATGAAGCAGATGTTGAAGGATATTAGAGTTGTGTATGATGAGCCTATTGTTATATTCTATGATAACTCAAGTGCTATTAACATTTCTAAGAATTTGGTGCTACATTCCAAGACCAAACATATAGCAATCAAGTTTCACTTTTTGAGAGAGAAATTTAGTGAAAAGGAAGTCAAATTGGAGTATGTGCCTACTAAGGAGTAGATTTCAGACATATTTACCAAGTCGTTGCCTAAGGGTACTTTTGAGTATCTTAGAGGGAAGTTAGGGGTTATTACCTCTCCTAATTAGAACTAAGGATGCATTGATTTGCATCAATCTATGCATTTCATGATCATATTTTGATCTAGATTGATGTTGTGGTGGCTGCTACTCAGGGGGAGTAGTTAGATGTTCAAATATTTAGATATGTGGTTTATAGTTTGCATAGAAGAGATATTTTTCATTGATGTCAAAGGGGGAGAAGAATCATGTGAGAAATATTTGTGGGGAGAAGAGTTGAGGAGAGAAGAGTCAGCACTTAAGGGGAGTTTGTGTAGTTGTGTTGATGGTATTTTTTCACATCATGTGTTGCCATCAATGCCAAAGGGGGAGATTTTTGGATATTGTGGTGTGTTTCTGATATGTGGTTGTCATTGATATCAACACTATTAGCATTGTTGTATTAGAAACTGTATATCTTGAGGATATTGAGAAAATTGTAATAAGAATTGCTACAGGTTATCAGTGGTGAACTAAAGTTCTTTCTGTCAGTGTGATCAGTATGTTGATGTTCAAAGGTTGTGGACTAAAGGGTTTCCTATTTTGTATATCTATTTTATCCACATCAAGTTCTAGAGATCCGCGTGAAGATTTGATCAAGTTATAAAGATTTATATTTTGATAGTTTTTTTGTTACTTCAGTTTGTGTTCTTGAATGAAGATCATGTGATTTCAGTTAGTTCAGTTGTTGTGGATTCCTCTATGGTGTTTCATGATGTTTGTGGATGTTTCTAGTTCATGCTCTATCTCTGTTGCACATCCACATTGATCGTTGTGCTCATGATCTGAGATTTTCTCATGTGTGTTCATGTTTTTCATGTTCTTGGTCGACAAGGTGTTGAAGCGTGTTGTGGATCTTCAAAAAGTAATTAATTGAAGTGGTTCATGTTTGAGGATGTTATTTTTGGTCTTCACTATGTTGTGGACAACCTTGTTTGATTCACATGAATAATTTTTATTGATCTGATCCAACTATTTATATTCTTTCTTGCTATTTTGTTGAAGCCGACTTATAGCAATGTAATATCTTGTTATGGATATATAAGAGCAATTGTTTTATCATTTGGAAGTTTGAAGGAGTGAGAGTGTGTGAAGTGTGCAAGTCTTGTGTTTGAATATTGTTCAAATCATTCGAAGGTAGAGCAGAGAGTGAAGAGTGAAGAATTGTTCATGTGCTTAACCGAGACTCTAACCAGGCATTAGCAGATGTTATTTTCACAGTTCAAAATTTGATGGATTTAATCAGAACCTTTCAGTAAGACAATGTGTCTTCCTTTGTAATTGACTAGTGAGCTCTAGGCAGTCTGCCTGAATGCATGTGCATTCCCCATTCATATTTTCTTATACTTTTAATAGGGTATAATCTTGTGGACTGACCTCCACTGTGGTTTTCCCCTAATAGGGTTTCCACATAAAAATCTTGGTGTTATGCATGCTTCTGATGTGTTGTTCATTTATGCTTTCATGATTAATGATCAAATCTGAGAATAAGGTTAATAAGTTGAATAAGTTTGAAATTTGGTGACAACTGATTCACCCCCCCTCTCAGTTGTCTGCCCTTGAGTTGCCAACAAGTAGTGGTTGTAGCGGAGGGAGCAGGTGGGGACTTTGGATGCTCAGCCTCTCCTTCCTCTCCCTCATGGAGTGGGTCTTCCTGTATGGTGGGCATATCCTTGAAGCTGCCCGACTTCTTTGACTTCTTGGAAGGCTCACCTTCTGAGGCTTTCATCGAATACACCTTGTGCTTGGGCAGACATTCAACTATTTCTTTTCTCTTTCTTGAACTAGTAGCTAGAGGAGATTTTGAGGTTTCCACAGATGGGGCAATAGCTTTCCCACTATCAGTCTCACTTTCTGGCTCATCCTCAATCTCACCGTAGGTCAGGGTAGCTCCTTGTAGCTTCAACTGAGCAATCTATCCATCAATCCACTACTTTTTCCTCACCTCTATGTGATTCATCAAAATTTTGAGCTCATTAAGCTCTTCCTCATTCCAATCAATCAAGGGTAGTGGTAGGTTGGCAATGACATCATACCTCGAATATATTACCGTGTTCTCATGTTCAACAATTTGATCTGACACTAGAAATAGGTTCTCCATTTTGACGAAATATTCTATCATGTGCATGTAATGTCTCATGCGAACTTCTTTATCATCTCTGCAATTTTCCCAAAAGTCCTCAATGTTGTGTTGATGTGCATACTCTACCCCTACTATCCTCTCCAACTTGCCATATGGGTCCATCTATGGCATGCCAGTATGGAACTCTAGGTTATATTCAACTAACTCCTTATCAAAATATTCTGCACACTAGGATGCAGGGATTGGATACATGCCCTGGCCAAATGAAAGGGGATAAGGAATCCCTATTCTATGCTTTCCACTCAGAAAGGTGTGTGCACACTACAATTGATGGGAGAGTTCAACTAATATAATTTGGTCATTTGGGTACCGAGGCATCTTTTATGGCTTCTCTAAGAAACCCTCAGCTTAGATGTATGTAAATTTGGGAAATTGAATAAGCATAAAGCCAAACCAGTAGAGGAATTCCTTGGCATTGTGGGTAACCCTCCTTTCAAAGTCATCTCCAAGCAATCTGATTATAGGCCCAATGAAGGCATCGTTGACCTTGTAATAGTCCCTTTTGAAGTTCCAAAATTGGAGTTGGGGATACCTGTCATATACCTTCAATTCTCTTCCTGGAGTTTGGCTTGGGGCTAAAAATAGTCCCTTTTATTGAGCATGGTTGGCGAGCAGATAGACTAGGTATGAAGTCATGTAGAACTGGGAGCTTTTCTTCCCTGCGAAAAACTGCTCATGTACACAGTTGCTTATCATTCCTGCCTAGTAGAAATTGGTCTCTCCTCTGATGATTTCTTCTATAAAATAAAGCATCCATTCTTGGAAGAATGTTGCAGTCACGAGGCCCATAACTCTGCTCAGTAGGGTTACCAGGTCATGGTAATCTTTGTAGAAATCACTTTTGAAGAGTTCTTGGGGCACTTTGTTTGCACTGCCCCTCTTGTCCTTTAGCCAGTATTGATTGATAAGCTTCTTGCACTTGAGGGGGTCGACATCCCACGTGGTTTTAGCATATTCCTTAGTTATTTCCTCCATACCATCAAATGTGGGTATGTGGAAAGTCTGTCTGATAGACTTAGCAGACAAATCAGCCAATATGTTTCAATCTCTATCCACTATTTTTCTTGTGTTTTCTTGATATACCCCAAGTTGGTATCGAAGATCTTCTCCCATTCTGTGTTGACCTTTGTCTTAATTTCCCCTCCCTAGAACTTGTACTTCATTTGGTCCTTGTCTTCTTTTCCTCTGGGTGCTTTAGTTAGCTTCTTTCCCTTTTCCTTTTCTGTAGATGCCTCTGTAGGTCCCACAGCCGATTCCATATATCCTGCAAGAAAGGGAGTAGTAAGCACATTCAAGTAGAAATGTTACCAAAATCTTGCAAAAACATCATTAGATCCAGTAATTCACCATTCAAGGATCCTAACATTTCTTTCAGATCACCCTTAGCCTTTTGTTTGAGGAAGCTATGGCAATGCAGGCCCAGGGGTGCGGACTTCAATGGGCTGGCAGTTGTTTTGAAAGTGGTTATGGATGGACAGCAGATAGGGTACGGCGACCCACATAGTTCTACCCGCACCAAGATTTGGTGACAAGGTGGGGTCCATTGAGGAGGTCATGCAATTTTGGCACGTGGGTCCAATCCACTTTGAAGTTTTTAAAGTATTAAGATCATTTAGGTGTGCGGACCCAAGGTAGGTGGAAGCAGAGGGTGGTCTAGCCGTTTGAGACTCCATCATTGAAAACGACGCTCGTAATGCGGCACCTCGCAAGTGGCGTTCCACCATGCGGGACCAGTAGCTTCAGAAAATGACACCCTTTTACTCTTTGGAATCCAGATGGTCAAAATTGCATGACCTCCTCAATGGACCACACCTTGTCACCAAATCTTGGTGCGGGTAGAACTATGTGGGTCCAATCCACTTTGAAGTTTTGAAAGTATTAAGATCATCATTTAGGTGTGCGGACCCAAGGTAGGTGGAAGTAGAGGGTGGTCTAGCCATTTGAGGCTCCGTCATTGAAAATGACGCTCGTAATGCGGCACCCCACAAGCAGCGTTCTGCCATGCAGGACCAACAGCTTTGGAAAATGACACCCTTTTACTCTTTGGAATCCAGACGGTTCAGTTAGGTGTGGGTCGGGAGGTGCAGAAGGACGTTAGATGATCTCCACCTAGGGATGGTGGGAAGAGGACGACAATCTATGCAGAGCAGCCCGCAAGGTTGGGTCCAGGAATCCTTGTCATCAAGTTATCAGTTCATCACTTAGTGGGTGACTTTTGTGAATTCCAGTTCCGCATAGCAGGCCAGCGGAGGTCGTTATCCATTTCAAAGTGGTGAGAGTGAGATGAAAGTATGTAAGTGGTTGCCCACATGGGATGGCCCACTCAGTGCTTAACACTTAATCATTTTTTATTTTCAGTTTAGATAGATGCGGTAGGGTTGAAACCCGTGGGTTAGAAGGACTCCAGGGTTTCACCATTTTGAGTGGTCATTGATGGGACGACAAAATGGGAGTGGACACCCGCAAAGGATGGTATGCATCAGATAAGTTACTTTTTCTTTAAGGTTGGGTGGCAGCCATGAAGGTGGGGCTTGATAGGTAGATAGACAAGTTTCGAAGGTCATTTGAAATAGCAAACCCAGGATGGAATCCCATGGATAGAAATCCTCAAGGAGCAACCCGCCAAAAGGGTCAGTTGTCAGGAATTTAGTGTATGAACTTGGATGGAAATGATCGAGGCAGGGCCCGACCATCGAGATGACCTTAAAGCTTCTCCATTTGAGGGGATCATTTGAACAATGACAGAGGCAAGGTGAAAATCCGCACAGCCGGACCTGATAGGGTGGAAAGCCCTCATTTTGATTTTGCTTAAGATTAACCATCGACAACAAAGTGTGGATGTCTTTTTGCAAACTCGGGTCCGCGAAGGATATTGGCCGATCATCTTGAGGTTTGGTGTTTTAAGAAATGGGTGATGGTGGTAGGCGCTTTGTGGGCCCGCAGGGCATGAAAGCCCCGGTTCAAGAACAGTCGTGGCATCCTTGAGTTTCGCATGCACCTCACAGGTGATTTTCAATAGATTTCAAAATTCTAAAAAGTGGGTTTTGATCGCTTGGGAGTATTCTAGATAGATTTCAATTTTTCCTTCTTTAGATTTTAGAAAATTTTAAGGAAATGAAAGAAAACTTAAAATGCGAATGGCGATGAAAGACCAACCTGAAAACCGCGATGAAATCGATGAGGAGACTCCAAATGGAGACCTTGAATTGGGAAAGGAGCTCGGCGGGTGTGACGACGACTTTGGCGGGAGGCTCTGACAAACTCCTGGAATTCCTGGCAGTGAAAATGACAGCTTGAAATGGGCTATTTATAGATTTTGCAGCATTTAATGCTTGTCATTAATGTAGGTACAATGGTGGCTACAGTTGGTGAGTGCATATTTTGAGGAGGGTAGGAAAGGCAGAGTCCGCAGAGCAGATGGTTCCCCGGACTTGGCCATCAAGTAGTCGGTGAAAATAGCGAGCAAGGTTGTGGGTCCTGCAGGATAGGAAGACGTTGCAAGTAGGTCGTTTGGAATGGTTAAGATTCTAGGGAATCTTGCATAGGGCGGCCCACATGGGCGAACCCACATTGCCCAAAAGATGTCAATTTCAAAGTTTGAAGGAAAACTGTCAACAGAACCCCGCCAAGGCTAAAGACTTGGAAATTTGAGAAGTGGTGAAATTTGGTCAACTCAAGATGATTCTTTTGACTCCTTGACCTCTTAGGACTCAAAAATAGGGGGCACACAAAACAAGGTAGAAATAAAAGTGACCTGACAAAGTGAAAAGAGAGGGTCCCCATTCAGAACAAGGTGTGTGTGCTATAGGCACAACAAATGGCGACTCTGCTGGGGAATGCTCCTGAGTGTTCTAAGGATAAATTCCCATTCAGAACCCAAAATCTCCAGTTTTCTAGGCCAGGGGCCAGTTTCCAAAAGTGAACTAAAGGACTCAAAGGAGAATGAGATCCTTAACTGAATCAACTCACAAAACATCCCAGAAGTGTGTGCATATAATGAATTCATTCCCTTTCCTTAGAAACTGTGACATGTGGTAGTTAATTAGACCAAGCAAGCTACATGAATCGTCTAACTCCAAAAGTAACCTAAACATTGCCACGCTGCTAGTCAAGCGTCCATAGCCCCGATGGAGTTGTCGCTATGACCCCACGAAAATTGCTCTACTACCAGCCGAGTGTCCATATCCCCAGTAGAGTTTCCCACACACCCATACGGTTGTTGTATTTCAACATTTTTCCTCTTCTTTCTTTTCTTTTGATATTTCCTTTAATACTTTTTCTTTTGCTCGACTGTGTAAGCATTAAATCCTACTATGGGTTTGGGAATCATAGTGGTCATTGGAGCAAACTTAAGATTTTTCGCTTGCTAGGCCATCACAACGACCATTATATAGCTCTTTGAAAACAATTAGAGTATGTTTTGTGCAAGATTTGCGATGAATGTAAAAGGAAGATTCAACTAAGGGTTGGGTTCTAAGTTGGGTCAAAGTTCAAATAAGGAGACCATTCCATACCAGCAATCAAAGACCAATAGTTGAGAGTGAATACTTATCCAAAGAACACCAAAAGAAAATAGCAGAGTGAACCATTCGTCAAACTGAGCACTGCCACCACATCAGAACAAACAACACCCTCAACAAAACAAAAGTGGTCGAGAAATGAGCAAAACAAAGGTGAAGCAAAACAACAAAACAAAGAAACAAAAGAAAGCTACACTAATTTATATACAATTATTTACAAAGACTAAACTCAAGAGAGCTCATGCAAGGAAATAATGCTTAAGGTACTACCCGTTGACAGGAAACGAGACATCTTCACCAGTTAAAGTCTTGAGGCATAAAGAATTATCTCCCAAGATTTCAACAATCTAAAAAGGGCCAAGCCAGAGCTTGTTGAATTTGTCATGTCCCCCTTTCTTCTCATGGGCCTTGTCCCAACATAGGACCAAATAAGCTATTTAAAGGCCTTAATCTTGGCTCGGCGATCGAACCATCTCTTGACCACGCCCTGATGTTTGGAAAAAAATTCAATGGCACGGTCACACACTTCTTCCAAGTGAAGTAACTCAACTAAACGGGCTTCTTGTCAATCCCCTTCTTTGTAGAAGGTATTGATGAATTGGAGGGTGGGGATCTTGAGGTGGATAGGAAATACATGCTCTAGGCCATAGATGAGGTGGAATGGGGAATCACCCAAGGCATCCTTGTGACGTGTGCAGTCTGCCCAAAGGGAAAAATGGAGTTGGGTGTGCCAGTCCTTGGGATTCCTATCAAGCAAATTTTTGACGATGGTGATCAAGTTTTTGTTTATAGATTCAGCTAGGTTGTTGCCTTGAGGGTAGTAGTTGGATGAGAACTTAAGGTTAATATCGTAATTGAAATCCCAACAGGAAAATTTGAGTGAAGCAAAGGCATGGCCGTTATCACACACTAAAGCATATAGGCAACCAAAGTGGTTTAAAATGAAACTTTCAAGGAAATTAATAACTACCTATGTAGTAGATTACCTACATGCAATAGCTTATGTCCATCTAGTACAATAATCAGTGGCAGTTAGAATGTACCTATGACCCGCAGATGATGGTGGGCTTTCCAGACCAATGAAGTTGAGACCCCATTATGCAAATGGTCTTACCTCTAGAATTGGTTGCAATAGGACAACATTTATCTCTTTGGTTGCAGTGGTCTGGTAGACATGGCATGTATGAACATGGCTGTGTGCATCCTTGAAGATTGTTGGCCAGTAATATCTTGCTCATAGGATCTGATGAGTAGTGGAAGGGCCTAATCCATGACCAGTGCCAAAATTATCATGAAATTCCTTCAGCACACATGCTGCCTCCTCTTTGACAAGGAACCTAAGGTATAAGCCTTCATGATTCTTCTTATAGAGTATAGACCCTCACAACATGTATTTGTTTCTTTTTAGATGGAGAGCACATTTCTGAACCCCCTATAGATAAGGTGGGAACTTGTTATTCAACAAGTAGTAGACGATATTGTCATACCACTCCCCTGGGGAAATGTCATCAAGATGGTATTTTTGAACCGTAAGTTCAGGTCCTGCTTCAACCACTGTTGCAACTATCATTCGAGTTTGGGAATATCCTCTC
Organism: Sequoia sempervirens; assembly: GCA_007258455.2. Lineage (NCBI taxonomy): Eukaryota > Viridiplantae > Streptophyta > Pinopsida > Cupressales > Cupressaceae > Sequoia > Sequoia sempervirens. The sequence goes on along the minus strand of VDFB02047397.1, from coordinate 97,931,321 downwards.
ACTAGTTTCATTGGCTGAATTTCCATGTCCTATTTCTTCAGTAGGGTCACCCATTTTTCTCTTCTTTCACCCAACTCATTTTGCATCAACAAGGTCTTTACTGCTGGATTAGGGACAATGGCGAACACCTTGTTCCACAAGATGTAGTTTCTAAATTTTTTAACTCCTTTAACCAAGGAATACACCCACTTTTCTACATTGGGATATCTCAGTTCAGCATCCTTCAATAGAGCACTCATGAAAGCAATTGGGTGCTCATTCCCTTCATCATCCTTTTGGGTCAGAATCCTACCACATGAATGGTTTGAAGCAAAGGAGTAAATATAGAAGGGATTCACGTAATCAGGACTGACTAGTATAGGTGCTTTAGCAATAGCTTTCTCGATTTCTTCGAAGGCATGTTTTGCCTTAGGATTCCACTCAATTTTGGCATCTTGCTTCAACATGGCATTAAGTGGTTTAACGATTTCAGCAAAGCCTGTAATAAATTTTTTGATGAAATTTATCTTTCAAAAGAAAGATTTCAGTTCTTTCTTGCTGCCTAGCAGCTGAATCTTTAAAAGGGATTGGATGTGCTTGGGGTCTATGGAGATTCCTCATTTTGAAATAACATGCCCGAGCAGCTTGCCTTCTATGACTCTGAAGATGAACTTCTTCGGATTAACAGATATCCTGAACTCTCTACATTTCTGAAAAACTTTGCACAAATTGGAAACATGATCACCCTGCTTCTTTGAGAACATGGTAAGATCATCCATGTAGATGATTATGCACTTTTTGATCAGATCTTTGAAGGCTATGTCCATTGCACGTTGGAAGGTGGCTTCTCTGGTATGCAAAGGTTCCCCACTTGGTGGTGAACATTGTATTATGCCGATCTTCATATTGCACCATTACTTGGTTGTATCCAAAGTACCCATCAAGGAAGGACATCATCTGCAAACCATTGAAAATATGCAACACCTTATTCAATGAGGGAACGAGATAGTTCTTTCTCTAAAGCTCTGTTCAAATTGTGGAAATCCACACACAACCTGATTTCTCCATTCTTTTTCCTAATCGGGACCAAATTGGCCACCCATGTGGAGTTCCTGACTGGGAATATGATCCTAGCTGAAAGCAGCTTTTATACTTCCTTGTAGATGATGGGCTCCAACAAGGCATTAATGGGACATTGTTGTTGTCAGAATGGTCAGACATTCAGTTTAAGAGGAATAATGTGCGTAATAATGGAGGTATCATATGTCTTTAAATCTTCATAGCTCCATGCCACTACATCATGATACTTCTACAAAGCATCAATGATTCATTTTCTTTCTTCTAACGAGAAAACTTTACCAATGAATAAATTTTTAACCTCCTCAACCATTCTGAGGTTGTGAGTGTTGCATTGATTGTTGATGGAATCCTTCTTTGCCTATTGATCTTGGTCTCAGATCTGATCTAAGTCAAATATCCATTCAAGTTGGACCATGCCTCTTGGAATGGTGTCCATTTTGAGGTTGATGACCCCTTCTATATCCAATTCAACCTCTTCGGGCTCAACTTCATCAATTATCTAAGTAGAAAATACATCGGAACTGGTGATAAATTCCAAGATGTGTTTGTCATCATTGAAAACCTAGAAATGGGTAACATTGTCTGGCACTGATGGGGTGGAAGTAAGCTCAATGGTAAATTGTTTGAGGCTACAAAAAGAAAGTGGTTGAATGGTGTTTGTTGCTTGAGCTAAGGCATCAACAATATGGTTTTGAGAGCGAGGGATCAATTGGATATTAAAATCATATAGGCTTTCTAAAAGACCTTAAAATCTATGCCTATAGTTTGCTAGCCTTCTATCATGGCAAGAGTATAATTTTCTGACTTTTTTAACTACCAATTCCGAATCACCGAAGACTTGCAACATTTTAACTTTCTTTCCTAGGGCCATTAGAAGATTGTGAACTAACACTTTGTACTCTACTACGTTGTTGGTACAATAGAATTGGAGCCTATGGGAAACAAAATAGGTCTTACCCATAGGGCTGATGAGCTTGAATCTAGCTCTGACTCCTTGTTTAGACTTGGATCCATCAAAGCAAAGTGTCTAGAACCTGGAAGGTTCCTTGACCTCAGGCTGATCATACATCTGTTCCTTCTTGGCTGTGTGCTTCTAGCTACAATCTCTGGAGCAGACATTAGCTCAACATGATTGGTGGCAGGTAGTTCGGTTGGAAGCCCCTTTTGAGGTTTAACTTGTCCTTTGACATGTTCTACTACTATTTGACATAAGCAGCATTCAAATTATGAGTGGGCAACATTGTGCACCCTACACCAGCTAGGCAGCAAGAGTTCTTGAAAATCCATTCTGGCCCCTAGGCTAAGTTGATCTTATATGCATTTTTCCATGAAATCTTGGAATCTATCCAACAATCCCAAATTTTCATCATTGTATGCTTCGTCATCATCAGACTCGACCTACATTTCTATGCCTTGGGGTGTATAGGCTGAGTTGGCCGGAGGGTTACATAGTACCAAGAAGACTTCTTTAGTCATCTCTTCTTCTTGAGGCTCTGATTCTTCCTGATATGCTACGGGAGAATAATTTCCCAACTCAGTTTCAACAAACAACACCTTATTGATGTTGTTGTATTCCATAATCATGAACTTCAAGTGGGGTTCTCAGTCAACACGAATATGATTTGGAAGCCACTTCCATGGAAACCACACGTGAGAGAAATCAGTTGCGGTGTATCCATTCAATGCTCGGGTAAAATCTCATCCCAAGATTATTTCATATGTGAGGAATATGTGCAACCTGGATGTCAATAACATGTTGCACCCTCGGATCTGCAACAATCTGCATAGGGATGCGATTGAGTTCTCCAATGATGTTCACCTCAGTTTTTTCTAGCTAAGTTACTTTTCTTTTTGAAGGTGTGGGGAAAATCCCAAGATCCTTGCATACATCGAAGGGCATGACATTAGTTGATGCTCCTGAATCAATCAAACAATTATACATGATCTTCCCAAATATCTGAATAGTGGTAAGGAAAGGGGGTGTTTCAAACCTTCTCTGGAAGAGTCCCATAGGTGTGTCAGCCTGTGCCACTTGAGCTTTGTCCTTTTCATTTGGATTTTCCTTAGTTTTCCCCTAACCTTGCTCTTTAGAGGGTTGTTTTTTAGTTTGCTGATTTGGAGGGGCATCTTTTTTCTTGCCTATAATTTCCTTAATTGCGGGATCATGTGGTGGTTCTTTTGAAAGAGACTCTTTTGGTTGGTATTCCTTGCGTTGTCTTGGAGGAAGGGGTCCCATTAATAACTCTAAAGAAAGTGTGCCTAACTATAGGGACCTTGAGTAACTCAAAGGCAGACAAGTTGATTGTAACCTTTTTGAATTCTTCAACAACATACTTGCCCATTTGCTCAATTTTAGCCTCGAAGGCTCTACCTATGGAAGAGCTAGCTGACTGGTTTTGCATCTGATTAGGTTGTTTATTCTTGTTAAAGTATTGAGTGGGAACATAGGGGAAACCTGGGTTGTTGTTGGTCTTAGGGTCAAGTAGGGTGCTAAAGTTATTGGGAGGAGTGGAAGTTGTGAAAGGTCCTCTTGCTTTCCTATTTCTCAAGTTATATGGAGATGTTCTTTGATGAAACATTTGGATCTCATCCTCATGAAACTCTTCCTCATCTACTGGACCATTGTCTACTGAATTAAAGAGTTGAGATAGAGTTTCTTCATTACTTACCTCTTTCACTTCTTCATTCTTTGGGGAGGTAGTATCGATTTTTGGTGTGTTTCTTTCACTTCGTGGGAACGGGGCTTGATTGACAATGAGCACGGAGGAGTCATAGGGCTCTGACGGGACTAGGTCTCGACATCCAACTATCCACAACATTTTGAACCTCTACTTGGAAGATATCTGCAGTTGTGAGTAATTCTGAACAATCTAATTCAGAGTGCCTACTAGTCTTGTGAATCTGGCACCAATCGGACAAAGTTTCCTCTGTGAGGTACACCCCACTAGTTTTCTTTTCTGTGTTGGTAGGCTAATCAAGAGGGGTAAGGAAACCTCTATTGTTTGGTCTTATATTCCACATCTGGTTCTACCTTTGTGAGGGTCTCCTTTCGTAGTTCTGATTAGAATTTTGTCCTCGTTCATAATTCTTTCCGAACGAGGTACCTACATCGCGGTTATCCCTGTTATCCTGGTTGAGGTTATCTTGGATGCTGCGTTGGGAAGCTTGCAACTGGTTGTTCTAATTTCTCAACTGCATCATCTCCATGGACATCTTCTTAATCATTTCCGTTATCTCATCCAACTGATCCTTGTCTGTATTTCCTGGCTGTGGCGTTTGATTTTGGAGAAAGAGAAGTTATGTTGTTGGTTGGTTCTTCTGAGTAGGCATAAATTTAGGCCCCTATAGATATAATGGTACCTAAGGCTATTGCGAATAAACTTGTTGTTGTTGGGGCTGCAAGTAATGAGGCACATGAGGCACCTAATTCATAGGCTATCTAGGATGAGGAACTATGGGCAACTGTGACACCTGGTTCATAAGAGGCGTGTGGTGTTGGAGAGCCTGATTGAACCCTTGAACCTGAATAGGATGAGCGACCTGCCCCAAGGATGGCAGCATACCAAAAATGTTTTTCCCCAAGTCCATGTTGGTTTTGACTGCCTCAACATAAGCATCCACCAGTTTGGCAGGTGGTGGGTTCATTCTTTTTAGAAATGTTGCAGTGAGATTGTCTAGGGCAACATAGTAGACTAGCAAAACAACATCATTGAGCACATATGGAATTTGTAACCTCATCTACACCCAATGAAATCAATTATTGAAGGATCCTATTCACTCATTAACCTCTCTGCAAATAGAGATGAACTATTGATATAGTTCTGAAGGGCTGACCGGGATCTTGTATGTCCTCAAGAAGGCATTCTTCAAAAGGTCCCAAGTGGTGATGGTCCCCATTGGTATATTGATGTACCAATAAAAAGCTTATTCTCTAAGAGAATAAGGGAAAATTATACATGCCACGTCCTCATGATCAATTTGCATATCCTTCAGTGTTATTTGAAATATTTTGATGTTATCTTCTGCTATCCTTTGTGGATCCCAAGGATTGAACTTCATGCAAAATCCCTTCGGGTTCTTGGGTATGTCATGATAAGCATTGAACATCAGTGGAGAAGGATTATTCCCTAGCCAAGCCATGAGGGGAGGTGGAGGTGGTAATTATTGTTGAGAAGGAACTTGGGGCTGGATAGGGGCAGTAGCAGTTGGGACTGTGCCTTGGACTTGGAAGGCAGGGACAGGGGCAATGCCTTGGCTGTGGGAAGTGAGCAGTTGGAATGAAATTTGAGATGGTTGAATGGAGGAGGTGGAAGTGGAAAAGGAAGGATGAGTATGGGGTGAGTGGAAGGAGGAGGGAGGTGAAGTGGATGCAATGGATGAGGAAGAAGAGGTTGTGTCCCCTCTTTTAGTCCTTCTATCCCTTGTAGGGGGCTGTAGTTCTTGAAATTCCCCTAAATTTGGTGTTGATCTTAAAAATATTTGAAATATTTCAAGGGAGAATGACCCAATTTGATCTAGCTTAACTCAAAAGGGCCCTCCTTCTAGCACCAGTTTTGTTGATGGGTGTTTTTGGCACTTCTCAACACAAGCAGTGCATAAGTGCACTACCTCTCTTGAAAGGCAATTTCCAACAAGTTATTGAAAATCACCCCAAGGTCTCTCGGGTGTCAAGTCATGACTTGCTTGGAATTTCTCAATTGGTTTAATGTGATCTTATTGGTAATCACAAGGAAACCTTATGTTAATTAAGTTGGAGGGGGAATTGGTTCTTTGAATGGAGTTTATAAAATTTCTAAAGTGTTGCTCTATTGCTACAAGTCCAGGACAACAGTCTCAAACTCCACTTTGATCTTCAAATTTGGCTTTACAATGTGCAATGAACTTTTCCTAAAGAACTATTTAAAAGAAAATTCAAAAGGGTAGGGGAAGAGGAAAGTTCCTAGACCTGAAGCTACCAATGAACATTGATAATGGAGGAATCTAAATTGGACAACCTTCCCAAAACTAAGTTCCACTTAACCAAATCAACTTACAATCTCATGAAACCAGTGCAATATTCTAAGGTCTATAGAATTTCAACCTTTCATTCACCATAAAGCATGAATAAGAGATAGAATTTAAGTGTAGCATTCATATAATGTTCAGACTAGCTTTATACTACAAATTATCAATAATAAACAACAAAAATCATGAATAAGGAAGGGCATCAACACAAAAGAATGCTTCAAAACCAATGAACAACATTAACAAAACTACTAAAGCAAGCTAAAACACATAGAACAAAAAAATTAATCTATTCAAATTCACTAACTAAGAGAAGAAGAATCATGAAACATGCAAAGGAACTCAAGAATCCACCAAATCAATGAATTTCTATTAAAATTCCAGCAGCGTGTCTTTACAACAACTCAACTCTCTCTTGAAAATGAAAGAAGACCCCCTATTTATAGTGTCTAGAAAGAAAAATGAATGGCCAAGATTCAATCTCATTGTGTAGCCAAGATTCACTACAAATGAGGGTTTCACCTACCCCCAAATATTTTACAATATTAAATTACATATTTGTCTTCTAGCCTATTTTTTCTTCTAGTGGGTAGCACTATAGCTCTTTTGTATTTTAGTTGATTGCCTTGCTACAACTACTTTGTGAGGAATTCATCATCAATAATTGAATCTCCCTCATACTTCTTCACAGTAGCATATTCCATAAACTTGTTGATCAACATTTGAAGCTTGCTCCACTCCATAATATCAGATTGGAGTACCTGAAAGTTCAATTTCTTGGATCGGCTAGTAATTATATCCCAGTCTTTATCACACTTGGGTGTATTATCCTTCACTTGCTTAGATTGAGCAAAGGTTCGAGCAACGAAATCCATAAAGTCCATTGTGAGCATGTCTACAGTTCCATTTTCCATAAAGTAAGGTTTTATCTTCTCTAGATCAATCTTAATGGCGGGCATGTCAAAATCCGTCATCAGCCTCATATATTCCCCATAGGCTGTCCTGATTTCCTTGGCCCAGTCAATATCTTGCTCCACTTCATGGAGCACCCATTCCAAGATCTCCCTTCTGTGATCAAGGCCCCACTTCCAGGTTTCTGCGATCCAATGATAATCCTTCACCAATGCAAGCTCCTTCTCCCATGTTCTTTTGGGCATCCTGAGGATTGCCTCAAGCTTAGGATATGTAATCCTATATAGCTCTAGGAAGTCAGTACAGGATTTTCTTGTGCCTTCAAGCTGTCTATGCACTTCTAGGAACTTGTTTTCTATTCTGATAGTGTAGCTGATACCCATATTTCCATTGTCGAGGACCTACTGGAACCAATCCTCTGTGGTTTTTGTCCAATTCTTTCTCTTCTCTAATGTGCTAATATGGTCTTGGGAAAACAACTATGGTGGCATCAATGACATGGTGGTAAGTTCTTCAGTAGAAGACCATTGTTGTATATAAGCTATCAAGTTTGTCACCTATTCCTTTAGCTCCTCCTTAGAGGTCTTATCCTTATGCATTTGATGCACAATGGTGGCGACGAATCCCTAAAGATAGTCGATCTTCTACTCCCTTGAGGCTATTCCCATATCAACGGTGGAGATACTATAGTTGATCCCTTCTCCCACCACCAGCATAGCTATCTATACTGTTCTAGATCCTGATGCATCCATTGTCAGATGGGATTTGACCTTTGGTTTCTTCTCCTTCTTTGTGCTTATCTGTGCTCGAGCCAAGATGGCCTCGAGTCTCACCTTTGGATGCATAGGAGTCAAGGTTTTCTTTTCTAATTGCTTCTCTAGCCACTTGGGCATCTGAGACTCTTCCTTTGGTGATTCATGATCACCCTCCTCTTCTTGAATACGCTAGATTTCTATTTCTTTGTTTCCCAAAATTTCTTGTTTAGTCTTTTCCTCTTCCTCTTCATCTGAATCCTGAATGAATATTGTTTCCTTTTCCATGGATTCAGTGGATGTATGCTCTTTGGGGCTATCTTCCCCTTCTGAGGCTTTCTCTTCTTCTTCTCTTCGCTCATGCTTCTCGTGATGCTCCACTTCTAAGTATTTTCTTACCTCAGTCTCTTCTTCAGGCTTGTCTTCTTCTTTCTTTTCTTCCTCTTTTTCTTCATCATGCTTGGGGCTTTTACCTTGCTCCCTTGTTGGAGGTTTTGTGCCTACCTCTATCTCTTTGTCTGTTTCCTTTTCTTCATCAAAGGATTGCTCTCCAATTTCTTCTCCAACATTCCTAAGTTGTTGGGCCAACTCTTCCTCAAGTTTTGGGTCGAATGTTTCCACAATATACTTTGTGCCCATTTCCTCAACATCTTCTTCAAAAGATTGTGATTCCTCTTCCTCGTGCACCACTTTATCAATTACTAGATGTTGATATTTAGGATGTTCATGATAGTCATCTGCTTCCTCCATTTCTTTTGTTGCCTCCCTTTCTTTCCTTTATAACTCTTTAGATATCTACATTGTTGCTTTCATTTCTGGTGGCTCAGTTGGAGGAGTAGGGACAGGAAGGCCAACAACTTGTGCTAGAGAAACTTGCACAATAGGGTTCATGAATACCCCAAAGAGCTCCGTTGGTGTGTTTTGCATGTGCCTAGCAAAGGATTCCAAGAGCGAGAGGGTAGGTATTGTCGTTGTTGCAGTAGCCAATGGGAGGGTTGTAGATGGAGACATAGAGGAGGAGGAGAGTGGAGAAGTGGTGGAAGAGGAGAAGTCCACCACCAAGATGGGTGCATTAGGGGAGGCAGAAGCAAGGTGGACCAAAATTTCCACCGCAAGCAGAGAAGAAGCAACCATCGCTTGAGAAGCGGGTAGCAGAGCAACAATAGTGGTTGTAGTGGAGGCAGCAGGTGGTGACTTTGGCTGCTTGGCCTCTCCTTCCTCTCCCTCATGGAGTGGGTCTTCTTGTATGGTGGGAATCTCCGTGAAACTTCCTGACTTCTTCGACTTCTTTGAAGGCTCACCTTCTGAGGCTTTCCTCAAATACACCTTGTGCTTGGACAGACATTTAGCTATTTCTTTTCTCTTTCTTGACCTGGTAGCTAGAGGATATTTTGAGGTTTCCCCAGATGGGGCAGCAGCTATCTCACTGCCAGTCTCACTTTCTGGCTCATCCTCAAGCTCATCGTAGGTCAGGGTAGCTCTTTGTAGCTTCAACTGAGTAATTTTTCCATCAATCCACTGCCTTGTCCTCACCTCTATGGGCTTCATCAAAATTTTGAGGTCATTAACCTCTTCCTTATTCCAGTCAATCAAGGGCAGTGGTAGGTTGGCAATGACATCATACCTCAGATCTATTATTGTGTTCTCATCTTCAACAATTTGATCTAGCACCGGAAACAAGTTCACCGTTTTGATGAAATATGTCATCATGCACATGTAATGTCTCATGCGAACTTCTTTATCATCTTTGCAATTTTCCCATAAATCCTCGACGTTATGCTGATGTGCATACTCTACCCCTACCATCCTCTTCAACTTGCCATATGGGTCCATCCGTGGCCTGTAAGTATGGAACTCTAGGTTATATTCAACAAACTCCTTATCAGAATATTCTACACAATGGGATGCGGGGATTGCATACATTTCCTGGCCAAATGAAAGGGGATAAGGAATCCCTTCTCTATGCTTGTCACTCAGAAGGGTGTGTGCACGCTACAATTGTCGGGAGAGTTCAAGTAATATCATCTAATCATTTGGGTACCAGGGAAGCTTATTTGGTTTCTCTGAGAAACCCTCGGCTCAGATGTATGTAAATTTTGGAAATTGAATAAACAGAAAGTTGAACCGGCGGATGAAGGCATTGGTGTTGTGGGTAATCCTCCTTTCAAAGTCACCTCCAAGCAATTTGGTTATATGCCCAATGAAGGCATCGTTGACCCTACATTAGTCCCTTTTGAAGTTCCAGAATTAGAGTTGGGGATACCTGTCATATAACTTCAATTCTCTTCTTGGAGTCTGGCTTGGGGCTACAAATAGTCCCCTGTATTGAGCACGGTCGGCTAGTAGATAGACTAGGTATGAAGTCATGCAGAACTAGGAGCTTTTCTTCACCACCACAAATTGCTCATGTAGGTAGTTGCTAATTATTCTTGCCTAGTAGAAATTTGTCTCTCCTCTAATGATTTCCTGTATAAAATAGAGCATCCATTCTTGGAAGAATGCTAAAGTCAGGAGGCCCATAAATTTTCTTAGTAGGGTTACTAGGTCATGGTAATCTTCGTAGAAATCACTTTTGAAGAGTTCTTGGAGCACTTTGTTTGCACTGCCCCTCTTCTCCTTTAGCCAATATTAATTTATAAGCTTCTTGCACTTGAGGGGGTCCGCATCCCACGTGGTCTTAGCATATTCCTTAGTTGTTTCCTCAATATCATCAAAGGTGGGTATATGGAAAGTCTGTCTGATAGACTTGTTGTGCATATTTTGCACACATGCCCCGCCATAGGCAGGGACCCCCTCTTTTCACTCCAGATGGGCTGCTTTGCTCCCATCTCATTTTGTGTGCCACTTTTTCCAAGCCCAAATTGGTCATGTGCCTTCAAACGATTAAAAACTCCTTGACCAAATGCATTTGCGCACTTGAATTTCGCCAAGACTTTTCCTTTTGCGAAAGTGCCCCTGTGGGTTTCCCGTCGCCTTGGTGATCCCATGACTATTTTCAAATCATCTCATGTAACCTGGGTCCACCATAAAAATAAATCAATGCATACCATTAATAGAAATTTGCCTATAAACATTGCTCTCGGCCCTTCATTTTACTTGGGGCATTCAAATTTGGGGAGAAACAAAGTCCCCCTTCCTTTTTTCTGCCTTTTTCCTTGTTCCTGCTGACTTAGCCCCTCCTCGCATGCTTCGTGTTTTGCATCATTTTTGGACTATGGGAACAAGTTTCCTATGGATTTGAGATGTTTTGTGTTGTCTAAGTGAACTGCCAAGGTTTTGTTAAGTTTTAGGAGGTTACGAAAATTTTATTTCGGGACTCTGACTTTTGTTGGTGCTTCCGGGCCCGGCCTTGCGGAATGTTGTCCCCCATTCACCCTCTGCCTTTTGTCCATCGCCTGAATTTCATCGGTGCTTCTGGGCCTAGCCTTGGGGAATGTTGTCCACCATTCAATGTTTGTCTTCCTTCTACCTTCTGTCCATCATTCAACTTCCATCAACGCTTCCGGGCCTAGCCTTGGGGAATGGTGTCCCCCATTCATTGTCCGCCTTCCTTCTGCCTTCCGTTTCTTTCCCAACTTCTGTCGGCACTTCCAGGCCCGGCCTTGGGGAATGTTGTCCACCGTTCGTTGTCTTCCTTCCTTCTACCTTCCGTTCGTCATCTGAATTCCGTCGGAACTTCCAGGCCTGGCCTTGGGGAATGTTGTCCCTCGTTCATTGTCTGCCTTCCTTCCGCCTTCTGTCCGTCACCCAACTTTCGTCGACGCTTCCAAGCCCGACCTTGCGGAATGTTGTCTGCCATATGCTGTCCACCTTCCTTCCACCTTCTGTGTGTCACCTGACTTCCGTCGGTGTTTCCAGGCCCAGCCTTGGAGAATGTTGTCCCTTGTTCGTTGTCCACCTTCTTTCCGCCTTTCATCCGTCGTCCGACTTCCATCGGCGCTTCCGGGCCCAACCTTGGGGAATGTTGTCCCTCATTCATTGTCTGCCTTCCTTCCACCTTCCATTTGTTTCCCGACTTTCATCAACACTTCCAGGCCCAACCTTGGGGAATTTTGTCTACCATTTGTTGTTTGCCTTCCTTCCACCTACCATCCATCGTCCGCCTTGGCGCCTGCCCCCTTGGGCCCGCATTAATGTTTATGGTCCAAATGGGCTCCAAATATGAATATTAGATCTTTTGATGATGCATGGATGGATATAACAAGGAGTTTGCAGGATTTGACTAATGTTTTCCTTGATTTGTGTATGAAAGCACTTATGACACTTCATGTATATAGGATTCAAGGAGCCTACCATGGGTTTGTCGGGGAGACCCATTGAGAAAGATGAACAAGGAAAAGCACATAGCTCCTATCACCATTCATTTTATTCCCACCTTTCCTCATAGAAGCGGGCCCATGCTAAGGGAGTTAGTGACAAATCCACAAAGGGTGGCCTAGAAGGTGGTGGGAGGGAGCAGTCGTTTCCTCCCTCCAAACAAACGATCATGATCCATCAAGAGCTGTCTCATCAGATCATCTGATCCATTTAACAATGATGCAAAGTTGTAGGTGAGGTTTGTCTGATCCAATGGACAATGCTAATGCATCAAGCAAAGAGCATCCTTCTAGCAGTTTCAGCTAAATGACAAAACTACTACAACACCTAAGCACTAGATGACAAAATAGGGAAAAGACAAAAGATGTATTTTAAATTGTTAAATATTGAGGGGTAGGTGAAACCCTAATGTAAACAAATCTAGGCCATTCGTTGTAAATCAATTCTGGCCATTCATTTGGGCTTTGGAAAACTATAAATAGGGGTCTCCCACTCATTTGTAAAGGTTGGAGAGCTGGTGTAAAAAGAATTTGCAGCAATAGAAGACAACATTGCATGATTTTATGGATGTTCTCTTTGATTTTGCTCATCTTGCATGCATGGTTCTACTTCCGTGTTAGTTTTAGTGTTAGTTTCTTGAATGGAAGTGGTGATGGTGATTGTTGTTTTAGTATTTGATGAATTTCTAGCTCATGCTTTTTGTGGTTCATTGATGATGAATCACTTTGCAAAGCTAGTCTAAGCTTCCTTCCTTTATTGTTACAACTTAGTTAGATTGCATGTGCATGATGTGTGTGTGTAATATGAAAATTTGCAGTCCTTATAAGATTGCACTGGTTTTGTGTAACTGTAGGATCCTCTTGGCCAAGCAAACCCTAGTTTAGGGAGTTTTTCTACTGTAGCAACCTCCATGATCACTATTCATTCATAGTTTCAGATCCAGAAACTTCCTCTCTTACCTACCCTTTTTCCTTTTTTTTTAATAAGTAACCTTAGGCAAGTTTCATTGCACATTGTAAAGCTAAATCCAATGATAGAATGGAGTATAAGACTACTGTTTGAACTTACAACAAACGCATAACAACTCTCCCATCTTGAGAACTCCATTTGCAGATCCAACTTCCCCACTTTGTGACTCATCCGTAAGTCCGCCTTGTGATTCCAACAAATCACATAAAACAACTAAGATATTCCAAACATAGTCAAGACCTAACATTAGAGACCTTGGGATAGTGTTCTATAATTTGATTGTGGAAGATTGTCTTTCAAGAGAGGTGATGCACCTTTGCATTACCTATGTTGAGAAGTGCATAAAAAAAACATCAACAAGACTTAGCAGAAAAATCAGCCATTATGTTGCCATCTTTGTCCACTATTTTTTTTGTGTTTTCCTGATATGCCTCTCTGTAGTCCATGACCAATTCGGGAGCTATGAGGGCAGGCGGGAAACCAGCAGCCTTGGCCAACCCACTCCCTCTAATCTTTCTAGCATTCTATATAGTTGGGTTGATGATGACCCTCTTCCTAAACTCATCGATGTCAATGTGCCCCAAGTTGGTATCAGAGATCTTCTCCCAGGCTGTGGTGACCTTTGTCTTAATTTCCTCTCCTTGGAACTTGTACTTCATTTGGTCCTTGTCTTCTTTGCCTCTGGGTGATTTAGCTAGCTTCTTTCCCTTTTCCTTTTCTACAGATGCCTCTGAAGGTCCCACAGCTGGTTCCATATATCCTGGAAGCAAGGGAGCAGTAAGCACATTCAAGTAGAAATGTTAGTGAAATCCTGTAAAAATGACATTAGATCCAGTAATTCACCATTCAAGGATCCTAACATTTCTTTTAGATCACCCTTAGCCATTTGTTCAAGGAAGTTATGGCAATGCGGGCCTAGGGGTGTGGAATTCCCTGGGCCGATAGCCATTTTGAAAGTAGTTATGGATAGACGGCAGACAGGGCACGACGGATCACATGGTTCTACTCGCGCTAAGATTTGGTCACAAGGTGGGGTCCATCAAGGAGGTCAAGAGATTTTGGCATGTGGGTCCAATCCACTTTGAAGTTTGGAAGTATTAAGATCATCATTTAGGTGTGTGAACCCAAGGCAGGTGGAAGCAGAGGGTGGTCTGACTGTTTGAGGCTTCACCGTTGAAAACAACACTAGTAAGGCAGCACCCCGCAAGCGGCGCTCTGCCATGTGGGACTCACAGCTTCGGTGAATGACACCCTTTTACTCTTTGGAATCTAGACGGTTCAGTCGGGTGTGGGTCGGGAGGTGCGAAAAGACGTTAGACGATCTCTGTCTAGGGATGGCGGGAAGAGGACGGTGGTCCGCGTAGAGTGGCCCGCAAGGTTGGGTCCGAGAATCCTTGTCATCAAGTTATCAGTTCATCACTTAGTGGGCGGCTTTCCTGAATTCAGGTTGGACATAGCAGGCCGGTGGAGGTTGTTGTCCATTTCGAAGCGGTGAGAGCAAGACAGAGGATATTGGTCGACTGTCTTAAGGTTTGGTGTTTTAAGAAATGGGTGACGGCGGCAGGCACTTTGTGGGCCCACAGGGAATGAAAGCCCTGGTTCAAGAATGACTGTGGCATCCTCAAGTTCCACATGTGCCTCGTGGGAAATTTTCAACAAATTTCAAAATTCTAAAAAGTGGGTTTTGATCACCCAGGAGTGTTCTAGCTAGAGTTCAAGTATTCCTTCTTGAGATTTCAAAAAATTTTAAGGAAATGAAAGAAAAATTAAAACGCGAATGGTGATGGAAGACCATCCTGAAAACCATGATGAAATCGATGGGGAGACTACAAATAGAGACCCCGAATCAGTGAAGGAGTTTGGCGGGTGTGACGACGGCTTTGGCAGGAGGCTCTGACAAACTCCTAGAATTCCTGACGGTGAAAATGACAACTTGAAATGGGATATTTATAGATTTTGTAGCATTTAATGCCCATCATTAATGTGGGTATGATGACAGTTATGGTTAGTGAGCACGTATTTTGAAGAGGGTGGGAAAGGTAGAGTCCGCAAAGTGGACGGTTCCCTGGACTTAGCCATTAGGTAGTCGGTGAAAACGAGTGAGGTTGCGAGTCCCGTGGGGCGGGAAGACGTCACGAGTAGGCCATTTAGAACGACGAAGGGTCCAAGGAATCCCACATAGGGTGGCCCGCAGTGGTGGACCTGCATTGCCCGAAAGACATCAATTTCAAAGTTTGAAGGCAAACTACCAATAGAACCTTGCCAAGGCTAAAGACTTGGAAATTTGGGAAGTGGTGAAAGTTGGTCAACTCAAGATGATTCTTCTAAGACTCCTTGACCTCTTAGGACTCAAAAATAGGGGGCATGCAAAATGAGGCGATGACAAAAGCGACTTGGTAAAGCGAAAAGAGAGGGTCCCTGTTCAAAATGGGGCATGTGTGCTATAGGCACAACAAAAAGTTGAAGAAAGAAGTAACACGAAAAAAAGGGCCATCGAGGCGAGAGGCATCAAGGGAGAGATACACAAAAATATATCTCAGCTAAACCACCAGCTTCACATGATCAGATTGCCAGTAGTAGAAATGATCATAGAGCTCCTCCTAGATGAACATCGGTGGGAGTATCGAGTAAATCCTCCAGCATTGTACAGAGAAAGAGTACAAAGACACATATCTTATGTAGGACGTTGTGATGAGGGTAATCGATGTTGTTGTCAAAAGCTAAAATAGGTGAAGTGGAAAGAGCCTAAAACCCACTTCTAGGTTGCATGCTCCTTCAAAAAGTGCATTTTATAAACTAATTAACAATAGTTGAGTATATTGAATACCTGCTTTATGTATAGAAGGCTTCCTAGCATGATTGGTTTTGCTCATGGATAAAAAGGTGCACCACATTGCATTTATTATCTCCCCTTCCATCATTGATCTTAGTCACGAGAAGTCCCATCGACCTCAGTACCCACTTTGTTTCTTGTGTCATTAACCATAGGATGATATTATCATCTAACATACCAAAATGAACACACTCATCTTTGGCATGAACTTTTGTCGTAGGATTGTTCATGGGAAAGTAGGTTGCAAGATTCTTTTGTTTATCAACCCAATTAGGGCTTGTCCACCAAGAAAAAAGTAGTGGGAAATGTTGTAAAGTGACTGCCTTTTCTCGACCCATTTAGACTATTTGGTCTTGTGGACGACATTAAAATCTCTCATTCATTCATTCACAAAGTGCTTGATCACCTCTGTCAGTCATTAAGAAAAGAAAATTCTATTAGATCGGTATAATGTAGATGATATCTATGCTACCTTGGATCAACGCTCTTTATGCTCTTTAGGTGGGAACCAACCAATGAAACAGTGCCATCAACGTAAGTCTTTGGTGATGTCAAAAAGGAGGAAGTCATTCTATTTCTCACAATATTTATTTGAGATGAGGCCTAAAACTAGGCATGGAATGTCCCGCCATAGTCATAAATTACTCAAACTAAAAAGAGTTAAACATAAAAGAGTTTGTTAGGTATTAAAAGATATGAGATATAAGGTTAATGTTTATGCTAGATATTAGAAAATTCCCACTAAGGACTCCACGTATTCCTCTTAACAAGATTTAACATGATTCATGCAAACCCATGCCCTTTAGTTGTGAGATTCTTAAGAATCTATTCTTAAGAATTAAATAATTTAAAATAAGCAATATTGGATACTATTAGTATTTTTTTAAGGAGACATTTCTTTCTTTGTTTTTTTAAATTTTCCCACTAAAGTAATAGTATGTATATATGCATGAATAATTATTAGTGTAATTAGCCTTTCGCATCTTAATATTAATAGGATAAATAATATAATAAAATAAATATTATTTAGACATGAGCAAGTAAATATATATTTTATTATATATATATAGGAGGGGAAAATTTAATTAAATTCTTTAAATTAGGTGATAGGAAATAAGGAATAAATTATAACATGGTTATTTTTAATTATAAGATAGGGTGATACATGTATAATTGATTATTTAGTACTCTAAGGGTACCAATTCTTATAAATCAAGAAGTCTCAAGTAATCGACTTGTTAATTTTGGAAGTCTAGAAAACAAAAAAAAAGTATGATCATTTTGTTGTGTTGCGTAAACTAAAATTTAAAAAAACAACAAATTCACTTCTAGATTAAACATAGGTTCCAAGACGACATGAGACAAATATTGGACAATGATTGGTATTGTATGCTAAAAAAAGTTGTCCAAGTTGGCTCTACTAGAACGGTGGACCTTTTTAAGTCTTGGATTGGGTTCAATGGCACAACACCTTTAGGATAATCTTTTCTAGGGAGAGAGAGACAACTAATGTGGTACAAAATTAAAATCATGCGATAGTGGAGTAGCTCTAGGGTGGTTGATAATTATTTCATTACTAAGGCGAGTCCATCGCAATGTGACTCTTTTGGGTGACATCAATGTGTGGATTTGTGAGCCAAGCCTAACCCTAGTATCATTACCACAAAAAGGTAATTGTGAAACCTTTATAACCTAATTGATAGAACCAAATTGTTCATCGATTAAGGGTGCATGCGATAGACTCCACACATTTGATTGAGCTCTCTCTCACTCCTTACTCTTAGACAACATGTCAACAACGAAGTTGCACATTCAACTTCATTCGATACATATAGTTTGATTACCATGTGAAGCATGGTAAATCTTGTAAGTGAGTGTTATGTGAATTGGTGCCAAAAAAAAAAAATTAGTTGTGTTTTTTTTGGGTTTATTTTTTTTGGGCATTACACCTTCTATCAGTTTTGACTTCTCAACATTTAAATGTTGTAAATGATAGGGAAGACTTATTGGAAGCTATCCCAAATTTAGTTTCTCGTGAGGATAATAAGATGTTATTGAGACCATTTACCTTACAAGAAGTGAAAGATATAGTCTTCTCCATGCCTACAGAGAAGGCACCTGGACCAAATGGCTTCACAACTTTATTTTTCAAAAATCATGTTTCTAAAATGTCATGACAAAGCTAATTTGTCTTTTTTGTATATTTGAAAGAGATTTTGGAGCCTCTTTTAACCTTTTAGGTTATGTCATTTTCTCCCTCTTATCACAAAATACACCCCACAATTTACAAAAATTATGAGCCCATATTTTTCCTAAGATAAATGGAGAAAATCAAGTAGAAAAGAAGATATTGTAGATTATTATTAGTGGTACATTATCATGACAAGGCCAATTTGTTTTATTCATACATTTGAAAGAGATTTTGGAACCTCTTTTAACCTTTGAGGGTGTGATCTCTTATCACAAAACACACCCCACAATTTACAAAAATTATGAGTCCATATTTTTCCTAAAATAAGTGGAGAAAATCAAGTAGAAAAGAAGATATTGTAGATTATTATTAGTGGTGGGCATGAGATTGGATTGGATCTAGAGATTAAATATTTAGATATTAGCCCACTAAATATGGTTCATATTAGCTCACAAGTCCATTTTACTTTTGAGTGTATTAGAATTGATGGAAAATTGAGGCATAAGCAACCAAATGCTCTTAAAATCAATTATTTTTTATTGTTGAAGTCTCATATATTGTCATTTTTTAATTTTTCAAGTCTTATTTTATTAATTCTTGTAGGAGGCAGGAATGCTAATCTATCTATTATATTTTACTAATTGTTAATAAATGAATTAATGAGAGTAATTTAAAACAATTTAATCAAATTTTTTAATGTATATTTTTCTCAAATTTATTTCAAAATAGCAAAAATTATTTTATCTATTATTCTATTGAATAGTAGTTGTCTTATTAGTATGATGTAAGATATGAATGGAATCTTTTCAACTCTATTCATTTCGAAAGGTTAATAGTGGAGTCAATTATTTTCATATCACTTTTTTATTGTATTTGTTGTCTCATTTCATACATGACATTATTTTGTATTGATAGAATTTTGGATCAACATTATAGAATGCATTTTTTTGTTTATTATATTAGAGTCAATTTTAATTTGTATATAATGCAATTTTATTATTATTATATTGGAGCCAATTTTTTTGTTATGTAACTAGAAAATTTATGTTGAAGATAGAGAATAAAGTTCCAATTTTTTTCTTATTATATTGCAGCCAATTTATATCTATTAGTTTTAAATATATAATATTCATGAGGAATCATGAGAA
The DNA here is from genome assembly GCA_007258455.2 of Sequoia sempervirens. NCBI lineage: Eukaryota > Viridiplantae > Streptophyta > Pinopsida > Cupressales > Cupressaceae > Sequoia > Sequoia sempervirens. The sequence goes on along the minus strand of VDFB02047397.1, from coordinate 97,912,136 downwards.
TTTTTTAAATATTTTAAAAATTAACATTTAGAAAAGATTTTTAATAAAGGACAATGAATATTTTTAATATTTATCTATTTTATATCTATTTGATTTATAGGTTACTCAAAAAATGCTATATTTGTGTAAATTCTAACATCTTTCATCAGTTGAAAGTAAAATGTATTTATGTTCAAATAAAATAAGTAAATTACATCATATTTAGATATTTAATTATCATTTGACATTGTCTTTCTTTAATTAAAATTTGCATTATAGTTGTAACTTTTTGTTGAATTGTGTTATTTTATTTTAATTTTTGAACATCATTTAAAAGCAATACTGTGATAGTGATTCAACAATTTCATATGTAATCTATCAGGGGATTTCACAAAAAATCATTATATTATTAATATTAATAAATCAATTATTTTAACATTACTTTAAACCAACTAACATATTACACATCTCACTGGCAATAATCTGATGCAATTTATTGCTTGTTTAGTATGTTAATTTGCATATTGTCAATTTCTATTTAGTTTGTGTCTATGAAATGATTTAATATAATTATTTATTGATAAATAACATGTTCTAGTGGTAGGTTTGGTTCACAACTTGATACCTTTCTTTATCTTTTTATTTTTACTTATATTTATTTTTAAGCATTGAATCTTATATTATCCTTATTTGTACTCATGCTAACACATTAACCATTTATATTATATATTTTACTTAAAATCGTATTCATTTCCATATATTCGATCTTTATCTCTAAAGTAATATTTTCTTGTTCTAGGTTAATCACAAGTGTATTGGGATCAATCTTGAATGATGCATGATTGACCCAAAATTTATAATTCAAGATTTTATTTCTTTCTCCCCACTTTCCACTAGCAATTATGAGCTAGCTTGACATACATTTACATAACTAATTACTAAAAGGCCTTCATTTGTGTAATTAATTCATAAGGAGGAATAAGTGATCATAAGGAGAAAATAAAAAGAACAAGGAACATCGATTTAAGAAACATTAAAATTTGGAGCCTAAAAGGAATCTTTATGCATTAAAATTATATAGGTTATCCACAAGTCTTCACAAGCTATTTGTAATCATTTTCTAAAAAAATTAAAGTTGGTCTGAAATGGGGTTGATCTAGGATAAGTTGACTAGGTAGTGATCTAGCAACTTCCCCAAAGGTAATTTAATATTATTGTCATATTTATAGGAATTAAATACTAAATTCGTGAATAAAGTTTAAAAAATCTACTACTTTCCGAAATCTTGTGAGTTATAAACTAATTCATGCAACAAATTATTCCCATGATGTTTGGGTTCAATATTGAGGAGCTAAGATATGACCCATGGAGAATTTTTTAAGACTTTTTAAAATTTAAGATATTCAACAAATTAAGGATATTTAACTTTGTACCTTGAAATTCTACATGACATCATTATTAGTTATCCCTATTCTAACTAAATTACTTGTATACATTATATTTAATTTTCTAGAAACAACTTGTCAGCTCTCATTATTTCTCTTCTTGGTGAAATCTAAGTTATTATAATATTATTTATAGATATTTATTTAGAATAGATTTATATAAAAAGGTTTTATTCTCTTCTCTTGCTTTCTTTCATCCTAATGATGGATCACAGAGTGTGATCCGAAACGTTGATGCTAAAAATTTACTACACAATCGAATCCAGAAACAATACAAAACTACAATATGGATTATGGAAACTTGATATCGTTAAAGGATTTTATTCCCTTACAGATATCTTTATATTTCACTTTAAGGTATAATTCTATACGTAAGGGGAGAAAATACACTTGCATAAAATTAATTTGGGTTAATTAAATATATAAAATAACCATTTAAATAATTAACTTGGATATATGAATTAGAATTAGAAACAATAAATACTGTATAAAATGTGAAAATTAAATGAATTTATATGTGATATTTAGTTGGATTTCAAAGATAGGAAAATGATACTAAAGGGTTTTAGAATCAATTTTTTATACAATTAGAATTTTAGGACTTATGTGGTAAGAGTATCAAAATATGTGAGCAAACTATATTTTTCTTTGGTTCAAATGCATGAGTGTGATATTGATATTTGCAGTCAAACCTAAACTTGTGTCATAAAGTAGATTGACAAAACTTGGATAACTAAAACCTTATTGTCTTAATCTTCAATGTGAATCTAATTAAGGAATAATATGTTTGATGAACTAGAAATCTACTAAATTGTGAGGTTATTACGATTATCAAATACAGTAAGCATACATAATGGTGTCTAGGATGATTCCAAGGAAAACAATGTGGAACATTTTTTCCAGCATTCCTTGATGATTTCAAAATGAATAGATGGACATATTTAAATAAACTATATAGGACACAAATCAAAATGATATATTATTTACATAGATTTTATGACTATAATATGTTATAAGGTGTAAATTTTAATTTTGAATTTTTAAAAGTTTAGTTTAGAGGTCCATGGTTATAGAAATAATATAGGTCAAGTCCACACACCTGTATGTCTAAACTCGGGTGATGAATGGGGACTGGGTGTTGGGATCAATCATTGAGGATGAGCAATGATAGGATTGAGATAAGGGTGATATCACAGGCCATATTCCCACATAGAATATTCTAATAATAAATTATTCATTTTATGAGGCTAATCTAATCCAAATTGGGCCTAAAACTTAAGTGAAAAATGTTGATACCATTTTTTCCATTTACATTTACCCTCACTTTGATGTGCATGTGAACTGTTGGGCGCTTATGTATATCAAGAAGTTGAACAACAATCAACATGCAATTAAATATTTTTAAACACTGAGGATATAGATTTCTGAAGTATACATGTATCACTATTAGTTACCCTCCCAAAGATTTCTTCATCAAGGAAGTACAACTTCAAGGAAATATGTTATAAAGAATGATGGGTTGCTAACGCATGTATTTGTAGTTTGTTGCACCTAAAACACTAGTCGACATAGCATGTGCTCAAGCCCACTATGTGAGTTGGATAAGAGAAAGAAGGTATATTTTTTAGAATTAGATAAGATATGATTGACAATAGGAAGGAGTTTAGAAACACAATGAGAAAGGCATGGGAAAGTTAAAGAATCATGCCAATAAGACTATACAATAGGACAAAGGAAGAATGAAACTAAATATTAGTGTGCTTATTATGATAAGGAAGGGCATGTGAATGATAAATGGTAGAGGCTTCACATTGATTTTAAACTATCTTGGAGGAATATAATAAAAAGAACGATGCCAATAGTGTTGGGATGAGCAAAGGAAAATAGATTCAAGGATACTTTAATTTAGATGCAATGATATCTTATGTTTGTTGTACATAAAGAATGTAATAGCCAGTGGGTGAAATATCCAAAGTAGAAGACAAAGAATAAGACAAAGATATGATAAATAT
>VDFB02047397.1:97871371-97908600 GCA_007258455.2 Sequoia sempervirens | reverse complement strand
TTGAGATGAGGCCTAAAACTAGGCATGGAATGTCCCGCCATAGTCATAAATTACTCAAACTAAAAAGAGTTAAACATAAAAGAGTTTGTAAGGTATTAAAAGATAGGAGATATAAGGTTAATGTTTATGCTAGATATTAGAAAATTCCCACTGAGGACTCCACGTATTCCTCTTAACAAGATTTAACATGATTCATGTAAACCCATGCCCTTTAGTTGTGAGATTCTTAAGAATCTATTCTTAAGAATTAAATAATTTAAAATAAGCAATATTGGATACTATTAGTATTTTTTTTAAGGAGACTTTTCTTTCTTTGTTTTTTTTAATTTTCCCACTAAAGTAATAGTATGTATATATCCATGAATAATTATTATTATAATTAGCCTTTCACATCTTAATATTAATATGATAAATAATATAATAAAATAAATATTATTTAGACATGAGCAAGTAAATATATATTTTATTATATATATATATAGGAGGGGAAAATTTAATTAAATTCTTTAAATTAGGTGATAGGAAATAAGGAATAAATTATAACATGGTTACTTTTAATTATAAGATAGGGTGATACATGTATAATTGATTATTTAGTATTCTAAGGGTAGCAATTCTTATAAATCAAGAAGTCTCAAGTAATCGACTTGTTAATTTTGGAAGTTTAGAAAACAAAAAAAAAGTATGATCATTTTGTTGTGTTGCGTAAACTAAAATTTAAAAAAACAACAAATTCACTTCTAGATAAAACATAGGTTGGACAACATGAGACAAATATTGGACAATGATTGGTATTGTATGCTAAAAAAAGTTGTCCAAGTTGGCTCTATTGGGATGGTGGACCTTTTTAAGTCTTGGATTGGGTCCAATGGCACAACACCTTTAGGAAAATATTTTCTAGGGAGAGAGAGACAACTAATGTGGTACAAAATTAAAATCATGCGATAGTGGAATAGCTCTAGGGTGGTTGATAATTATTTCATTACTAAGCCGAGTCCATTGTAATGTGACTCTTTTGGGTGACATCAATGTGTGGATTTGTGAGCCAAGCCTAACCCTAGTATCATTACCACAAAAAGGTAATTGTGAAACCTTTATAACCTAATTGATAGAACCAAATTGTTCATCGATTAAGGGTGCATGCGATAGACTCCACACATTTGATCGAGCTCTCTCTCACTCCTTACTCTTAGACAACGTGTCAACAATGAAGTTGCGCATTCAACTTCATTCGATACATATAGTTTGATTACCATGTGAAGCATGGTAAAGCTTGTAAGTGAGTGTTATGTGAATTGGTGCCAAAAAAAAAATTAGTTGTGTTTTTTTTGGGGGGGCATTACACCTTCTATCAGTTTTGACTTCTCAACCTTTAAATGTTGTAAATGATAGGGAAGACTTGTTGGAAGTTATCCCAAATTTAGTTTCTCATGAGGATAATAAGATGTTATTGAGACCATTTACCTTACAAGAAGTGGAAGATGTAGTCTTCTCCATGCCTACGGAGAAGGCACCTGGACCAGATGGCTTCACAACTTTATTTTTCAAAAATCATGTTTCTAAAATGTCATGACAAAGCTAATTTGTCTTATTTGTACATTTGAAAGAGATTTTGGAGCCTCTTTTAACCTTTGAGGTTATTTAATTTTCTCCCTCTTATCACAAAATACACCCCACAATTTACAAAAATTATGAGCCTATATCTTTCCTAAGATAAATGGAGAAAATCAAGTAGAAAAGAATATATTGTAGATTATTATTAGTGGTGCATTATCATGACAAGGCCAATTTTTCTTATTCATACATATGAAAGAGATTTTGGAACCTCTTTTAACCTTTGAGGGTGTGATCTCTTATCACAAAACACACCCCACAATTTACAAAAATTATGAATCCATATTTTTCCTAAAATAAGTGGAGAAAATCAAGTAGAAAAGAAGATATTGTAGATTATTACTAGTGGTGGGCATGAGATTGGATTGGATGTAGAGATTAAATATTTAGAGATTAGCCCACTAAATATGGTTCATATTAGCTCACAAGTCCATTTTACTTTTGAGTGTAGTAGAATTGATGGAAAATTGAGGCATAAGCAACCAAATGCTCTTAAAATCAATTATTTTTTATTGTTGAAGTCTCATATATTGTCAATTTTTTATTTTTCAAGTCTTATTTTATTAATTCTTGTAGGAGGCAGGAATGCTAATGTATCTATTATATTTTACTAGTTGTTAATAAATGAATTAATGAGAGTAATTTAAAACAATTTAATCAAATTTTTTAATGTATATTTTTCTCAAATTTATTTCAAAATAGCAAAACTTATTTTATCTATTATTCTATTGAATAGTAGTTGTCTTATTAGTATGATGTAAGATATGAATGGAATCTTTTCAACTCTATTCATTTTGACTAGTTAATAGTGGAGTCAATTATTTTCATATCACTTTTTTATTGTATTTGTTCTCTCATTTCATACATAACGTTATTTTGTATTGATAGAATTTTGGATCAACATTATAGAATGCATTCTTTTGTTTATTATATTAGAGTCAATTTTAATTTGTATGGAATGCAATTTTATTATTATCATATTGAAGCCAATTTTTTTTGCTATGTAACTAGAAAATTTATGTTGAAGATAGAGAATAAAGTACCAATTTGTTTCTTATTATATTGCAGCCAATTTATATCTATTAGTTTTAAATATATAATATTCATGAGGAATCATGAGAATTTTTTAAATATTTTAAAAATTAACATTTAGAAAAGATTTTTAATAAAGGACGATGAATATTTTTAATATTTATCTATTTTACATCTATTTGATTTATAGGTCACTCAAAAAATGCTATATTTGTGTAAATTCTAACATCTTTCATCAGTTTAAAGTAAAATGTATTTATGTTCAAATAAAATAAGTAAATTACATCATATTTAGATATTTAATTATCATTTGACATTGTCTTTCTTTAATTAAAATTTGCATTATAGTTGTAACTTTTTGTTGAATTATGTTATTTTATTTTAATTTTTGAACATCATTTAAAAGCAATACTGTGATAGTGGTTCAACAATTTCATATGTAATCTATCAGGGGATTTCACAAAAAATCATTATATTATTAATATTAATAAATCAATTATTTTAACATTACTTTAAACCAACTAACATATTACACATCTCACTGGAAATAATCTGATGCAATGTATTGCTTGTTTAGTATGTTAATTTGCATATTGTCAATTTCTATTTAGTTTGTGTCTATGAAATCATTTAATATAATTATTTATTGATAAATAGCATGTTCTAGTGGTAGGTTTGGTTCACAACTTGATACCTTTCTTTATCTTTTTATTTTTACTTATATTTATTTTTAAGCATTGAATCTTATATTATCCTTATTTGTACTCATGCTAACACATTAACCATTTATATTATTTATTTTACTTAAAATCACATTCATTTCCATATATTCGATCTTTATCTCAAAAGTAATATTTTCTTGTTCTAGGTTAATCACAAGTGTATTGGGATCAATCTTGAATGATGCATGATTGAACCAAAATTTATAATTCAAAAATTTCTTTCTTTCTCCCCACTTTCCACTAGCAATTATGAGCTAGCTTGACATACGTTTACATAACTAATTACTAAAAGGCCTTCATTTGTGTAATTAATACATAAGGAGGAATAAGTGATGATAAGGAGAAAATAAAAAGAACAAGGAACATCGATTTAAGAAACATTAAAATTTGGAGCCTAAAAGGAATCTTTATGCATTAAAATTATATAGGTTATCCACAAGTCTTCACAAGCTATTTGTAACCATTTTCTCAAAATTTTAAAGTTGGTCTGAAATGGGGTTGATCTAGGATAAGTTGACTAGGTAGTGATCTAGCAACTTCCCCAAAGGTAATTTAATTATTGTCATACTTATAGGAATTAGATACTAGAGATTACAATGAATAAAGTTTCAAAAATCTACTACTTTCCATGAAACTTGTGAGTTATAAACTAATTCATGCAACAAATTATTCCCATGATGTTTGGGTTCAATATTGAGGAGCTAAGATATGACCCATGGAGAATTTTTTAAGACTTTTTAAAATTTAAGATATTCAACAAATGAAGGACATTTAACTTTGTACCTTGGAATTCTACATGACATCATTATTAGTTATCCCTATTTATTCCTAAAACTAAGTACCCATATCCATTATATTTAATTTTCTAGAAACAACTTGTCAAGCTCTCATTATTTCTCTTCTTAATTAAATCTAGGTTAATTATGTAATATTTTTATAGATATTTATTTAGAATAGATTTATATAAAATGGATTTTATTCTCTTCTCTTGCTTTCTTTCATCCTAATGATGGATCACAGAGTGTGATCCGAAACGTTGATGCTAAAAATTTACTACACAATCGAATCCAGAAACAGTACAAAACTACAATATGGATTGTGGAAACTTGATATCGTTAAAGGATTTTATTCCCTTACAGATATCTTTATATTTCACTTTAAGGTATAATTCTATTTGTAAGGGAAAAATACCACTTGCATAAAATTAATTTAGGTTAATTAAATATATAAAATAACCATTTAAATAATTAACTTTGATATATGAATTAGAATTAGAAACAATAAATACTATATAAAATGTGAAAATTAAATGAATTTATATGTGATATTTAGTTGGATTTCAAAGATAGGAAAATGACACTAAAGGGTTTTAGAATCAATTTTTTATACAATTAGAATTTTTGGACTTATGTGGTAAGAGTATCAAAATATGTGAGCGAACTATATTTTTCTTTGGTTCAAATGCATGAGTGTGATATTGATATTTGCAAGTGCAAACCTAAACTTGTGTCCATAGAAATGAATTGACAAAACTTGGATAACTAAAACCTTCTTGTCTTAATCTTCTAATGTATGAATCTAATTAAGGAATAATAGTGTTTGATAGACCTTTAGGAAATCTACTAAATTGTGAGGGTTATTCTGAATTATCAAATACAAGTAAGCATACATAATGGTGTCTAGGATGATTCCAAGAAAACAATGTAGAACATTTTTTTTCCAGCATTCCTTGATGATTTCAAAATGAATGAATGGACATATTTAAATAAAACTATATAGGACACAAATCAAAATAAATATGTGTTACATTAGATTTTTATGACTATAATATGTTATAAGGTGTAAATTTTAATTTTGAATTTTAAAAGTTTGAGTTTTAGAGGTCCATGGTTATAGAAATAATATAGGTCAAGTCCACACCTATATATCTAAACTCGGGTGATGAATGGGGACCTAGGTGTTGGGATCAATCATTGAGGATGAGCAATGATAGGATTAGGATAGGGTGATATCATGAGCCATATTCACATAAGAATATTCTAATAATAAATTATTCATTTTACTAAGGCTAATCTAATCAAATTGGGCCTAAAACATAAGTGAAAAATATTGATATACATTTTTTTCCATTACATTTTACCCTCACTTTGATGTGCATGTGAACTATTGGGCATATGTATATCAAAGTTGAACAAACTTAGTCAACATGCAAATTAAATATTTTTAAACACTCAAAGGATATGAATTTCTCGAAGTATACATGTATCACTATTGAATTTACCTCCCAAAGATTTCTTCATCAAAAAGAGGGAAGTACAACTAGGAAAATATGTTATAAAGAATGATGGGTTGCTAACATGTATTTGTAGTTTGTTGCACCTAAAAACACTAGTCGACATAGCATGTGCTCAAGCCCACTATGTGGAGTTGGATAAGAAGAAGGTATATTTTTTAGAATTAGATAAGATATGATTGACAATAGGAAGGAGTTTAGAAACACAATGAGAAAGGCATGGGAAAGTTAAAGAATCATGCCAATAAGACTATACAATAGGACAAAGGAAAGAATGAAACTAAATATTAGTGTGCTTATTATGATAAGGAAGGGCATGTGAATGATAAATGGTAGAGGCTTCACATTGATTTTAAACTATCTTGGAGGACTATAATAAAAAGAACGATGCCAATAGTGTTGGGATGAGCAATGGAAAATAGATTCAAGGATACTTTAATTTAGATGCAATGATATCTTATGTTGTGCATAAAGAGATGTGTGTAGTGGGTGAAATATCCAAAGTAGAAGACAAAGAATAAGACAAAGATATGATAAATATTTTTCATATTAATATTGGTGGGAATGAACAAGGCTCAAATGTAGAAAATAGTTCCTTGGATGCAACCGTGAGGTGCAATGCCCCAGAATCAAGTAGCCACTTCTATGATGTGTTGTTTACAGAAGCAATGAGTGCCATACTCTTATTATTGTCCTTTGCTGAAAATGTAGATTATGTTGATGCAAAAAGTGAAGAACCACTTGTTTTAGAAAATTGAAGTTGAATTTTTTGAAGAATAGTCTTCAAGTCATCAATTTCCTTTTTGTAACATTGGCGTTCTTCATGCCCTATACTTGTACAATAAGTACATTTGGGCTTATCCTTAAAAAAATTTCCTTTTGATGAGGGAGATGAATCCAATGAAGTGCCTAATTTTTCTCCCTTAGCATTATCCTTAGTTTGTTTGTTTCTCTTAGATGATTGAACAACTAATGCTTGACTTTTTGAAGAGGTGATAGCATCCATAGAGATTAATTTAGATTGTTCTCTTGTGATTCTATCGTAAAACTGTTCAAAAGAAGGCATTACATGTGTTGTTCCAAGAGCATCCATTGTAGAATAGAAAGAAGAAACAAACATTTGATAAGGACCTTTGAGCTTTGATAGAATTAAAAAGACACATTCCTTATATGTTCTTGTTTTACCACAACCTTGTTCAGTCTAGAAAGCAAAGGCTTCAACTATACCAAGAAGTCTTCAATAGATGGAAATGAATCACGAGACAATGTTGTTAATTCTACATCCAATTATAAAATCTTGGAACTCATCAACTTTACCAAAGATATTTTCAAATTTGTCCCATATTTTCTTAGGAGTTGTACAACTAGAAATGTGAAATTGCAAATTATCAGAAACAAGATCTATTAGACCCATTGCTTCATCTAACTTGTTTTGATAAGTAAACTGCTCAAACTCTCTAGTAAACTGTATGTGTTGTTCATTGATCATTTTCCATAATCCTTTAGATTAAAGTAGTTGTTGTATTTTGACTTTCCATGTGTAAAAATTATGTGATGTTAACATGTGACGGGAATGCCTTTGCAGACGGTGAGTTGGTGGAATGACCAAGTCAAAAAAGAATCATTAGGAGGAGTGGCGTACTTTGCTGCTACAAACTCCTATCTGGAAGACTAAGGTGTGAATATGGTGAAATTGAGGTTGTGTGGAAGCCTTGCCTTCAGATTGAAGACAGGGAAACAGTGAACTGTGATAAAATCTTGCCAATACCTGCCAATTACCCACGCAAGCATTCATACCATGGAGTGGTGTGCTGGTCAAAGCATTACTCCAAATAGAATTTGCAGGTCGATAACTTCTATGTGTGGCGTGAGGGCAGAGATAAGGGCGCAGATCAAACGTTGGCTGCTCAAGTGGTGGCACTGCCAAGAGGAGGCCGAGTGGAGTCTCTTAGCTGCCAGAGATATCTCCAAATTGCAGGTCGATTTAAACAATGTCGACTACAATAAAATCCTTCTAAAAAGGATTCATTATTTCCTCCAAGACACCAACACCTCTGTACAAGTAGAAGGGCCAATGGTGTGTAGGTCACGAGGGTAGGAAGATGGATAGGTTGGCTCTGCATGTGGGTGCAGATCGGGTCGTGGAGAACTTCAATATGTCACTAGTGTCCTTTGTGCTGGAAAAAATGCTTTCAACGCCAAAACTCAAGCCAACAACCAAACTTGTTCTTGCAGTTGCACGATGGAGGAATGGCCTGAATTCTGTATTGCTTCAGAATACAAAGAGGCCAAAATGGCTAAAATCGTGCAAAAAGAAAATTTTCTACCTTAACGAGCAGATTGGCAAAGAGCAGATTGGGCCTCTGCTTAAAAAAAATCATTTTTTTACTTTTCGAAAATTAGGTTCAGAGGTCCAAAAAAAGGTGAAAAAAATGAAAATTACCAAAATTGATGTTTCCCGAGCCTTCTGAACATGATGGTGCTATCTGTTTGGCTCTATGATGCTTCGTTGATAGGACTAAGTGTTGGAGTCACCTTAACAAGAGAAGGAACATGCTCTCATGGCTCTGATACCATGTTGGAAAATTCCAAGAAACAAACTTCCACAAGTGAACAAAATGAGCACAATAGTGTGTCTATCAATATACAAATGAAGAGTGTGTAAATAAAATGATCAATCCTAGCATATATAGGCGAGGATAAGGAGGTAGGAAGGTAGGAATAAAATTTTGACTACCCCTCCAAAGATGGAACACTTGTGAACTCACTTGACAAGTGGGTGAGTAGGGGGCAAGTGTACATGTGCAATAGGTGTCTCAAGTCATGAGGACTTATGAGGACACATATCTCAATGTTCTAAAGTGAGAAAAAAAAGTAAAAGAAGCCTAAGTAAACTTAAGCTAAGTGTGAATATGTCAATCCTAGAAAGGTGATATCTTATCTAGATGGAAAAAGACACTATTTACACTAACAACATATGTTGTGTTTGATCTTGATGATTAAACAGGATGGGTGTTGTTGAGGATTTTATTTTTGGGTTGTAGAGGATATCATATTTGACACAGTTGAGCATTTAGAGGTGTATGTAGAAGGGCATTTTACATGTGTATGATGTGAAAAAATTCTCTCTTTTGTCTTGATTTTCTTCTTCCAGATGTTTGGATTCACATAATGTTGGAGTTGAGACCATGTGTAGAGCTATGATGATCACTAGTTTATGGTCATTTGTTGTCACTTGGTTTAATTGGGTGATGACATGGAGGTTCCTTTATCTCTATCCTTTGTCAAATATGGAGAACATGGGAGAGTTTTGGAGACTTGTGGTGAGAGATGTACTTGCAGTGGTTTCTTGGTTGCAGGTAGTGCATGCCATTTTGTGGATTGTTCTTGATATTGCATGGATATGTATCTTCTATGTGGTGTTATTGGTAGACTCGGTGTGCCTAGATGTCTTTTCAGACTAGACATTACCCATGCAGTGGGAGTTCCTAGATGTGTTTGTCTTTGTTGACTGTTTCGACATAGGGTTCTTGTGATTGTTGTGATGGGTTGGATATGTCATTGACATGATTTTTTTGATGTTGTGGATACCTTTGAGGTAAGGAAGATTGGATGGATTAGCATTTTCTATGGGTGTTGTTTTCAATCTCATGGATTCATCAATTAGTCGAGGGCAACTTGTTTTGGTTGTTGTTTTAGTTGATGGTTTATCTTGTTCTTTGGAGGATTTTTTGGCTTCAAAATTATGTTCTGGATATAGGCTTGGATTTGGTTGAGATTTTGTTTAGCTCATGAGCAAGTGAAGTTGTGGCAGTATTTTGTATCCTTTGCTATCGGTTAGATTTGATGCTTGCGTTCTTTAGACTGGTGCATATACACCATGGCTTGTTCCTTTCCTTTGAAATATGGTAGGAATTGTTGCCTGAGATAGTGGAAATATTGGATGTTGTTGCAGGTTTCTTTATTGGAGCATGAGAGCATTGTTCGAGATTCATGTGATTTCATGTGATTTTATGTATGGTTTTGATGATGTGCTCTCAATAGCTGAATCTTAACAGTTAAATCTTATTGATTCCATGGACTCTTGGTAGCTCTTCGACAAGTGGGAGAATGTTAGAATTAAGGTATCTCAACCTTTGAGTCCTAGCATTATTTTCTTGGGATAATTATTTGTGCAAATATTGATATATCCTAAGTTGTACCAACTATAATAGTTGTCATAACACTTTATGGGACCCATCGGGGAGTGTTATATCCTACATGCAAGGTGTGGAGCTCAACGAAGTGCCACTTGCCACATAGGTGCTTATTTGAAGCATTGTTGTTTGTTCCTACTTCATGGAGGTGCGCCATAGTGCCACTTGTCACTTGGGAACTTATTTGGAGAGAGGAGTTTGTAAAAACTTCTCAGAGTTGAATGATGGTGACATGTTTCAAGGCATGTTGAGTTAACTATGACATGTTCCTATTTTTGTGGAAGTTGGCACATACTTTAAAAAGTCAATATTGGAAGTTGCTATTTTCAAGGGGAGTTTGATATGGATTTAGTTTCTATTCCTAGTTGAGTAAAACTTGGAATGTGGATGCCCAAATTTTTGACAGGTTGTTTTTTCCATGTGCATGTTGCATTCTTTTTCATTTAGTGCTTTTCTTGTTGCATGTTCATGCATGGGTGTGGGTTCAAGGAAACTTCTATTATGGGAAAGTTGTATACTCTATAAATACAAGTGTTTTCCTAGAGGAGTCTTGAGAGGAGAGTTATTCATAGGGGTTATGTTGCTAGAATTCTTTTAGAGATGGAACAAGATGTAAATATCCTACAATGGCTTTGAGCTTGAAGAATGTATTGTAACTGCTTTTGTTATTGAATAATATATTGGCTCTGTGGTTTTCCCCATGTAAATATGTGTTCGTTCTCTTTTTTCTTATTCTTCTTGTTTTAATCTATGTGTCCTATAATGCTGTTGAAACTACTTTATTTGTCAAGATTTGCTACTTGATCTCAAAAGATCTGAAACTTAATTGTAACCTCTTTCCTTTACGAATTAATAGTGGGAAAATAACTATGTCAGTTTCAACTTTAAGGCATAGTAGTATATTCTTTTAAGGATTTTGAACTAAAATGAATGTTACCAAAGGAACATACTAATCATAGATGTCATTCTAGGATGCTTGCTTTTTCCCTTCAAATTGGTATCAGAGCTCAATTCCTGATTTGCATGTGCTTGCACGTGCATGTATGTAAGTTGCATGTACTTGCATGTGTGTTGCATGTACTTGCATGGGCTTGCATGTCACTTGGATGTGCTCGTATGGTGATGCATGTGGTGTTTGGAGTTCAAAGTATTTCTTCTGGTGATTCCTTAGCCTTGGAGGCTTGAGAGAATCTGAGCAGAAGGAATGGGCTGATTTTTAATCGTTTGGTGAGTGGACGACTTGTAGTTGTTTTAGTTTTTGGAAACATTGGGCACAAAGAAGGATGGTTAAGACTAAAAGAAGTGGAACTAATCACATTGAAATGATGTTGATTTGGATCTCCTGGTTAGACAACTGAATAATCCTTTTGCATGGTGGTTAGTTTTCATTTTGTGGTTGTGTGCAGTGAAGTTTTCATATTGGGTGTTTGAAATGGGCTCCCTAGTCATATGGAGAGACTTGTGTTGGTATGACTTCAGTTTGGTGTGCTTATGTTGGGTGTTTAGTTTTAGCTCTTGACATTGAAAGGTATTGTTTCAATAACCTTGAATGTGTTGGGATTAAGTTGTCTCAACCTTAGTGAGTCCCATGATTATTTAATTAATTATTTGCCCCTGAGTTGCTGATTTTACTTATTAAATGCAATAATAATTATTTCTAAATTGCTAAGTCACTTTGTGGGGCCCAGGGAAAAGTTGGCATCCTACATGCAAGGTATGAAAAGGAAAAATTAGGACACATGTCACATGGGCACTCCATTGGGAAAAGGTAATCATTTAAACCTCTAAAATGGGCACCATGATGAATGTTGCAGTTTGTTTTGGAAGCAAGCATTGGTGGGTCCACTTGTGTGACTGTTTATCTCTTCAGAAAAGTGGAGGCAAGGAAAGGTGGAACTTGTCATCAAGGTGCTCATTTGAACATTGAAAATTGTAAAAAACCTCAAGAAGGAGTGCCCTTATGCCATGTGTCTAGTTGCTGAATGAAACTTAAAGAGAAAACTTTCTTGGCGGAGACCATATTGTCACTCAAAAGTTGTGGGTGAGTTCTATTTTGGCAAAAAAACTTATTTTCTCTATGGGATGCCTAGCATGTGAGGTTTCTTGATTTTTGGAGTTACAAGCCTTGCATGTGCTTGCATGTTGAACTGCATGTTGGGGCATGTACATGCATGTTTGACATGTTGCTAATCAATTCACTTGGGATTCATGCATGTTGTTGATTTCAGTTTGCATGCATGTAGAGACAGGGATATTGACACATGTCAATGTTTAACGCCCATGCATGAGAAATATATATTGGTACCTTAGTGCATTTGTTGCATGTTGAGAGTGTAATTTTTGAAATTTTGTTATGTTGTCGAGCTCACTCTAGAATCTATATCATAGTGAATCAACACCTTCAAGAGCATAGACTTTGAATATTTTATGTAATAGCCTTATTACTGTAATACAATTATTCCATGCTTTGGTGTGTGGGTTTTTTTCCAAAAGGGATTTCCCACATAAATTCTGTGTTTATGTGTTTAAATCTAAAAATAACTAATTGCATGTGCATTCTTAAGTGAAATTGTAAAATTTTAAGGACTTGAAACAAAGTTTTGTAACCCTCTCCTGATTGATTTGCATTAGGGAAGTATTTTCACACTCGACTTTCCTTTCAAAATGCATGCAGGGTTTGAAGTTAATCATTAGATGATCTAAAAGCTTCTAGGATAGCCTAATTCTCTCTTTGATGCATGCACATGGTGGTGGTGGAGTTGGCCTACAAATGGGCATGGAATTCCTAAATCTCTACTTTCCTAATGGATGTTTGTACTTGCATGGCTCAGATTCATGTTTCTTGGATCTGAGGGTTTTATATATTTTTCGTTCAAAATATATGGTGATGCATATTCATGATAATCCATTGTTTTGGATTAACTGCTATGTTTTATCTCTAGCCTTTAGGTCTTCTTGATGATAAGTGGATGTGTATTTGCATGTGTGTTGGTAAACACGGTGGTTTTATAGGTTTTACATGGTCAAGAAAAACTTTTGATTTTGTAGATGTGCAAATAACTATTTTCTGGGTCATGGACTTTGGATGATTTTGGATGTAAGATAGTTGCAGCTCTACATGCATGCTTCATGCATGGTTTGATGAGATATCATATCTTCTCTATATGGAGATGTTGTTATGTGATCAGTCACTCTACATTTCTATGGTGAATTCTTGGGGGGTTCTTGACTATGGTACTCATGTTGTAGTTTTGGAAAATTAGATCTATTGGTGATCTAGTGTTTGAATCATGAAAAGCTACATGATATATTCTTTGATATCTTAGTTTGTTGTTTACTAGTGTGATTATGATTTTGCATGTAACATTTATTGGATCTACGAGCTATGTAGTCATGTGGGTAGGCCACCCTTTTGATTACAATGGGAGAACTCAAATGTGGACTATTTACATCCATGGGGTTGTTTCAGTGTGTTTGCAGACTATATCAGTTGACCTTGTATATGGTTATTTTTGCACTAGTTTGTTTCTTTGGGATGAGAGGATGGATGGTGTTGAGTACTAGGATAGTTGATTGTGGGGACCTGTAGCATGTTTTATCATGTTGTCATGGACAACTTGCATGCACTATTTTGTGTAAGCTCTTGTGAAAATGATGGTGTATTTCCTTGCTTTGGAGATCTTATTGCCACTTGATATTATTGTCAAATGGACATGTGAGTTTGTGGACTCAGAGGATCTTCAAATTAGGAGATGGATCAGTCATGATGCTTGGAGAGCTTGGTATCACTGTTCAATGGGAGCTTTAGTAGTGATTGTGGATTCATCACTTGGTGATGGATGATCTTCTTTATTGTTGTATATGTTACTACAAGGAGCTCTTAGATCCTTTTATTGCAGAAGGGTTCTTTCGCATTTGCATGGAAACTATTTGGAGATGGTAATCTTCATGAGATTGAAGATGTGTGACACTTTAGAGTCATGGAGGACTCTTGGAGTTTTTGGTTGAGGTGTCGATAATGCTCTGATAGGTGATGTTTTTTTAGAGTATGTTGTTGGTATGTCATGGTATACTCTTGATGGTGCATTACAGTTTTGTCATATTACATTTCTCTTGAGACCATGGTTTGTTCACATGGAGCATGTTATCTCCTTAGAGGAGATGGTGATCCTGTATTGAGAGGATGGATTCTTTCTTACACTTTAGAGTGTTTGATGATAATCTTTAGATCATGTGATGTCATGATAGGTTCTTGACTGGAGTTGGAACTTTGACACTGATCTAGAAAGTTATTTTTTGTTTTGAGTGCATTGGCCATGTGCTTGAGAGCTTCATGAGAATGCAATGTTTTCATTTGGAGCTTAGCACATTTTGATTGGTTGTTAGTGCTCATGGATGCATGGAGATGTGGATGAGGCTATATGTTGAGATGGATACTCTTGATGAGATATCAACAAGAAGTCCAAGGAGCTTTTCACCTAGACATGGACACGAGTTCATGATAGACCTATGAGGATATTTCTCTTGGATGAGTCATGATGACTTGGATATCTTGGAGGAGCATTATCATTCCCCACTCTTTGTTTACTTGGAAATTTATCACTTGAGAGGCTCAACCCTTGGTCCTCTTAGGTATTATGCTTTTCTTTCCTAGATATGGATCTTGAACTACTGTCAAATGGTTTTGGAGGATTCATTATGAGAGATGTTCAACATGGTTATCTCATTGAGCATATGAATTAACATTGTGATGTCATTTATGAGGAGTTTAGGAGATGGTAGTGGGTTGTTTTAATAATATGGGAAATGTACTTAGTTTGGTCTTCTCCTGAGAAGACTACATCCATGTGATTACATGATGCATGTGTTGTGTTTGATCTTGGAGATTGAACATGATGGGTGTTGTTGAGGCTTTTCTTTTGGGGTTGTGGAGGAGATCAAACTTTGCACAATTGAGCATTTAGATGTGTATGTAGAAGGACATTCTACTTGTATATGATGTGTAAAATTTCGCTCTTTGGTCTTGATTTTCTTCCTGGATGTTCGAATTCACATGATGTTGGAGTTGAGATCATGTGTAGAGCTATGGTGATCATTGGTTGTCACTTGGTTTTGGGTGATGACACGAAGGTTCCTTTATCTTTGTCCTTTGTTAGATGTGGAGAAAATGAGAAAGTTTAGGAGACTTATGGTGAGGGATGTACTTGCAGAGGTTTCTTGGTTGTAGGTAGTGCATGCCACTTTGTGGATGGTTCTTGATACTGCATGGATACATCCTTTTTGTGATGCTATTGGTAGACTTGGTGTGCCTAGATTTCTTTTCAAACTAGACATTACCCATGTAGTGGGAGTTCCTAGATGTTTCTTCCTTTGTCAACTGTTTTGGCACAGTGAGCTTATGATTGTAGTGATGGATTGGACATGTCATTGGCATGAGTTTTATGATGTTGTGGATACCTTTGAGGTATGGTAGATTGGGTGGATTAGAATTTGTTTTCGATGCTATTTTTGGTCTTGTGGGTTCATTAGTTAGATGAGGGAAACCTGTTTTGGTTGTTTTAGTTGACGGTTTATCTTATTCTCCAGAGGATTTTTTGGCTTTATAATTATATTCTAGTTATGAGCTTGGAGTTGGTTCAACTTCTATTTAGCTCATGAGCACAGTGAAGTTGTGGCGGTATCCTATATCATTTTTTTTTGGTTAGATTTGATGCTTGTGTTCTTTATACTAGTGCATATACACCATGTCTTGTTCCTTTCCTTTGGAGGATGGCATGAACTATTGCCTAAGATGGTGGAAATCTTAGATGTTGTTGCAGGTGTCTTGATTGGAGCATGAGAACATTGTTCAAGATTCATGTGATTGCATGTATGGTTGTGATGATGTGTTTTCATCAATTAACTCTTAGTAGTTAAATCATGTTGATTCCATGGACTCTTGGCAGGTCTTCGAAAAATGGGAGAATGTTGGAATTAAGGTGTCTCAACCTTTGAGTCATAGCATTATTTTTTGGGATAAATATGTGTGTGAATATTGATGTCCTATGTTTCCAACTATAGCAGTTGTCATAGCACTTTGTGGGACCCATAAGGGAGTGTTATATCCTACATGCAAGGTTCAAAGCTCAATGGAGTACCACTTTCCACCTAGACGCTTATTTGAAGCATTGTTGTTTGTGCCTACTTCATGGAGGTGTGTCGACACTCATTTGGAGAGAGGAGTTTGCAAAAAATTCTTAGAGTTGCATGGTGGTGACATGTGTTAAGGCATGTTGAGTTAACTATGGCATGTTCCTACTTTTGTGTAAGTTGGTACCCACTTTGAAAATTCAAGATTGGGAGTTGCTATTTGCAAGGGGAGTTGTGTATGGATGCAATTTATATTCCTAGTTGAGTTAAACTTGGAATGTAGACACCTAGATTTTTGACAGATGCTTTTTGCATGTGCATATTGCATGCTTTTGCATGTAGTGACTTTCTTGTTGCATGTTCATGCATGGGTGTGGGTTTAAGGAAACTTCTATCCTGGGCACTGTATACTCTATAAATACATGTGTTTTGTTAGAGGAGTCATGAGAGGAGAGTTATTCATAGGGGTTATCCTACCAAAATTTTGTTAGAGATGGAACAAGATGTAAATCTCCTATAATGGCCTTGAGCCTAAATAATGTATTATAACTACTTCTATTACTAAATAATATATTGGCTCTATGGTTTTGGAGTGTGGGTTTTTTTTACCTAAAAGGGTTTTCCCCATGTAAATTTTTTGTTTTTCATCTCTTATGTCTTATTCTTCTTGTTTTAATCTATGTGTCCTATAATGCTGTTGAATCTACTTGTTTTGTAAAGATTTGCTACTTGATCTAAAAAGATCTAAAACTTAATTGCAACCTCTTTCCTTTAAGAATTAACAGTGGGAAAATGACTATGTCGATTTATGCTTTAAGACATAGTAGTATATGCTTTTGAGGTTTCTAAACTAAAATGAATGTTACCGAAGGCACATACTGATCTGAGATGTTGTTCTAGGATACCTGATTTTCCCTTCAATGGGTACTATAACTTACATAGGTAGTGCCATGTGGTTCCCTAAGAGGCTTGCATACCCTATGTACAAGTGTACCCTATGGATTTGTAGATAATGTAGGGTATAACCCTGTGTAAGAACTTGTGCTAGCATGACATAATATTTCATCTATGCAGGGAACATTCCCTATGATTTGTACATCTAAGGGGAAATTTTTGAGGGCCCTAAACAAAAGTGTTTGATTTTGATGAATCTATAGTTGATTTTAGGCTTATTGGGCCTTCTGGACTTGATGGAAGGGTCAGATCTGACCCAAAATTGTAATTACCTTCTAGATCTTACCACCCTTTTGCTTCAAACCCTCATAGATTTGTCCTTAAATGTCCAATTTAGATAAAACAAAAGGAAAAAATTACTTGGACTCTTTGAACTCAAAGGTTGCTTATATTTGCACCAAAAAGCTCCAAAAATGAACCTAAAATAAAAAGCCACAAAGAGAAAACCCCCAAATATAGTATTTATCAAGTTTTTTAATTTTCTAGGTCATCATTCGATGAAAAAAAAACACATACTCTACTTTTCAAGATCTACCAAGATTTTCCACCTAGATCTCTTAATTTAGACTAACAAAATAAATCCCACAAGATTGGATACCATGTAAGATTTGGTACAAAATATTGTATACCATGCAAGATTTGGATAAATATTATAGCCAACCGAGAGCTAGGAACTTCTATGAAAGCATAAGAGAGGTCAAATATGAGATAATAATTATATTCTATTGAAGGATGAAAATATACAATGATAATGGATTGATTGAATGAGATTACAAAGTCAACCCCTTGGTTATATAGGCCAAGGTGAGCATAGGATGGCATAATATTATGACACGTGTCTTAATCTTTTGACTTGAGACATAAAGTGATAACTATCCTATGTGTACCCTAAGTAAACTTAAGTAACTAGTGTGAATGGGACCTACGTGATGAAATAACTAGGTAAAAAACCCCTTCCACACCAAAAAGATGGATTTGGGGGTTTTTCTAGCTTCATCCAATTAGAGTTAGCTTGTGAACAAAGGAAGATAGTAATTTTAGATGAGGTGTAAGGAAGTTTCAATTAGTTTAGTTTATTGTTTGACTAGGGTTGGGTTAAGGAGAAAATTATAAGTTATTGAATTTCTTCTTTTAAAATTATTTTTCTTGAGAAGAGGATGGGCCTAAAGAAATAAAGGAATTAAAGGTCAAAGAGGAGGTGGCCTTAAAATTATTTATCACCTATGTATAATCATACAAAGTGGTACAAAATATTATAAAAGTTGGATATTTATGCAAGGAGTTTTGGTTGAAAAGCTTTGAGAAAATATTCCTAATAAATACCCTCTTGATAGTAGAGTCAAGAAGAAGATAGGAAATCTATGAAATAATGCATATATAATAGAAGATAAAATCCATCACCTTCTCATTTTCACCTTGATTGCAATGTATAACATTGATGAAACTGAACTACAATCCTATGTTGACTTGAATGTGTTTCATAAAAAGATAGTGATATATAGGAAGGAACCCATAAAATAATTAGATAAAGAGTAGAACCATTTTAAGGTTTTTTCTTTAAGGAAAAGAGAAATAGCTTAGATATGAATTGGTCATCAAGTAATAATCAATTTAAATTGATCTATAAAGGATTGTACATGTATATTAGGATCACTTATCCAATTATACATGTATGAAAATGTTTAGCATGATGAACTATGGTTTTTGTGGGAAATTTATTATAGCCAAACATATTAATTATGGAGGAGGTTTAAGGCTTCATCCCAATTTATATGATGATGGGATAATAGATAGCTAACATTTCATTTACATTTCTTGAACTAGGCGGTAAATGATAGGGTTAGGAGCATAGGTTAGGACATTGAGGGTAGGAGATTGAATTTTTTTCATGTTTTGATAAGAGTGTGGCAATGGTTGTAAGGTTAATGGTACAATGGGAGAGGGAGTGAAAATTGTGGTAAGAGATAATCAAGCAAGATAAGTGAAGGGTAAGGATTGACAAGGTGACACATAATAGTAAGAGGTAAAGTGGTTGCCTAAAGGGACATGATCATAGTTAAAAGGAGGAATGTAAAGAGAAATAAATAGTAGGAATTGTTAGAGTTATCATGTATTAGAGAATAATTAATTAATCTTTAACTAATTATATTCTAATTCTCATGCACTTAAGCTAAACTTAGGTTTCCTTTATTAATTAACTCAATTCTTTATTTATGTTAACTACAAAGATAATATTAGATCAATTCATCTCATCTCATAGGATGTTGACACTTGTCATGATCTAATCCCTTTATCATTAAGGTTTCTCTTATAAAGCATTCATTCTGTCTTGTATTATTCATTTTGTAAGTATTTTATTTTTGAGGAATATAAAATCTTTTGCAAAGCTCTTGAGTAGAAGGTGTTTTTTTCATTCTTTGATCCAATGGATCATGTTATTCACAAATCTAACATGGTATCATAGCAAGGATTCAATGAACCCCTTCTCCATTTCTATTTTTTTTCTCATCTAGGGTTACATGATTGAATTTGATATTTTTAGTATTTTTTTTGCATTTTTTGGAGGTGGGAAATTTTTTGGAGCACTTTGGCACAAAACAGACCTTTCCATCACATTCAGAGTGGCCGAAAACCTAAAGATTGATTGTCATTTTGTGAAAATCTGAGAAATTTTTTTTGGGGTGATTTTTTGAGGGCACCATTTTCAAGGTGAAAAATTCTATACAACCATATGGAATCTATACAGTGTATGGATCCATATGCCATACTGTGTGGCGCCATTTATTACAGGCTCGTGAGGTTTAAAAAAATCTTTTACAGTTTTTTTTTAATTTATGAAAATAACTTTGGAGGGTTTGGTTATTAAACAAAAAAAATTAGTCAAAAATTTGCTGCACTTTTTTGTTATATGACAACAGAATATTCCCTACTTTAGCTCCAAATCCTAGAAACTGGGTGCCCATATGTCCACGGGCTGAAATTTTAAGCCCTCTATTTGGTTTTCTAAGGAAAATTGGGCAGTTTTACAAAATCGGGTATATCTTGGTCATGTGAACTCCATTTTTTTAAAAAATATATCATTGGAAAGTTGGTTCCGAGCCCATTCCAAATCTACAAGTATTTTTTCTTTATTTTTTACCAAAAATTCTACAGTCAGTTTAAGACAACCCTTCTATTCTATGCTTTTGGGGCCATATCTTGGGAAAATAGACTTCATTTTTTGAAAACAAATAAGCATTGGAAAGTTCTTTCATAGCTCTACACAATCATGAAGTCTATTTTTCTATAATATTTTCCAAGTACACAAGGATCTCTGTAATGTGATTTTTTCTTTTTAAGCTTTTATGCTCTCAAAGTTGTATTTGGGTTTGGTTTTTCTATTATGGGGGGATACATTTCTCGCTTTCAATATCTATATACATCAAAGATTAGAAATCTTATACCACACATTATTTTGAAAACCATAACCATCATGGAAATCATCTATTCATTTAAACATCTTATGCCACATAACTATCATACCTAGAAAGATCATATGATTAGAATGCTCATGTCTAAGGGTTTATGGTCCACTTTGGATGAAGTAAAACCAACAATGACTCATCAATTTGAGATATTTCAGAATAAAAACAAGACATATGAGGCTATGGTTTGATTTCACTGCATGTTTCAATAGTCTCTTGTTTCATTTGTAGTCTTGCAACACTCCTAGGGCTATGTGGACAAGATTCAGTGATCTTTTTGGCACCATCAGTGAGTATAAATCTCTCCAGATTGAGGTAGAATTAGCATCACTTGTACCTGATTCTTACCCCTCCATTGAGGACTTCCTGTAAAGGTTTAAGTCACTTAGATCTCTTTTGCAGGGTTGTGGGAAGAGTAAAACTGACAAATAATGTATTTTCCTAATTTTTTCTAAGCTTCAAGGGTCATTTCAAGTTTTCTCTTATACTTTCTATTCTACAATGGATGAATTGGGTGATGCATTTACCATGCCTACTTTTGAGTTTTTCTCTGATCGTTTAACTCATGAACAGGCTAAGTTGGTCCAGTTCGAATCTCTCTCTAGTTCCAAAACTTAGGCATTGGTAGCACATACATCCAAAGGAAAGACAAGAAGAAATAAAAGCCCAAGATAGATGCTTCATTAGGAAGTGAGTGTTCCTCAAAAATATCTCATAATTCAAAACAAAAACCTCAAACCATTCCTTGATATGATAAAACTTCTAAGTCTAGTCAGTCTTCCTCCAAGACAAAGAAGAAATCAAGTGAACCTTGTAGTATTTGTGTAAGGAGGGACATCTAGTCAATTGATGTTGGAAGAGATTAGAGGCTTTGGAGGAATCCATGCAACAACATAACATCTCCACCCCTAAATCTTCTTCCTCATCTACAGGTAAAGGTCATACTCTTTTTGCATGATCCTTACCTTCTACAACTGTATGGATACTTGATTTCAGTGTGACACATCACATGACACATTCTCAAGATTTGGTCTCATCCTTTTCATATTGCAGTTGGGGATTCTACACAAATTTTAGTGTTGGGATCAAGCATGTCACACTTGAGGGTTATTTTCTTCAAGAGGTACTTGTAGTTCCCGATATCTCCACCAAATTTCTTTTAGTGTATTAGATTTGTTAGGAGGGTATGTGCAGGATCATGATAGGCCAAAAAGTGGTGATATGATGGGTATGTGTAGGGTATGTGGCTGACGACTTTTTTTACCCAAAATTGATGAAACGAAAAGGGGTTTTAAAGGAGATTCTCAACTTTCCACCAATATAAATTATTCTTTACTTTGAATTTAATAAATAATTATTATTCATTTTCTATTTGAATAATGACTAAAGTCTTGATTGATAGGCTGATTGAAAACATCTATAGCTTTCAAACGGTATCACATTTTTTCAATCTGAAACATGTGTCACATTCTATGCTTCACATACTATAGGATTAAAAAAATAAAAAATGAATTTCATGAAGTTTTGACCAAGTTAAGGTGGTTAGACATACGAGTTTTTTTATATTTTTTAAAAGTTGTAATAAAAATTCATAATTAATTATTTACTTGGAAAAAAATTACAAAAAAATATGCATCACATCTGGACATGAGCCCTCTACTTGTATCTAAAATATTATAAAAAATATTACCATTTTATTGTGGTTAGGGTAGTCAGATAGATACCTACTTATTTTTTCCTTGAAATTTAAGTACTACTGCATTGAAATTTCAAATTTTCACCAAATATATATATATATATAAATAAATAAACCTAGTATTTTAGAAACTACATTCAATTTTCTATAGATTCTATTCTTATATATTTTTAAAATAATATAGATAAATTATTCAAAATTTTACATCAAGTTTCCTAACTCTAATTTTTTTGAATTTTTCGCCACTTAAGGGGTTGTTTTTTCCATGATGATCCTGCACATACCTAGGATAGTTGAGTTTACCCTCATGATGTAGTTATTCATGACCTTCATGATCTTGATATTATTGTGGCTATTGGGAGTTTTGATACTTCTTCTCATTTATATTGATTTGATGGTTTTGAGAGTTTAGTTGGTTCAGGTTCATCTTTCATAGCACATGTAGACATTGTGAGCATACTGTGGCATGAACTTTTTGGGAATTTCAACTACATACATCTCCAACAGATGAGTACACAAGAATTAGTGTCTAGGCTCCCTGAGATTTCTTGTACTAATGGTGTTTGTTGAGGATGTGTTATTGGAAAACATCACTGAGATTATTTTCCTACGGGTAGAGCTACACGTGCCAATGCACCTTTGGAGTTGGTTCATAGTGACACCATGTCATTTCCAACTTCTTCTTTTTTAGGGGCCAAATATGTGCTCACATTTATTGATGAATTCTCCAGGTGTACATGGGTATACTTTCTTAAGTACAAGAATGATGCCTTTGATTCTTTTAGGATCTTTAAGGCATTTTTGGAGAAGAAATTTGGTCTTTCTATCAGATGGATACACATAGATAATGGGGGGAGTATGTTAATAAAACTTTTAGGGAATTTTACACTGAGCATGGTTTGCAACATCAACTTAAAATTCCATACACCCCTTAGAAGAATGGTGTTTCTGAGTGAAAGAATAGAACTTTACGAGAGATGGTCAATTGTATGATTTAGTCACGAGATATGCATTCTTTGTTTTGGGCTGAGCTAGTTAATTGTGCCAATTATATTCAAAATTGTATGCCTCACAAGGCATTGCGACATATGAATCTTGAGGAGGCTTGGTCCCATGTCAAGCCCGATGTATCTTCATTTAGAGTCTTTGGTAGTGAGGCTTGGGAATTCATTCCTAAGATTAGCGAAAAGCCATGGAGAGGAAGAGATGACCACTCATATTAGTGGCTACTGTGAGGATGTTAAGGCATACAGGTTGTTTGATCTTGATTCTAGAGAGGTCTTGTTTCAACGAGATGTCTAGTTTGATGAGATCTTTCCTCTGATGGATTCTCCATCCCCAACTTCTCCCTCATCTCCTACTACTCACTCCTCATATATTGAGGATTACACATCTCTTGAGGAGGAGGATGATTCTCCAAGTATCCTACCACCTCAAGATATTTAGCCTTTACCTAATTGGTCCTACAATACTATTGATGCAGCTGGACCTTTGGCAAGTGATCCTTCAGGCACTTGTGTGTAGAGATTGGGTGTTGGTCTTTTGAGTCATACCATTTCATATGATCCTCAAAAAATTTTAGAGGCGGTTGGTATTCTTGAGTGGGATAGTGCTATGGTAGATGAGTATTGTTCTCTAATGAAGAATCATACTTTGGATTTAGTTCCTCTTCCTAATGAAGCATCAACATACTAAGCACATAGAGATCCACATTCACTTCATACGATAGTTGATTCAGGATGGTTTTCTCACCTTGGAGTCATGGATATAGAGGAGTAGGTTATAGAATTCTTCATGAAACCTTTGGCATCACCTCTCTATATTTAGCACCTCTCTATATTTAGATGTTATTGATGCTTGCGGTGAAGGAAGTTGTCCTTGGGGGGTTTTCATGAAGCCTTCCTTCCTTCATGTTTTTTTACATGATTTCATCTCTTTTTGGAGTGGAGTTTTTCCCATGTGGTTTTCTCCATTTCTCTACTTTTTAGAGATCCTTTAGTTGTATTGGGTACTTAGAGATCCTTTAGTTGTATTAGGCACCTCATCGAGCCTAGTTGTTGGGATCCATTCATTCTTTCTTTGCTTTTGTATTCATTGGTTTTTAGAGTTTTTTAGCTACTCCCTAAGTTACACTTAAGGGGCGGGGGTGTTAGAGTTATCATGTATTAGAGAATAATTAATTAATCTTCAATTAATTATTATTCTAGTTCTCATGCATTTAAGCTAAACTTAGGTTTTCTTTATTAGTTAACTCAATGCTTTATTTATGTTAACTACAAAGCTAATATTAGATCAATTTGTCTCATCTCACATGATGTGACACTTTTCATGATCTAATCCCTTTATGATTAGGGTTACTCTTATAAATCATTCATTCTCTCTTATATTATTCATTTTTTAAGTATTTTATTTTTGAGGAATAACAAATATTTGTTTTGTAGAGTTCTTGAGTAGAAGGTTTTTTGTTCGTTATTTGATCTTGTGGCTCGTGTTATTCAAGAATCTAACATGAATGTGGGTTGGGTGAGAAGGAGTAGGAATGAAAATTTAGGTCAAGGAATGTTGAGTGGTAGGAAAAAGAAAAAAGGTTTTCTAGAAGAGATGGATGAAAGTAGGAGAACTAGATTATAGAGGGACATGAGTGTGGATAATATATCCTATACCTTGTAATATGTCTAGCCCCTCAAGATGGGAGATGATGATATTTGATAAGGAGTATGTGAGTGAAAATATTTAAAATCAGGAATCCTCAGGTAGGCTACTTTGAAGGAGAGACAAGTGGTGGCCAATTTTGGCAAGTGAAAAACTTAGCATCATCTAATATGGGTTCATTATCAAAGTGTCATTATTGTGACATGTAGAGTGAGACATCATGTGGGGTAGATGAAAATGGAGGAAGGAAGAAAAGGTAATAAAAGAAGGGAGAGAAAGGAAAATAAATGGATAGTTTTAGATGAGGATTTATATAAGAGATAAGCATGAGAAAGGGATAGCCAAAGAAGGAAGGATATTAATTCTGATCAAAGAACAAAAAATGATTCATCCTTATATACTATAGGAAATTTGAGTAGAAAAATGTAGAGTTTTTATTTTTTGGTGAAAATTAAAGACAAGATAATATTATAGTAAATGGACACTAACCTAATTGTGATAAGGTATATATGTTGTGGCTATGCTTATGTTTACTCAAAAATAAAGTTGAATGATGAAAATAAAAAAAATGAATTATAATGAGAGTTTGTTGTTTAGAGAGAAAAAATATTTTGAGTACGAATAAAGAAATAAATAATAAATTTTAGGATTCACATCAAGTTCACTACAAAAATAGATAGAAAATAGATATCCTATATAATTTAAATGTAGGAAATCCTTTTAAATTATCTATCTTAGGATTCAACTAGAAATCTATCATAAATGGGTTTCCTTAAGTTAATGCAAACACAAAAAAATTCTCTGTCAACTAAATAATAAATTATTTTTCTTTCTATTTAGATTGTTTAACATGTCTTAAAGTAAACTTTTAGTCCAAATGAGACTCAGCTGGGAAATGATAACAAAATAAGAAATTGATTGATCTACTAGCAATTATATTTATGAATGACAAGATTGTTTAAAAGATATTTAAAAAGTAATAAGAATGAAATATAGAAAATAGATAAGCTAGTTGATGGAAAATAAGTGGAGGGCCCTATTGAAAAAACTCAGGTTGTTTTTACAGGAGAAACAAAGTATAGTTTTGGTATAAGGACTTGGCACACCCATATATTGCAACCAAGTGATTTTTAGAAGAAGGTAGGTTAGATAAAAACAACAAAAAAGTATGCTAAATGTTTAGAGAAATGAAGAATAAAATAAGGATGTAGAATTCCTTGTAAATGAGTAAGGGATTTGGTATTAAAAAGGTTATCACCACTTGTTTATGCTTCCAAATTTTACATACATTCCTACCAGAGCAGTTATAACTACAATATCTAACAAAATTTCTCTATCATTTATTGTTTGATGGATGCCCATAGCCTATTAAAAATCTCCCATTTTGGCACATGTTGTTGGATTTAGATGTGAAGCCACCCAAGATCAAAATAACCAAAGGAAATCAAGACAAGAATCTAGAGATGAAAATACTCAATGCCCCCTTAGCATTGAACTAGCACTCATGAATATTGATCCAACCAGCGTAGCATACGCAGAGGTGAGGGTTATTTATATAGAAAAATAGGGGTAAATAATTCCAAGAGGGGTAATAACTCCCAATTTTCCATAATAGGTGGGAGTTTTACCTACTTGGTATATTCCAGATTACATGGTTATTCCAACTTAGGTAAGGGCAAATGAATGGTTATGGGAGGTTGCTAATAAATCCAAAAGAGGGTGTGAGACTCAAATACCCAAAGGTGGGTGACAATGACACATGTAACTGATGGATTATGCCATATGTTCTCATCCTAACCATTCTAATATAACCTAAGCAAGATTAATAATGTGTGTAGGAAAAATAAATATTCCCTAACATAAGGAAAATAAAAATCCTACACTGATACCCCCCTTAAGTGTAGCTTAGGTGGGTGAAAAGACACAAAGATGTAAATATGGGTCTCAACTACTAGGCCATGTTAGCTACCCATGTACAAAATGATCTTTCACAAATAAAGAGAAGGATAAAACCTAGTGGGACAAAAATCCCCCCCAAAAGAGAGAAAAAAACAAGTTTCCTAGCACAAGAAATAATCCCATTCAAGGAAAAAGTCCCCTCAAAAATAGAAAGGATAAGAAAGAATATGTAGCCTTCTCTCAAGTTTCAAGGATAATGAAAGACTATGTAACCTTCTAATAAGAAATAAAGTGAGATGTGCATGGGAAAGGTAAGAGAGAGCCACACACAAAAGAAGAGACATATAGAAAATAGGGAAAATAGTTAAGAGAGAAACAAATGAGATAAAATATATGAATGAAAAAAGTAACATAGGGAAAAAGAGAGGTAATATTAAAAATTAAGACAGAAAAATAAAGTAATAGAATGAGATAAATATAAAACCAAAAGTAATTGAAATTATGTGACCTACAAGAGATGCTCAATTAACCTTGGCCAACAAGCATAAGGTTATAGAAAAAAAAGACTGACAACAAGAGAAAAAATACGATAAATAGAGGGAGAGAGAATGAAAAATCTACATACAAAGATAAAAAGGAAAAAATGACAAAGATATGAAAAAAGAGAGAGATAAAAGATAGATAGAGAGAATAAAAAATATAGAGTGAGAAAGCCAGTGAGAGAGAGAATAAAGAGAAAGAAATGAAGAAAAAACATAAAAATGTGAAAATATAGAAATAGGCAAGGAAGATAGATAGAAAAAGAGAGATAAGTGAGAGGATGAGAAAAATAGATAACAAATAAAATATATACAGATATGGGGAGGGAAAATAAAGAAATAATTTTGATTGGTGAAGCCATGGTTTTTAAATTTCAACCCTATGACAAAGAATTTCTTGGTTTTACCTATTTTGGTTCATTCTTTTCTATCCTTATTTAGTTTTGGGTTGATTTTATAATAGTACACCTATCTTCCCCTTTGTAATAGTGTTATGCAAATGTCATAAAGGAGGGTAAAAATTCTTCTAAGTCACCTTTGATCCAAAGGGAATTGGATAAGGATGTGCTATGTTACTTAATACAAATGGATTGTTGGTGTATCAATCAATAGGTACACTACAATCACATTATGATATTTTTGTAAATCAACCTCCAATTAATCAAAATATTCCAATCCAAACCCATTTCAAAAACCAAAGGTATGGACTTCTCTCTCCTTTTTTTTGTTGACTTAGGGGTATCCCCATGACGCAACCCAACGTCCAAACTACCTTACCTTGGTCTTACACTCTGCTAAGTTGGGGTCAAAAAGGGGTGAGTTAGGTCATAGGGATAAAAATTATTCCAACTCACCATTGATCCAAAGTGTAGAGGACAAGGATGATATGTTACTTAATGCGAATGGATTGTTTTTGTATCAATCAACACATACACTAAAATCACATTATGATTTTTTTGTAAATTGGCCTCCAATTAATCAAAATATTCCAATCCAAACCCCTTTCAAAGATGATAAAAAGGTATGAACTTATCTCCTTTTTTTTATTGAATCATGGGTATCCCTACGACCCAACCCAATGCCGAACTTGTCTTATATTGGTCTTACATTCTACCAAGTTGGGCTTAGGATGGGGTGTCACACTGGGGCAAGAGTAGTCCCCTGGTGATGTATGCAACAACCCATAAGCCACATGCATTGGGTAAACCTAGACCTTGAATTTAAACCCAAGACCATGGGGAGCATACCCATGACTTAAGACTCCTCTGCTATTTGTGTGGGATTTGGGATGAACCCAACCTCTATTCCTTCTTAGGGGAGAGAATGAGGGTATGGAGATTGATTTTTTAATTCAATTTTAGCATAGATAATCCAATTACTCTATGCCTCTAGCATCGTCAAATGATTGAAAACATGGTATGTATTGGAAATTAAAGGAGAAGAAAGATAGAGGGAAAACATGAAGGGAAGGAATGAGCTTGATAAATTAGATACGAGGAAAGATAATAGAAAAATAGATCTAGATATAAAATAAATAGTAAGAGAAGTGAAATATAAAAAGTAAAAAAAGGAAAATGAAAGAAATAAGTAGAGAGAAAGAGGTAGGGACATGGTGAAACAACAAAGGAAAGGTTGTGAGAGAAATTCAAAAGACAAAGTAGACAAAAATAATAAAAATATCAAAAAGGAATAATTAAAGTTAAAGAAATAAAAATAAAGAAAGAATAACATAGAGATGAATAAATCAAT
The DNA here is from genome assembly GCA_007258455.2 of Sequoia sempervirens. NCBI lineage: Eukaryota > Viridiplantae > Streptophyta > Pinopsida > Cupressales > Cupressaceae > Sequoia > Sequoia sempervirens. The sequence continues at coordinate 97,879,661 of VDFB02047397.1, read as the reverse complement.
AATGAATGACCAAAAAACATAGAGAGAGCTAATGAAGATAGAGAGACAACAAAGATATACTAATGTAAGAAATTTGACTAAATAATAAACAAATTTAGAAAGACATAAAAGACATAAATAAAGTGGGGAGAGAGAGAATTCCAAACATGGAGATAAAGATTATAAAAAGTGTTTGAGGAAATGACAAATAAAAATAGGGAAACAAAAATAGAGAAATATTGGTGAAGTGGAAGGGAGGTACTTCTATAATTTTCTCTCATAGGATCTAATTTCATGTTTAGCTTTCTTAATTAGAAAAGTTTATCAAGTGACTACTACCCACGTGGGTGGCATTTTTCGGGAGACTATCTAGGAGTAGGGGCCCTAGAAAGGACTACATTCCCACAAACATTTTGAATATACTCTATGAAGGGATTAAGGAGTTGTTATCCCTCCTTTCTTGCTCAAGGGTTTGGCTAGAGTCCATGTGGCTTCATGATGCCAATATGGTAGGGTGCTGAGCAAGCCTTATTTATTTATGCATCATTACAATTGTTTGTACAAGATAAAGGAGTTTAGTATTATTGACATTTACATTATTGCATTAATTACTTGGTTATAATGATACAATGGCTCTTGTGTTATTTATTATTGTATTATATTGGCATCATGGATCATTTATAATTTCTATGAGTTTTATTTGGATAAAAAAGTATTGTAGATTTTTTTTAAGATTATTTGATGGTGTTGTTATACCAATAAAACCATCTACTTGCATTATTAAGAATATAATAGATAAAAACAACAAATTTAACAAATTCCTACTACTATGTTGTTCCTCATTGACATGAAGATTCATATTATAAACTCAAAATGAAATAAAACTGAATTGATAATTATTTGGTGGTAGATCAAGTTAACTAATTTATTCCATTAATCAATTTTCCCTAATTGACAAGTATGGATAAAGGTGATACCAACACAACACAACTAATCTAAATAAAAGACACAATCCTATATAATTACCAACAAAGACTTAATGTTGTTGACTAAAAAGGGGACATTACAAGTTCTCCCTCCCCAAACTTGCTTACCCTCAAGTAAGATAATACTAGGTGATCTAGGATATTATCCAAATCCAAAGTAGTATCCTCTCGAGGTAACCCTTTCCATCACACCAAGAACTCAGTCCATACTCAATTCAACATGCATTTCTCTCTAGTTCCAAGTATTTTCTCAAGCACTAACATTAACTTTCCCCAGTCATCAAGGTGTGGAGGCTTAGTTGAAAGTGTTATTTTCTATCTCACACACTTTTTTGAATAGGATAAATGAATTATTTTGTGGATCCGAATGTCAGGAGAAAGCTCAAACTGATAAGCCATTTTTCCAATAAGTTGAACCATTATGTAAGGTCCATTAAGTGGGGCATGAATTTTTCAATTCCACTTGTTTTCAAGGATGACTACGTGCAAATTGCAACTAGAGGAAAACCATGTCTCCTACCTCTAAATGCCTCTCCATTCAATCCTTGTTAGCATAATTTTTTGCTAATTTATGCATTCTTAAGTTGATTGCATGAACCTATCAAAACTTACCTACTCTACTATATGAAGTTTCTTGCTATGGTTTCTTATGTCTCTTGAAGTGTTACTTCAACAAATATTGGAGTATCATTTTGATGAAGGGTACTCCCCTTATAGTCTCAAACTCATAGCAATAACACAGAAAGAACGACCAATATGCAGGAAGAAAACAAAGAGATTTTATTATTACTGGAATGGAAATGAATATTACAACATTACATGGGATTGATTACAAAAACATCAGCCAACATGTAGATCGAGGATTCAAACTCTACTCCACAATCTCATTGTATAGTCGTAAAATTGCACCCCTTGCAATTTCACATACGTTCTTGCATCTTATTTGGTGTCCACTCCCTTAGCACTTGTGTAGGCTCATTTTATCCCATGCATCAGCCTTTTTCCCTTCCCAGGATGCTCAACACCCCTTTCAACATCTATCCCCGCACGTAAACTTTGCGTTAAACTTGTGGCTTCTCCCGTGTTTTTCATTTTGTAGCATGATGTGTTTGGACACTAGTGCGCCACATGGACATCTGCGTGTCACGCTAGTGTCTTGTGACATTTCAACGTTCAAATAGTTGTTTCCAAGCATGTTTTCCACTTGTCACCTCCTTTGGTTGGTGGTAACAGCTCAAGATTCCTTGTAATGGCTCAGGAAGCTTCTTTTCCTTCCTTAAATGTTATCTTTTCACTTCATTTGCAACTCTCTTCTACTTCTAGCTTCTCTCTTGCTTTGGATTTAGCCTCCTACTCTGCAACTCTTGCTTGCACAAATTTATATAGCTTGCTACACCAACATTATTACATCTTTTCAAGCCCTCTTTGTAACATTATCAAGCTCCTAAAATACTCATTGCAACACTCTTGGATCTTGCAGCTTCATCTCCCTTATCTCATACTTGTGAGCATCTTGGGATTCCTTATCTCCTTCCTATTTCATTTTTACTTTGTGATACAGGTTCTCCTCCTCGAGTGAAGATTTCTTTTATCACCTCTTTTGTGATATGGGTTCTCCTCCTTGAGTGGGGTTTGCTTTTATCACTCATACTTGGTGGTGTGGGTTCTACTCATGAAGTGGGTTTTGCTTTCACCACACACTTTGTCTATTTCTCTCTATCTATCTGGTTGTCCATGGAGGTGGGAACACCAAAACGGGGGTTTGACTGAGGCAAACCCCTCTACAACCCCAATATTCTCTCCAGATGTTATGCATGCAGGTTTTGAAGACATTCATGTGCTGGAGGCTTCATCACTTGCGCAGTTGTGAGAATTTCCTTTCTTTTCCTTATCTTTATCATCTCTATTTCACTTTATTCTAGCTTTATCACATTTTGTTACTTTATCACATTCTAGAAATTCTTAGTAATTACAGTAGAAGTAGCCACTCTGTCATTTTATGTGATAAAATTACTCTCTAGTCTGTATGAGATGCCAGCATGCCTTTGGGATGCCAACATGTTGTGCTATCGTCTGTATTCTATGCTTCAATCCTTTGGCTAAGAGCCTATCAATTTTACTAGAAAATATTTGTGACCTCTTTCTGGTTCTAAAATTGTCACTGTTGTTCCTTGAGGTAGTTTAGGGCAGTTCACCGCGTGAGGCTATCTGAATGAAGAGAACTCGTGAGTAGTGAATCCCTCTTCTCTAGACTCATCACCCACATTCTATTTTTCCACCTCCTCTCTGTCTCTCTCTCTGACTATCTATCTATATTTTTGCCTCCTTTCCTCCTTCTGGTTAACTTAACTTATAGACATTCCTCCCCCTCATGTTGTCATAGTACCGCCATGGTTGTTCAATGAACATCATGCCATGAAAATTGCCTTCGAATCTATGCTTCATCATTAGGCCGATGCCAATCGTTGACCAAAAATTGTGTTGATTCACAACAAAGATGTGAAATCAAAAGATTGGAACACATGTTGCCACCTCACTGATCTCCCTTTGCCATCTATCTTTACATGTCATCACCACTTCCCTATCAGGTCCCATAAAATTCATCACTTATTGCTCCATTGGATTGACTCCCAAGTAACTCCTTCCGAAAAGGTGATGTCTCGCTGAAGAAGTTCCCATCGGAATGTCAAAGGGATGTAGTAACAACTCCCACGAAAATAAGAATGTCACATCGATATGCTTTCCAACCTTGATTGAGTGGTCCATACTACCTTCCCTATCATCTTCGTACAACTACATCACCAGTACGACTTGATATATTTCCAAACACTCATCACTACTTATCTTGCTGAAATCATCATTCACCTTTATCGACACTCTGTCAGGTCCCACCTTATTGGCATGTTGAAGAGACTAGCATCTAGGTCTAGCCGAAATGTATCTATCCCCTTGATGAAATACTTCATTGGAATTTCAAAGGGACTCACTTTAAAGTTCTGCCAAAAGCAATATGTTAGCTGGATATGAGCACACCAACGACACATTGTCAAAGTATCAAAGGGACTCCTTAAATTGTCCTACCAACACTTGTATCTCCCTTCGATATGAAGTCCTCGCTACCGTCTGCCATTGTTTCCCTCGCCATCACTATGTTGAAGGGACATGATACAAGGTTCCTCTGAAATCTCCTTGTCACTTTGATAAGAACTATTGACCAATACTAGATGCCACTTACTCCTAAGCCCAAACTCCTGCTGACCTCCATACTTAGCTAACTAAAGTCGATTCAACCCTTATTGAAAAGAAACAACATAGATTTTTTTGTTGATGCAAGATTTCTCTTACACTCTGAATGCTCGTACATCCGACACCTGGGGTAGGAAGAATTTTGTGAATATGGATTGAAAAAATGGAGTTGAGTGGTAGTGCCACCCTTTCACATTGCAAGCAATCCTCAACCAACCCCATTGCTGAAACTGATATCTGCAATTGCTTCTTCTTTCTCCTCTTCCAACACTTAGCTAGAACAAGCAATCTCCTCTAAAAACTCTATTCTTCACTCCTCTTCCTTGATGTGGAATCAAATCCAATATAACTTGACCACCTCCTCCAAGTTTATCTCTCATTCACCTCTAATCTTGTGCGATTTATCCCACCATAGTTCGTCCACCTCCACCAATTTTCACCTACATTTGAATCTACAATACCATACAAATCCTACTTTGCATACCAATCATCACTAACAAATTATAACTGAAGCATCTCATATACATTCACTAACTCATCCATCTGAACATGAAAATAATATTTCTTAAATTCATTAAGAGAATATTTTACCTTCTCATCACTTGTTGCCACTTCAAATTCATTCTCTTCCTTCATTCCTTTGATAATACATGCAACTGTATCACTTTCTTGTCCTATAACCAATGCATCATACTCTTTTTACACTACTACAATCCTTTCATTCATACAATTCCCAGTCTTATCTTCATCACAAAAAATTAAAAAATTATGCATTACTTCCTTCTCTAGTATTGCTACATCCACTTGTTCATCATCACCTTTGGGTACAACTTTTTACTCCTCTTTCTTTATGCCTTCTAAAAGACAATTTTTAGTTGCAATCACTTCCTACTCTGCATACACACCAATGTTAGAAGTATAATAAAAGGACTCTTCCTTTGGAATGATTTTTGGCTTTAATTGTGTGAGAATTTTTGCATCAACATTTCATATCTTACTTTGTGATCCATCATTAGGATGAGAGAATAGCTAAAGGAGAAAATAAAAAGATGTAGACCAAGAGCCATTTAAAAAGAACAAAAGAAGGGGGGAGAGAGAGGGGGCACACAGATCAAGAAGGACAAGAAAAAAGAGAAAAAAATTAAATAATTAAAATAATTAATTAATTAAAAACCAAAGGAAAATTAAGCAAAGAAGGATGAAGAAGAACTAACACACACAAAGAAGGTAAGCAAAAGAATTCCAAAAAAATGCACCAAAACATGGAAAGAAAGGAAAATGACTAATAAAACTATACAATAAAAAGGAAAGCAACCAATTGTAATAAACAAAAACAACAATTACAATTACAAAACCAAACAAAGACAAACATGAGAACAAACCCTAATACCACAAAACAAATCCAATAATGTATATATACATATACATATACATACATATATATATATATATATTTTATTTATTTTCAAAATATATATTTACATACATACATATACATATACATATATATATACATATATACATATACATATATACATATATATACATACATACATACATATATATATACATATATATATATATACATACATACATACATACATATATATACATACATACATCTACATACATACATACATATACATATATATATATATATATATATATATACATACATATATACATACATATATACATATATACATACATACATACATACATACATACATACATACATACATACATACATACATTCATACATATATATATTCTTTGCTTTTATTCATATTTTTTTGGTGATTTGTTTTGGTTGTTGGTGGTTTTTTGTTTTCGTTTTTTTTGGTTTTTGTTATTGTGCTTTAAATATATTTTATTCATTTAATTACTTAGTTATTTGAATTCAATTATATATATACAAATATATATAATTGAATGCAAATCTACATTTTGTATTGGTTTATATTTATTTGTTTTTTGGCCATTTGCATTCCTATATACTTTTGTATTCATACATAATTGTATTGAATTACATATGAATACAAATATATATGAGTGCAAATATTTTTTTATTTTTTATATTGTATTTTGGTTGTTTTTTGTTTTAATTTTTGTAATTGTTTTGGTTTGTTGTCTTGCTAAAGCCATAATGTATAGTTATATACCTCTTTACACTTTTTCACCATGTAATATGGGTTGGTGTTTTTGTTTATTGGGTTTGTTTTGTGGTATTAGAGTTTGTTCTTGTGTTTGTATTTGTTTGGTTTTGTAATTGTAATTGTTGTTGTTTTTTAATTACAATTGGTTGCTTTCCTTTTTATTATATAGTTTTATTAGTCATTTGTCTTGCTTTCCATGTTTTGGTGTATTTATTGGAATTATTTTGCTTTCCTTCTTTACATATGTGTGTTAGTGCTTCTTCATCCTTCTTTGCTTAATTTTCCTTTGGTTTTTAATTAATTAATTAATTAATTATTATTTTTCTCTTTTGTCTTGTCCTTCTTGATCTTCATGCCCCTCTCTCTCCCCCTACTTTTTTTATTTTTAAATAGCTCTTGTTTTGCATCTTTTCATTCTCTCCTTTAGCTCTATTCTCATCCTGATGATGGATCACATAGTGTGATCTGAAACGTTGATGCAAAAATTCTCACACAATCAAAGCCAGAAGTCATTATAAAGAAAATTATGTATTGTGGAAACTTGATATTAGGACTCTTCCTTGTCTCTCTATAGCAAATTATAAGTCATACCAATCTCCTTATCACATAAGAAGTCAACAACTGATGCCAAGAGAAGATTTCCAAACAACTCAACTTTCTTCCCCTCTTTTCTTTCCTTACTTTCAATGGTCGTGTTTTCATCGACAAAGACATTGACTTCTACAACATCTTCTACATTACTCTTATCATACTTAGACAAATCAAAACTTTCACAAAAATAAAAATTTACCTCTTTCTTCTCCATCAAAACCTTCACTATACATGTCTTGGGTGCAGTCCACACTTCTATAACTTATTCCCTGTCTTCAACATAATATTCCATTGTTTTTATGCCCTTAGAAGGACATATTGTGGTTGAACACTTCACCTCATGTTCCTTGATTTCAATGCCCTCAAATGAATTTATTTCTGCAACTAATTTTCCCATATCTACATGTTGATCCTCATTGGAACATACACCAAAATCTGGGCGAACCTCATCACCTTCCATTGCAACTTTCACTACTTCAATTCTTCCTTCATTATCACTCTTCATGTCATTCCAACACAAACCATATTTGGTTCTAACCTCACCAGAATCTGAAAAACTATTAACCTTCTCATACCTACCCTTCCCATTCATATTATGAAAATCACAATTTTCTATGCATCCACAAGATGCAAGTTTTATCTTTTCTTCAACGACTACCACTTGGGTTTCCTCTTCTTCAATGTCATCCATTTCTCTCCACTCTTATGTGGTTGCTACCACCTTTGGATCTTCATCCTTCATTTCTTCTAGTTGAAATACCTCATCTTCAGGCTCAGGTTCCTCAATTTGTTTGTACTCATCATATTCCTTGGTGTCACATACATGACACTCTGCAACATCCTGTTTCTTTCCTGCAGTAAAAAAATCATTAGAAGGATAATAAAAATTACCTTCAACTCTTGTCATCTCTTGTTTCCTCCTTTTAATCTCATCCCTCAATTCATTTATTTAATGTTGCAACTCTATCATTTCTCTTTCTCTAATTTTCCAAAATATCTCTTTAATTTCCTCTAGTCTGGGAATCCTTAGAATCCATCTAATGACAAAAGTATTTTTACTCTTTCTCTTTTCCATTTTCAAGGTCTCACAAAGTTGCAACAACACAAACCTTCAACCTCCAGGTTTCACAATTATAAATTGCCTCCTTCGAGGAAGATCCACACACTTTCAGTGCCTTAACAACAAAATCCTTCAAACCCTCAAGTTTTGCATATGTGAACTACCTCACATTCGGCGATCTGTTCATAGCCACAAGAAACTTAGTTCATCTCTTGCAGACATCTGCAAGAAAATTTTACACATACTCCAACCCTCAGATCTTGGTGCAAATT
>VDFB02047397.1:97667978-97871271 GCA_007258455.2 Sequoia sempervirens | reverse complement strand
TATCAAACCATTATCGATCCTTTCCTATCATGAGGTTGATATGCTATAAAACCATTATTGATCCTTGCCTATCATGAGGTTGATATGCTATCAAACCATTATCGATCCTCGCCTATCCTGAGGTTGATATGCTATCAAACCATTATCAATCCTTGCCTATCATGAGGTCAATATGTTATCAATCCTATCATCATTCCTTGCCTATCATGAGGATGATACATCAATCATCACACCATCGATCCTCGCCTATCATGAGGTTGATATGCTATCAAACCATCATCGCTCCTTGCCTATCATGAGGTCGATACATCATTGGTTCTCTCATTTGATTCTTTCCTAGCATGAGGTCAAATCATCAACCATCCTACTCAAACATCAATCAAACAATGCACATCTCACAATCAAACTGCAATCAATCCAAAATATGACAAAGCAAATGACTACTAGGACTTAGAAACATCTTGCGAACATCATCACGAGGGCTTTCCGTAATCACACCTTATCAAATAGGGAAAAGAATAGGCTAAAACCACCTAGAATCAACCAAGGTAAATACTTTCCAAGGAAACAAGAGGCACCATTTGGGACCCCAAAGGCACCAAAATAGTGTTTGCACCTCAAAAACATGTTTTCCAAGCTTGCAAGAGGTGCCATTTGGGACCCCAAAGGTGCCAAAATAGAGTTTAACTTCAAAAACCTCCATTTTCAAGCTTGCAAGAGGCACCACTTGGGACACCAAAGCGCCAAAATAGTGTTGGAGCACAAAAACATGAATTTCAAGCTTACAAGAGGTGTCATTTGCGACCCCAAAGGCACCAAAACTCCTAAAACACCCAAAAACATGCATTTTCAACCTTGCAAGAGGTGCCATTTTGCACCCCAAAGGCACAAAAAATCTCAAATGACTCAAAAAAATCATTTTCATTCTTGCAAGAGGTGCTAGTTTGGACCCCAAAGGCACCAAAACTCTTAAACCACACAAAAAATTGAATTTCAAGCTTTCCAAAGGTGCCATTTGGGACCCCAAAGGCACCAAAACTCTCGAACACACTCCAAAACCCTTCAAAACGACAAAAACATCATTTGAATGTGCAATAATTAAATCAAATGAGCTACAACACCTATCTACTACATTCAAAATACCATTAAAAGGCAAGAAAATGACTAACAAAGAGGTTTCTCATAAAGCGTACTGTAGGTCCAGAGGCAGCATGCTGATCAGGTTGGCGAAGATGCTCGAAATGATGCTTGTGGTATGGGATCACCATCTTCCTCTAAGCTCTCTACTCTTCAACTTCTACAAACTCAAAATGTGCAAATAAATCCCATTTTACCACTTTTTACCTTTTCAAGGGTAAAATGGAGGGAATTATGGTGGGATTTATTTCCCATTTTTACGACAAAGGAGTTGTAATTAATCAACACTATTCAAAGCAAGAGCTTGCAATGAACTTTTGAGAGATAAATCGTCTTTGACATCCAAATCTCACTGAATCAACGTTGGATCATCATCATAATCATCACAACACCACCACCTCATTCCAACATTTCATTTTAACATCCCCACATTCACTGATTTATCTCTTGAGGGGGCATATATCCGTCAATACCTGAAATTCAAAAGTCTAGGGCATGGTCTGGGGCATTGAAATCTTGCATCATCTAGGGTATCAAAATCTTTTCTGAGTATCGACATCAAAATTTTCTTTGAAGCAACGTATGAGCATGTTGCCACTTCAAAGAGAAAACTATACACCTAAAGCGGTCATCATATTCAATTAATTAAATACAGCCTATTTGATTAATACTTCAACTACATATAAATAAGGTCTTACTTTATATTGTTCCTTTCTTGCAATTCTCCAAAATCACATTCTTTCGTAATTAAATAAACAAATTACCTAAGCATGTTTTATTTAAATTAACCTTCCATAATCTTGATTAAAATTAGAGCACATTTCTACAAATTTTTGTATTGTCACCTCATAAAAGGTCACATGAAATAAACAATCCTAATTATTAATTAGAATTATCCTCACACACTTCCACCAATGAGAAAAAGAACATGGCTTTATTCCCCCACACTTCCAACAAATTTGGAGCACATGGGTCTTTGTTTCACACACTTGGGTCTCCCATCCTTTTGGAATATTTCCAATTGGTCAAAGGATTCTCTCCACACACATGGCATGTTGTCTTTGGTCAAGGGGACAACATCTTGATTCCTTTCATCTCCACCATCTATTATTTCTACTTCGAATCTAGACCGTTCATAGGTGCCACCTAACAAAATGCTTGAGAAACCCTATAAATACACCCCCTTTCCTTTGCATTTGATCATCCACAATTTGAACAAAGTTAATATGTAGGTTTATCTTAGGACTTTGGAGCTTTCATGGAGTCTTATACTTAGTTTTTGATATCATGTGTTACTTTGCATTCTCATCTTAGATTAATTAAATGCTTCATAGTTACATTTTTTCATCCCCATTGCATCATAGTTACATTTTAGGTTTTTTTTATGTTTGCATTTGATCATATGCATAATCATGGATAGTTCACTATAGTTGCATATCATCTCACTCATCTCCACTTGTTCATTTATCATCATATTCATCATCCTTTTCATCCTTTTGTTTCATTTAGAAGCATACCACTAATCCTTCCAGCACACATTTGCACATAGGAATCATCTTAGCTTGTATAATAAGCATCAAATATCATTTTCTAGGTAGTCATTTTAACAACCATTGTGCCCATAGAAATCTGAGAGCCAAACAGTTTAATAAATCCCTAGAAATAGAGGACAATGATATGTATTTGAAAGGTTTGATTACGAATAGAGTAGTTTTACTTTCTTCAAACTTTGAATGTAAACCATCTTATTAAGGTTTGTGTTGATGTTAGATCTCTCCACATTTGACACATGCATAGGAGCATTCTAGAGAGTTTCTTAGTTATAACATAAGAGTTCAATGGATGCAAGCATGGCTAATTTCTAGAGGACCACTATGATAGTACTTGGCGTGCTAGAGAGGAGTCTAACCATACTTTTCATGGAAGGATTTAAATAACCCCATAGAGAGGTCTAGTTAAGGCCCTTGAGAAAATTTCATTGCATACATCCATAAAAAGGGTCTTGACATTAGAAATAATTGCATCTAATTGATCCTTCCAAGGATCTACCTCAAAGGATGTGAGTTCAGGATCACCACCATGAGAGAAGCAAGGAACTACGTATAAAAAAATTCCCCAAAAATTGGTGCCTATACCCTCTCAACTCATGTGTCACCAAGGGACCAATTCTACCTTTAGGAACCACTAGTTGGGAGACATGGCCTACAATGAGTTCTAGAGTAAACAATTAGAATTTAGTTCTAAGGGACCTTGGGACCTGAAACATAGGTGCTTGGGAAAGGGATAGATCCACTTGATTGAGGTGTTTTTTGATGATGATGAAGATCCTAAATCAAGAACAGAGAAACAAATGTGGAAGAGGGTGAGGTACTGTTATAGTAGGAAGAATAACAAAAAAGGTCTTCTATCATTAAGGGAAGAAGAGTGACACATTACTATTGCATGCTTGTTAAGAACATTGATATATCACTCTACTTGAGTTAAGGGGAGGATTGGAGGACAACATAGTGGCACTCATTGATGGGGGAATGATCCATAACTTCATTGATTAAGTGGTGATAACTTGTTTTAGATTGAAAGATGAATATTTTGTAGAGTTTAAATTTTTAGTAGTAGATGGTTATTAGTGTTCCTACAAACAAGTTGTCTACCATTTATAGGTGACATTGGATGGCCATACTATCACCCATGATTTTATGTCATTTTCTTGGTGGATCTCACTTCATTTTGGGTGTCAATTGGTTGCATTTACTTGGCGAGTTCACATGAAAGTATCAAATGATGACATTCAATTTTGTGGAGCAGGGACAAAAGAAGACCATTGAGGGTGTTATTGATGCACTAGTATAGAAGGTTTTGACTTATTAAGTAGACAAGATTTTGAGATGGGAAGTGAGTTGGATGGCAATCAACTTCACTTTTAAGGGCATGCAACTAGGAACTATGGATATAAGAGAGGATGAATACCCTCTATTTATCTAATTTTTTCTAGATAAATATGTTTTTTTGTTTGGGTACATGCCTCCAAGACTTCCACCAAATAGGGGTTTTCAACATACTATCAAGTTGGAGTTAGGAATATGATCTATTATTATGACTCCTTATACACACCCTCATGCTTTGATGGATTAGATGGAATAAACTATGACAAGTCCATTCACATATTCAGTGGTATTGATGAATAAGAAAGATGGAATGATGAGGATGTGTAAATATTATAGGGTCTTGAACAAGAGAACCATCAAGAATAGGTATATAATACCCTATATTGATGAGTGACTTGATGAGTTACATGGTTCAACATGCTTCATCAAACTTGACTTGTGGTCTAGATGTCACAAGGTAAGGGTTAAAATTGAGCATAAATTTAATATTTTCTAGTTTCATCATGGGAATTTTGAGTTTTTTGTGATGCTTTTGGGCTCACCAAGGTGCTAGTGACCTTCCAATCAAGAATGATAGCATTTTCAAACTTTAATGAGGGATTTTTTATTAGTGTTATTTGATGAGGAGACCTTTCCCAAGAAAAGAATATGTAAGTTTGAGATGTAGAAAATCTTATACCTAGGACACATAACCAATAGGATAGGTATAGAGATGGATCCAAGAAATGTGCAATCCATCCAAGATGGGTTACTTTGAGGCCATTGACACTACTACGAGGATTATTAGGCCTTTTTAGATAATATAGGAGATTTAGTAAAGGATTCTCACAACTAGCCTCACCCTTGATAGAGTTGACCAAGAAAGGTACCTTCCATTGGTCTATAATGACATAGAAGCCATTTGACCATTTAAAGAAGGTAACATATATTTGTTCCATTCTTGCAATACTTTATTTTTCATAAATTTTTGTGGTGCAATGTGATTCTTTGAGAGAAGTTCTAGGGTTTTTTCTTATGCAAAAAAATCAACCCATATAATTTTAGACTTGAAAATTTATAGAGACAAGTGTTAATTCTATATATACGACAAGGAGATGTTGGTGTTCATACATGCAATAGTAAAATTCAAACACCTAGTTTATGGATATTTGGGAGTATATACAGACCAAAATAGATTGATATATTCTTATCACAATGTGACCTCAATGATAGGTAGCAAAAATGGGTGAGAAAGTTATAGGACTATGGATTTGATATCAAGTATATCAAGGGAAACAACAATAGGGTAGTAGATACACTCTCCAAGAGACCAAAAATCTAGTCATTTCTATAGGAGAACTAGATTGGAAGGATGTAATAACCCCAAGGTTTGTATATAGATTTAACCAATATCAAAATCACAAAGCTAAGGTTAATACATACATCATAGTCATCTTTGTAAAGTAGTAGTAACACTAAAATGAATCAATAGTATACAAAAAGAACATCTCGGCAACTAAGATTATGCATACAGTATGGCACTGTTTAGTAAAAAGGTTAATATGAAATTCTTTGGGACCAAATCAAGTTCATATAGAAGGAAAATAATGGACAAGTTGCAGGAGATAGTTTAATTTGGATCTTTAATACAAAAACACAGACCTTACAATGGAGTTGTCACAACTGTTCTAGGGATAGATAATCAACCAATGGTTGTCAGTTGTTAGGTGGGGGTGTCTAGGGTATTTATGTTGACTAGATACTCCTTGTGAGGACCTTAAATCCTTTGGATAGCCATGATTTGATTGCATATTAGATATTCCTTGGACTTGCCACCCTAGATCTGCACAAATCTCAAAATATTGACCACCTAGAGTTTTGAGGCATGAAACCCTCAAACCCTTACTCTCCTAAGGAAATAGAAAATATGATTTAAAGTAATCAGATTGAGTTCCTTACTATTGATATTTAGATCTATGTATTTGGATGCTACTACCAATCAGTCTAAGTGCCCAGATCTAAACTTCACCTTCAACCTATAACAATTCCACAAAATCAACTTGAATTTGCCTCCCACAAAGAAGGACCAGCACAATGGTATTCTTGCTCATAAACTCCCATACCTTCATGTGCATACAACAGGGTTTTCATCCTATAGATATAGCACCCATAAATCATCCAAAAATCTTCATATATTTCCCTAGTCAGCAAGACAAGTATTTATACTTGCCAAATCATAGGTGATAGGTCCCAAAGTAGGCTTACCAATAGTTTTTAATTTTATTTTATTTATTCCTTATAATACTATTTAAAAATATTTAATTTAGGTTGACCCAGATTGAATTTTATTATTTAAAAATATTTTTTATTATTTTTTTTAATTTAAATATATTTACTTTAGTGTTGAAAAACACTCTTCCACTCTTTTCAAATTTTGAACTAGAAAGCATTGGGTACACGACAGTCCTCCCCTCCCAAATGTTACTTGTCCTCAAGCAACCTCAAACTTGGATGCTCAAAAATATTCACACCTTCCCAAGTTGCATCTTTAATAGGTAGGTTCTTCCATTTCACCAAGTAATCTGAGATTACCTTGTTCCTTAGCCTTTTCTCCCTCACATCCAAAATTGTTTCAGGTTCAAGTATCAATTTTCCTTCATCATCAAGAGGGCCCAACTCCAATGAGGGTGTGACCTATTGTCCAAGTGCACTTTTGAGGCATGACACAAAATATATTGTGAATCATGTTGTCCTTAGGTAGCTCCAATTCATATGCAACCTCTCCAATCTTCCTTAGGATCAAGTATGGTCCATAAACCTTGGTTTCAACTTCTCTGCACCAATCCCCTTCAAGATAGATTTCCTATAGGGTTGTAACCTCAAGTAAAACATATCACCAACCTCAAAAAATCTCTTTGTTTTATGTTGATCCACATACATATTTTTCTGGTGTTGGGCATGTTACAAATTCCTCGAGGGAATTCTAAATATCCATACTTTGTTGCACCAAATCCCTTGCTTTGGGGACTCTACTATCGGTAATGATCAAACTCATCAATGAAGTAGCATCATAACCATAAAGTGCCTTGGAAGGTGACATTCCTATAGACATGTGATGTGTGGTGTTGTAGCAAAACTCCCCTAAGTGTAACCACTTAATCCAAGTTATTTTTTCCATGTAACATAGTTACTTAGGTAGCCCTCAATCCATTTATTCATAATTTCAGTTTGTCCATCATTTTGTGGATAGATAGTTCTTGGAATCAATTCCATGTGAGTCAACTGAAAGGTCTCTTGCCAAAATAAGTTGATAAATCTATTGTCCCTGTCACTCAATGTTCTTGGGTAGACCATGTTCAGTATAAATATCTCTCTAAAAACAAATCAACAAATTGAGGAGCCTTATACTCTGAAGGAATAGTATGGAAATGAGCATATTTTGTAAGTCTATCAACCATCACATAGATATAGTCCTTACCTTGCACCTTAGGTAGCCCAGTAATGAAATCCATGGAAATGCTCTCCCATTTTTTATTTGGAATGGGTAAGGGCTGCAACAAACCAACTGGAAAAACATGCCCGGTCTTGTTTTGTTGGCACATCAAACACTCCTTGACATGTTGCAACACATCATTCTTTAGTCCCTTCCATGAAAAATGCTCTCTTACTTGCTTGTATGTCTTGTAGAAACCCAAGTGACTAGCAAGAGGTGTGTCATTACAAGCTCTCAAAATCCTCTCCTTCACCTTAGGTTTTGGTACAAGATATGTACGATCTTTGTAAAAGATGAGGTCTTCAACCACCTTGTATCTATCATCATGCAACTTTACATCTAAAGTGTCAATAGCAAATGAATATTTGGCATATTCAGCTATTATGATAGCTTTCCAATCAACATATATATCAAAAATAGAGTAGAAATAAGGCATCCTAGAGAGTGCATCAACCACCACATTATTTTTTTCCCTCACATACTAAATGCAAAAATCATAGGCTTTAAGTTTACTTACCCATTTTTGCTGCCTGTTGTTGAGAAAATGTGTCTCAACCTTGCAATTACATAAGTTATTGTTGATACACAAGGTACTATTCAGCTGACAACGATAGGGGGGCATGGGGGGATCCCCCCCATGAGGGGTCTGGGGGGATCATTCCCCTATATTGGGTCTAGGGGCAATATGCCCTAGCGGGGGCTCGGGGGCAGAGCCCCCAAAAGGAAAATTTTATTTATATTTTATTATTGTAAATTTGGACCATTCATTATTATGTATCATATCCGATGACTGATCTTTTATTAGCTTTACTTTCCTTAGAAGGACACCCTATTTTATGAGGGAATTGTATTACGGTTGTGTATTGTGATGTATTCTGAGAGTCTGATAGGAGTTGTGTTGCCTCTGGATCTCTGAGTGGTGATACTCCTGTGAGAAGCTTGATATAAAAGTATATTGTAATCTTTGTGATTTCTAAATAATATATTGGGAAGCTTTTGGAGTGTGGGGTTTTTCTCCTAAAAGGGTTTTCCCCACGTAAATCATTGTGTTGTGGTATGCATGACATTTGTGTTTATTTTTGTTTAAGTTTCTATTATAAAAGTTTGCATTATTCTCCTCTCAAGGTTAGTGTAGGAAGTTGTTTCACTACCTTAGCTTCCTTACACCTACCATTCAAGTCATGCTAATTGAGGAAGAATTTGAGGATAGTATCATCCATTTTGACCATAAACTTACCACACACCAGGTATTGTTTGAATTTGGAAAGTGCATGCATGATAGTTAGCATCTTCTTATCATAAATAGAGAATATCCTCTCTGAATCCTTGAGCTTCCTACTCTTATATGTTATAGGATGTCTATTTTGCATCAAAACTACTCTAATACCCTCTCCTAAAGCATCACACTCAAGTATAAAAGAAAGTGAGAAATTTGGAATAGCCAAGACATGACATGTACTCATTACCTCCTTGAGCTTATCAAAAGCTTTTTGCACTATAGGACTCCAAGAGAATGCTCCTTTCTTGATAAAATTGGTCAAGGGAGCTGCAAGTTGTAAAACCCCTTCACAAACATCCTATAGTAGCTACATGTTGATGGGTGTTTTTGTACTTCTCAACACAGGTAATGCATAGGTGCATCACCTCTCTTGAGAGACAGTCTCCAACAACAAGTTACTGAAAATCACCCCAAGGTCTCTCGGGTGTTAGGTCATGACTTGCTTGGAATGTCTCAGTTATTTTGATGTGATCTTGCTGGTAATCATAGGGAAGACTTATGTAAGTTAAATTGGAGGAGAATTGGTTCTTCCAATGGAGTTCTTAATATGGGAAAGTTATTGCACAATTGTTGTAGGTTCAAACAACAGTCTAGAACTCCTATTTCAACTTCATATTTGGCTTTACAATGTGCAATGAACCTTGTTCAAAGTCACTACTAAAAAAAAGAAAAAGGGCAGGGAAGAGAGGAAGTTCCTAGACCTGAAACTAACAATGCACAATGATAATGGAGGACCCTACTATAAACAACCTTCCTAAAACAAATTCCCACTTAACCAAATCAAATTATAGTCTCATGAAACCTGTGTAATCTTCTAAGGTCTACAAATTTTCAATCTTTCATTCACCATAAAGAATGAACAAGAGAAGGGCATCAACACAACATAATTCTTCAAAACCAATGAACAACATTAACTAAACTACTAAAGCAAACTAAAACACATAGAACAAAAAATTTAATCTATTCAAATTCACTATCTATGAGAAGAAGAATCATGCAACATGAAGTTGGAACTCAAGAATCCACCAAATCAATGAAATTCTATTAAAATTCTAGTAGCATGTCCTTACAACAACTCAACTCTCTCTTGAAAATGAGAGGAGACCCCCTATTTATAGTGTCCAAAAATAAAAATGAATGGCCAAGATTCAATCTCATTGTGTTTCCAATATTCACTACAAATTAGGGTTTCACCTACCCCCAAATATTTTATAATTTAAAATTACATTATTGTCCTCTAGCATATTTTTTCTTCTTGTGGGCAACACTATAGCTCTTTTGTCTTCTAGCTCATTGCCTTGTTGTAGCTACTTTATGAAGAATTCATCATCAATAACTGGATTTCCCTCTTGTTTCTTCATAGTAGCATACTCCACAAACTTTCCCATTAGCGCCTAAAGCTTGCTTCACTCCATAATGTCAGATTGGAGTACCTGAAAGTTCAATTTTTTGGATCGGCTATTAAGAATATCCCAATCTTTGTCACACTTGGGTGTATTTTCCTTTGCCTACTCAGATTGGATGAAGGCCCAAGTAGAAAAACTCATAAAGTCTGTTGTGAGAGCATCTATGGTTCCATATTCCATCTTTTTATGGAAGTAAGGTTGTATCTTCTCTGGATCAAGCTCAACGGCGGGCATGTCAAAATCTATCATCAGCCTTAGATATTCCCCATAGGGTGTCCTAATTTCCTTGGCCCTGTCAATATCTTGCTCCACTTCATGGAGCACCTATTCTAAGATCTCCCTTCTGTGATCAAGGACCCACTTCTAGTTTTCTACGAGCCAATGATCATCCTTCACCAAAGCAAGCTCCTTTTTCCAAGTTTTCTTGGGCATCCTGAGGATTGCCTCAATTTTAGGATATGTAATCCTATACAACTATGGGAAGTTAGTGTAGAACTTCTTTGTGCCCTCCAGATATTTTTGCACCTCTAGGAATTTGTTTGCTATTCTAACAACATGGCCAATGCCCATGTTTCAATTGTAGAGGACTTGCTAGAACCAATCCTCTGTGGCCTTCATCCAATTATTTCTCTCCTCCAATTTATCAATGTGATCCTTGTACAGTAATTGTGGTGGCGCTAATGATGTGGTGGGAAGCTCATCAACCAACAACCATTTTTGAATGTAGGCAGTCAGATCCACCACCTATGCCTTTAATTCTTCCTTAGATGTTTTGTCCTTATGCATTTGGTGCACAACGGTGGTGACGAACCGTTGAAGATGGTCAATCTTCTACTCTCTTATGGCTGTCCCTAGATTGATGGTAGAGACATTGTAGCCGATTCCTTCCTCTCCTACCATTGGCATGGCTATCTACATGGTTCTGGATCCAGATGCATCCATTGTCAGCTAAGATTTGACCTTTTGTTTCTTCTCCTTTTTGGTGCTTATATGTACTTGAGTCAGGATGGCTTCGAGTCTTGCCTTTGGATCCATTGGGGTTGGGGTTTTCTTCTCTAATTTCTTTTCAAGCCATTCAAGAATTTGAGATTCCCCCTTTGGTGATACATGATCACCTTCCTATTCTTGGGTGTGTCGGATTTCAATTTATTTATTCCCCGAAGCCTCTTGCTCCATGTTTTCTTCCTCCTCTTTGTCAGAATCCTGGACGAATACTATTTCCTTTTCTAGGGATTCAGTGGTTGTATCTTCTTTAGGGTTTTCTTCCCCTTCAGAGGTCCTCTTCTTTTTCTTCTTGTCACTCATGCTCTTCATGATATTCCGCTTCTATGCTCTTTCTTGTCTTAGCCTCTTCTTCAAGCTTGCGTTCTTCTTTCTTTTCTTCATCATCATGCACAGGAGGAATTTCTTCACCATGATTGGGGCTCTTATCATGCTCCTCTATTGGAGGTTCAATTCCTACCTCCATCTCTTTATCTACTTCGTTCTCTTCATTGGATGGTTTTCCTCCAACATTCCTAAGTTGCTAGGACAAATCTTCCTCAAGCTCCAGGTCAAAGGTTTCCACAATATCTTCCTCAAATGATTGTGATTCCTCCTCTTCTCCCTCACGCACCACTTCATCAATTACTAAGTGTTGATGCTCAGGATGTTCGTGGTAATCATCTGCTTCTTCCTCCATTTCTTTAGTCACTTCCCTTTCTTCCCTTTCTAATTCTTCGGATATTAGGATTGTTTCCTCCATTGTAGGTGGTTTAGCTGGGGAAGGAGGTACAAGGAGGTTAGTAACAACTTGCACTAGGGCAGCCTACATAGCAGGGTTCATGAATACCCTAGAGAGCTCCATTAGTATATTCTACATGTGCCTAGCAAAGGCTTCTGGGAGCAAGAGGGTAGGCATTGTTGTTGTTGTGGTAGCCAATGAAAGGGTTGTCGTTAGAGACATTGAGGAAGAAGAGAGTGGAGAAGTGGTGGTAGAGGAAGAATCTATGACCACAACTTGCACTGCAAGTGGAGTAGAGGCAAGGTGAACTGAGATGTCCACTACGGGCGGAGAAGAGGCAACCACTGCCTGAGAAATAGGAAAAGGAGTGATGGTGGTAATAGCAATTGTAGTTGTGGCAGCAAGAGTAGAGGAAACAAGTGAAGACTTTGACTGCTTAGCCTCTATTTCTTCTCCTTCATGGAGTGGGTCTTCCTAGATAGTGGGCATTTCTCTTAAATTTCCTAACTTCTTTGGTTTCT
Source organism: Sequoia sempervirens (assembly GCA_007258455.2). Taxonomy (NCBI): domain Eukaryota; kingdom Viridiplantae; phylum Streptophyta; class Pinopsida; order Cupressales; family Cupressaceae; genus Sequoia; species Sequoia sempervirens. Next base: position 97,858,848 of record VDFB02047397.1, on the reverse strand, counting down.
TGGAGGGTTTACCCTCTGAGGATTTCCTTGAATAAACTCTTTGCTTGGGCTGGTGTTTAGCCGCTTCTTTTATTTTTCTCAACCTGGTAGCTGGAGGAGATTTTGAGGTTTCCCCAGATGGGGCAGAAGCTGCCCCACTATCAGTCTCACTTTTTAGCTCATCCTCAAGCTCATCGTAGGTTAGGGTAGCTCCTTGCAGCTTCAATTGGGCAACCTTCCCATCAATCCATTATTTTTTCTTTTCTTTAATGGGCTTCATCAAGATTTCGAGGTCATTGAACTCTCCCTCATTCCAATCAATTAATGGAAGTGGTAGATTAGCAATGGCACTATATCTCTGATCTATCACTGTGTTTTCTTCAATAATTTGATTCGACACTAGAAATAGGTTCACTATTTTGACAAAGTACGTCATCATGCACATGTAGTGCCTCATACACACTTCCTTATCATCTTTGCAATTGGCCCAAAAGACCTCAACATTATGCAAGTGGGAATACTCTATCCCAACCATCCTCTTCAACTTGCCATATGGGTCCATCTATGGCTTGGAAGTATGGAACTCTAGGTTATATTCAACTAATTCCTTATCAGAATACTCTACACACTGGGATGCAAGCTTTGCATACATGCCTTGGCCAAATGTGAGGGGATAAGGGATCCCTAATCTATCCTTGTTGCTCATGAGGGTGTTTGCATGCTGCAACTGTTGAGAGAGTTCTAGTAATATCATCCAGTCATTTGGATACCAGGGTAGCTTATATGTTTTCCCTGAGAAACCCTTGGCTCAGATGTATGTAAATTTGGGAAATTGAATAAATAGGAAGGTGAAGTGGCAGAGGAAGGAATTAGCACTGTGTGAGACCCTCCTTTCAAAGTCACCCCCAAGCAATCTGATTATGTGCCCAATGAAGGCATCATTAACTCTGCATTAGTTCTCCTTGAAGTTCTTGTATTAGAGCTGAGGATACTTATCATATACCTTTAGCTCCTTTTCTAGAGTCTGAATTGGAGCCACAAATAAGCCTTTTTATTGCATTTGGTCAGCCAATAGATAGACCAAGTATGATGTCATGTAGAACTACAAGGTACTCTTTACTGCCACAAACTGTTCATGGAAGCAATTACTAATCATCCCTGCCCAGTAGAATTTGGTTTCCCCTCAAAGGATTTCTTCCACGAAGTACAACATCCACTCCTGGAAGAAGGTTGCAGTCGGAAGGCACATAACCCTGCTCAATAAGGTTGCAAAATCATGGTAATCCTCGTAGAAGTCACTCTGAAAGAGTTCTTGGGGAACTTTTTTTGCACAACCCCTCTTGTCCTTTAACTAGTATTGATTGATAAGTTTTTTGCATTTGAGGGGGTCTATGTCCCATGTGGTTTTGGCATATTCCTTCGTTGTCTCTTCCATTTCATTAAAGGTAGGGATGTGAAAGGTTTTCCCTATTGATTTGGTAGATAGATCAGCCAGTACATTTCCATCCCTGTCTACAATTCTTCTAGTATCCTCTTGATATGCCTCTCTGTAGGCCCTCACAAACTCGGGAGAAATGAGAGCGGGCGGGAATTTGGAAGCCTTGGCCAACTCACTCTTTTTGATCCTTTTGGAATTTTTTGTTGTGGGGTTGACTCGGACCCTTTGCTTGAACTCATCAATTATCAATATGTCCCAGATTAGTGTCTAAGAACTCCCTCCAGTCTTTGGTAACCTTTACCTTAATTTCCTCTCCCTGGAACTTGTATTTCATTTGGTCTTTATCTTCTTTTCCCCTGGGTACCTTAGCTAACTTCTTCCCCTTTTCTTTCTCCATGATTGCCCCTGAAGGTCCTACAACTGGTTCCATATATCCTGCAAGTGAAGGAGCAGTAAGCACATTCAAGTATAAAACAAGAGGAATGTTAGCCAAAATCCTACAAAACAATGCCCAATCAAATAATTTATCATTCACAGATCTTAATTTCTCCTTCAGATCAACATTAGCCTTTTACTGGGGGAAGTTATAACAATGCAGGCCCAAGGGTACAGACTTCCCTCGGTTGGCAGCCATTCAAGAGGTAGCAATAAACAGATGGCAATGAAGGCATGATGGGTTGCATGGTTTCACCTGCATTAAAATTTGGTCATGAAGTGGGGTCCACTAAGGAGATAGATCTATTCTAACATGTGGGTCAAAATTACTTTGGAGTTTTGGAAGCATTAAGGTCCTCATTTAGTCATGTGGGCCCAAGATAGGTGGAAGCAGGAGGTGGTTTGATCGTTTGAGGCTCTGCCATTGAAAATGGCACTGGCAAGGTGGCACCCCACAAGTGGCATTTTTCCATGTGGGACCCACAACTTTGGCGGATGGTATCACTTTATCTTTGAACCTCAAATCATTTAGAGGAGTGCAAGCCAAAAGGTGTGGGAGGGTGCTAGGAATTGGTCGTTCAAAACAGCAAAGGTAGGATGGAAGTCCGGTTGGAGAAGTCTGCACTATCAGGTCTATAGATAGCTAATGCATCAAGTGTGTTTCTGTTGGTGAGAAATCAGAAGGAAATAGTGGGGTCAGGCCATGAGTAGCGAATCGATGAGGGTCAATGTCAATTTGAGGTAGTGAGAAACATGAGGGAATCTCACAAGCATCTGTCTACAAGGTGTGGCCCGCCTTTGGCCTAACGCTTGGTCATTTTGAGTGTGGGCTTAGAAAGAGGTGGCAACTGTGGGCTCCGAAGGGTGGGGGGTTAGTCACCCGAGGATCTTTCGGAAGGGTGGATTGGCTATGACAGCCCACGAATGGAAGTCTGTAGAGTGAGGCCCACAAAAGAACCTTAGTTATTTTCAGCATGGAGGACCAAGTGGCAATGGCGGAGTCGAGACTAGTGCATCGGATGGACCTTAGGGTTTTTCCGTTTGGAAGGGTTGTTCACGTGGCAGCAAAAAGATGATGGAATTCCACAAAGCATAGTCTGCAGGAAACTTAGTTGCTTTTTTCTGAGTTTGGATGATGATCAGGGTTGCGGGGTCCATTGAGTGGAAGGATGGAGCAAACTCGACATTTGGAACAATGGTCACCCAACAAGAACCCACAACAGGTGACCTACCAAAGGGATCATCAGCCAATCATTTGGTGCAAGGAAATCGTACGGAAATGACCAGGGCAAAGTCTGACCATCAGAACGATCTGAGATCCTTTCCATTTTGAGTGTTTGTTTAAACAACAGTGGAGGCAAGGCGGAGATCCTCAGAACCAAACCCAACAAGGTTGGAGGCTGATTTTGAAATTTAGCATTTTAAGGAAAGACAATGGCGCTAGGTGTATTGTGGGCCTGTGGGGTATGATGACCTTGGTTGAAGAATGGCCATGAGAATTCCATGTTTTGTAAGTGCGTTGTGGGTGATATTCACTAGTTTTCAAAATTCTAAAAGGTGGGGTTTGACCACCAGGGTTCTAACTAACTGATTCCTAAGTTTTCCTTCCCAGATTTAACAACTCTCTATAGAATTTAAAGAAAACTTGAAATAAGGTGCATAGAAGATGACCAACCTATAAAGTCTGATGAAGATGGATAAGTCAATAGCTAGCAAAAGGCTTCAAAATTGTGATGAAGCTCAGCGGGTGCGACGATGGCGAGAATCAGGAGGCTCTAACTGGTTTTCGAGCTTCTAAAAAATGAAAATCACAGCTCAAAACAAGCTATTTATAAATTTTTGAGCATTTATTGCAAGCCATTAATGTGGGTATGATGGCGGTTGCAAGTTGTGAACAATCATTTTCAAATGGCGGTAGGAACAATGGAGTCCGCTAAGTAGATGATAGTCTAGGATTAGCCGCTCAGGTAGTCGATGGTGAAAATAGCCAACGATGAGGTGGGGCCCGCTATGTGGAATGACGTCATATGAAGGTCATTGGGAATGGCCAGGGAGCTAGGGAGTTCCGTATAGAGTGGCCTGTAGGGGAAGACCCACATTGCCCAGAGGACACCGATTTTAAAGTGTGAATGCAAACAGCTAGGGAACTCTCGCAAAGGCTTAAGGCCTTATAAATTTGAGGGTAGAAAAACATGGTTGACTCAAGATGATTCTTCTAAAACTCATTGACCACCCAAGACTCAAAAATAGGGGGCATGCAAAACGAGGCAGTGATAACGCAATCTAATGAAGAGAAAAGAGAGGGTCCCCATTCTAAACGGGGTGTGTGTGCTACAGGCACAACAAATAGAAACTCTATTGGGGAATTCTCTTGAGCATTCTATGGATAAATGCTCATTCAGAACCTAGAATCTCTAGTTCTACTGACCAGGGGCCGGTTTCCAAAAGTGAACTAGGGGACTCAAAGGAGAACGAGATCCTTAACTAAATCAACTCACAAAACATCTCAGAAGTGTGTGTGTATAGTGAATTGATTCCCTTTCCTTAGAAACTATGACAAGTGGTAGTTAATCAGACCAAGCAAGCTACATGAATCGTCTAACCCCAAAAGTAACCTGGAAATTTCCCCGCTGCCAATCAGGCATCCATAGCCCCAATGGATTTGTCACTGTGACCCCACAAATATTTATCTACTGCCAATCAAGTGTCCATAGCCCCGGTAGAGTTATTCGTACACCCACATAGTTGCTAGATTTTGACAATTTTCTTTTTCTTTTCTTTTGATATTTCCTTTAATACTTTTAGTTTGCTCAACTGTGCAAGCATTGAAGCTTACCATGGGTTTCAGAATCATAGTGGTCACTGGAGCAGACTTAAGATTTTTCGCTTGCTAAGTCATCATAACGACAGCTATATAGCTCTTCAAAAACAATTAGTGTGTGTTTTGTGCAAGATCTGAGAAGAACGTAAAGGGAAGATTCAACTAAGGGTCGGGTTCTAAGTCAAGTCAAAGTTCAAACGAGGAGACCATTACATGGTGGAAATTTGAGACCAATAGTTGAGAGTGAACACTTAGCCAAAGAACACTAAAAGCAAACAACAGAGTGAACTGTTCATCAAACAGAGCATGATCACCACATCAAAAATGAAGAACACCCTCAACAAATCAAGAGTGGCTGGGAAACGAGCAAAACAAAGGTGAAGCAAAAACAATGAAAAAAAGAAGCAAAAGTAACCTAAACTAACCTATATATAGTTATTTACAAAGATCAAGCTCAAAAGATCTCAGGCAAGGAAATCATGCTTGAGGTGCTTTGTGTTGACAGGCAACGAGACATCTTCACAAATTAAAGTCTTGAGGTGGAAAGCATTATCTCCCAAGATTTCAGCAATCTAAAAGGGGCCAAGCCAGAGCTTGTCGAATTTGTTATGTCCCCCTTTCTTTTCATGGGCCTTGTCCCAGTATAGGACTAGATTATCAATTCTAAAGGCCCTAACTTTGGCTCGTCGATCGAACCATCTCTTGACCACGCCCTGATGTTTGGAAAAAAATTCAATGGCACGATCACACACTTCTTCCAAGTGAAGTAACTCTGCTAGACGAGCTTCTTGATGATCCCCTTCTTCATAAAAAGTGTTGATGAATTGGAGGGTTGGGATCTTGAGGTGAACAGGGAATATAGGCTCTAAGCCATAAACAAGGAAAAATGGGGAACCACCCAAGGAGGCCTTGTGGCATGTGCAATCTTCCCAAAGGGAAAAGTGAGGCTGAGTATGCTAGTCCTAATTGGGATTCCTATCAAACAACCTTTGGATGACAGTGATGAGGTTCTTGTTGGTAGATTTCGCCAGGACATTGCGTTGAGGATAGTTATTAGATGAAAACTTAAGGGAAATTCCATAGTCAAAGACCCAACTAGAGAATTTGAGTGACGTAAAGGTAGGGCCATTATCAAAAACTAACGCATATGGGCAACCAAAATGATTTAAAATAAAAATTTCAAGGAAATTGATAACTATCTTTGTGGTGCATTGTCTACATGCAATAGCTTATGTCCATCTAGTATAATAATCAAAGGAAGTTAGAATGTATATGTGACCCACAAAAGATGGTGGGCTTACCAGACCAATGAAGTCAAGACCCCATTGCACAAACGGTCTCACCTCCAAGATTGGTTGCAGTGGGACAACAACATTCCTTTCTCTGGTTGTGGTAATCTGACAGACATGGCACATACAAACATGGCTATGAGAATCTTTGAAGACCGTCGGCCAATAATATCCCACTCACAAGATTTGATGAGTAGTTGAAAGGCCTGATCCATGACCAATTCCAAACTTGTCATGAAAATATTTCAGCACATGTGTTGCCTCCTCTTTACCAAGGCACCTAAGGTAGACACCTTCATGATTCTTTTTGTAGAGTATAGATCCTCATTGCATGCAATTGTTGCTTTTTAGATGGAGAGCACGTTTCTGAACTCCCTATAGATGAGGTGGGAATTTTTTGTTCAACAAGTAGTAGATGATATCATCATACCACTCCCCTGGGGAAATGTCTTCAAGATGGTATTGTTGAACCGTAAGTTCAAGTCCCACTTCAGCCACTATTTCAGCTATCATTTGAGTGAGGGATTGTCCTCTCACTAGTCTCATTTGCTGAATTTCCATATCATATTCTTGAAGCAGCGTGACCCACTTTTCCCTTCTTTCACCCAACTCATTTTGCATCAACAGTGTCTTTATTTCCAAATCAGGGACAATGGCGAACACCTTGTTCCGCAACATGTAATTTTTGAATTTCTCCACTCCTCTGACCAAGGCATACACCTTCTTTTCTACATTATGATACCTCAGTTCAACATCCTTCAATGCAACACTCATAAAAGAAATTGGGTGCTCATTCCCTTCACTATCCTTTTGGGTTAGAATGCTAGCAAATGAATGATCTAAAGAAAATGAGTAAATATAGAATGGCTTCAGGTAATTAGGACTAACTAGCACAGGTGATTCAACAATAGCCTTCTTGATTTCTTTGAAAGCCTGTTTTCCTCTGGAGTCCACTCAATTTTTTGCATCTTTTTTCAATATTGCATTGAGTGACTTAATGATTTTAGTGAAGCCCTAATAATTTTTTTGACAAAATTTATCTTTCTGAAGAAAGATTTCAACTCTTTCTTGCTACTTGGCAGCTGAATATTTAAGAGGGACTGGATGCACTCAGGGTCTATGGAGATTCCTAGTTCTTAGATAACATTCCCAAGTAGCTTTCCTTATGTGAATCTAAAGATGCACTTCTTTGGATTAAGGGAAATCCCAAATTCTTTGCATTTTTAAAAATATTTGCACAAATAAAAAACATGATCACTATGCTTCTTTGAGAACACGGTAAGATCATCCATGTAGATGATTATGCACTTTCCAATCATATATTTGAAGGCTATGTCCATTGCACATTAGAAGGTGGTGCTCATGTTCATGAGTCCGAATGACATTCTCTAGTAAGTAAAGGTTCCCCACTTGGTCGTGAATGTCGTCTTATGTTGATCTTCGTATTGCACCATCACTTGATTATTGTTAGGTCCCCAAATCTGCACCCTATTTTCTAAGCCTTGATTGAACCTAGCAAATTTGGACTAACATGGGACTGCTTTCAAGTTGTGGGTAACCTATTTGAAAGCAAACCTTTGGATTATGGTCCGGCTTCCCCATTTTATGTCACCTAACTATTAATCTCTAAGATAAGGGTAAGAATTTGCATGAAATAAACCTAATGCTGAAAAGAACCTAAGGTGATGCACCAAAACAACCTAGGCCTGTTAATAGCCTTACACATTCAAATTAATATCTCAAAGCTTGACTCATACAACTCACTTTCCAATGCAGTTCACATCAATAATTTATAAGGAGGTCTATAACAGTGCTTTCAAAAGGAAAATAGATTTTCATAGTCAATAACACCACTAAACAACACAACTTATAACCTGTAAACATACATTTTTTGTTAAATGGATGTAGAACATGAGACAAGTTTGCAAGGAAAGATGATTTTTCACAAAAAAAAAAAACTAATCAACCATTAATGGCATACCATGAAACATGAAGATAGAAGATAAAAATGCTCCAATTTATTAATTCAAAGCGCTTACTATATAATAGGTTTGTCTAAGTTACAAAACAACTACATGAAAATAACTCCAAGAAAATAAAGCTATCCTCCTACTAGAAAAAAAAGAACTCAAATGTTCAAAATGAACATACATAAACCAAAACCCACCAAAACCTCTCTCACAAGTGTTTCTAGAAGATTTTGGTCAGTTAAAACATAAAAGGCCAAAAAGAACCTTCTAGAACTCTCCAAAATGTCCTCCACATAACAAAAAAATAGGCCAAGTCAATAGTCACCCCAAAAATGTGACAAAAAATGCCTCTAGCTACCTCCTTTCCACCAAAATCAGTCAAACTAGCATCCCACACATTTCTCATTTCTGCAAGTCATTATTGGTCCTCATGCAAGACTTGACCACATTCTCCATCATGCAGTATATGTGTCTTTTGAAAACACATGACTTTCAAACAAAATTAAAGATAATGACCTTGTTTAAGTGATTCATAAAACATCACTTAACAAGTCATTTTACAATTAAGCACAAGATAAGGGACCCCACCAAAAATATGTATTACATTTGCATTTAAAAGAAAACTAAAAGTGATTTTCAAATCACTTACATGATATTTTCAAAAATTGAAAACAAATGTAACATATAATATCATATTTCAAAAGTCTCCAAAAGTTTCAAAGGCACCTACTTATTCTCCATTCTTGATCACACATGGAAAAACACATGTTTGCAAAGGCATCACAATCTCCAACATACCTAGTCAAAAGGTCGACCTCCAAACCCCTTGGAAAGCATATTCCAAGTCATGTGATGTTGGGGGTAAAAAATAAAAGGAAATATCATATTTGTTGCACACCCCATGTGACTTGGAAAAGTTTTGGGAAAAAAAGGGGAAAATACCCTAAGGCATAACATGCCTAAGTGAGAACACATATTTTCGGCCCCCATTGCATTTACCATATGTTTGATTTTTTAAAAAATGGGATAAAAAATCCCATTTGCACTCAAACAAAGTCAGACCCTAATAATCAAAACATACCGACATGACGAAAAAGACATCATTTTGTCGGTGAAGGAATTTGGAACACTCCATGCCACTGTGGGGTTTGGGAAAAACATAGAAAAATGGTGCTATCTTTGGCCGATTCTGTCAATTTATTGACAATTGATGATGAAAAGAAGCCCGTAACAGTAGGTAAATTGGTCTTTTTTTGGAAAAAAAATATGTTTTTTCACATACTTTGGAAACCATTGTGAGCAAACAATCGTGGCCTGTAGTATTTCTAACCACTTTATATGCCATTTCTTTCTTTTGTTGTTGCTCTCCTTCATATAGCCACTATGAGAACTTAAACAAAGCCTTTTGTCAAAAGAAAAGTTTTGAATATTGTAAAAAATAAGCAAGAAAGCTCTAGGTAAGCCCCACCAAACTTATTCCATTCTAATTTCGAGCAAAAGAAAACTCATGTTTTCGTTTCTATCTTGAGAAAAGGCATGAAATGCTTGTGTTTTCTGCATTTGATAATAAGAACACTTCACTGTTGTTTTTCTGTTTCTTTTATTGGAGAAGAAAAAAAACCTTGGCTGCGGCCATGAACAGAAAATGATGCAATTTTTTATGTGGCTCTAATTCTTTCTAAAACCCCATGTTATCTTTTGATTTTTTCCCTGTATTAACAAATCTTAATAACCCAGATGGGTTTCTTGGAATGTAGAAGAAAGAACTTGTTGTGGGCTCGACCTTCATTGTTGTAAACTGGGTTTTTTTTTCACATTTTCTGCTTCATTTTCACTATAATTGCAAAAACCCTTGTTTGGGTTTCCTGTAGCATGTATTTTGTTGAATCTACAACTATTTGTTAAAGAACCCAAGTGGGTTTCTTGATTTTATTGAAAAGCTCAGATTTGTTGCAAAAAATACAGATGATTTTGCAAGTTTATTCCACTTTCCTATAGAAAATAGCAATGTGGCTCCATTTTTTAAAAAACCTAGGTGTTTTTTTCATATTTTGCAAAAAAGGGCCAATCTTCACCACGGCCTATCATAATACATGAAATGGCTTTTAATTTTTCTTTGATTCTTGTAGGATGTTCATCGTATTGCCATTTCTTTATCATATTTTCATGGTGAACCCATATTGGTATTTTTCAATTTGAAAACAACAAATTTTGTCAAAAAATGATTCAATGCCACTGCACAGTGTCTGCTCTGAATAATTAGCTACATGAGATGGTCCATTTTATCTCTCCATGGTGCATGCACATTCCTCTTCATGTAAAGAGTTACAAATTTTATATGACCATGAATCCTCATTAGCCTTGTCATTGAATTGGAAATCTTGTTGTCCCACATCATTGAAGTTTCCTTCACTCTAACTCATCAAGCGAGATTTGTGCCACTTTGATATTTCCACCCATCTAGGAATTTGTATGCTCTCTTTACTATAGACCACCATCTTATCATGGTCATTTTATCATTTTGTTGCACCAAAACTTTAGTTGATGTTTATATTGGAATTATCTCTGGATCCTTCTCAAAAAATAAGTTTATAAAACTTCAAATTGTATCAAAATAAGCTTTTTCAAATAAGCATCTAAATTGGGCTTTTGCAATGCACTTCATTTCTGTAGAATGTATTTAAAACACATAACCCAAAGTGGGTTTGTCATTGTGAATAGCTTATGCATTTCATTTTCTATTTAAGAGCACCATACTCCTCCTTTAATGATGCTACCTCTTCATGTTCACAACACTCATGGTAACTTCTGCATTAGCTACAAACATTTGACCAAACATTACTGTATCCAACATGGCACCATGATATATATAATGGATTACCTCATAAGTCATTCATGCTTGACTGTCCTTCGAGTGCATAGGCAAAATAAAGATAAATTTGTAGCTTATTGTCCTTATTGTAGTAGATATTCACAATGTTTTAACTCCAAATTATGCTTTTCACCTACTGATGATGTTCACTATGAAATGAATCATGAATGTAGACTTGCATTAGAATGCAAGAAACCAATAATCAAATGTAGTCCCTTTTTTGGGTTCTTTTCTCCTTTGACTACTCTTTAACATACAAACATTACCATCAAGCATGCTTTGTGACCAATCACTTAAGGCAAGTCTACTAGTTGTTCATAAACATTGGATTGTGATACTAGTCATGTCTTCCCTTTTTTCCTACCTTTACAACTTGAATTTTTAATGTGTGTGCCCACCCCTCATGATTCCTTCATGATGATAATTGCCTTGATTTAGTCTCATCACTATAATTTCTTTTTGTTGTCATTGATTTTGACATGGATGCATGTTATCATAATGCTAAAAGCCATTTCATCCCCCTACCATTTTATGAATTTCCTTGTTGACTATCTCTAGGCACCTTATTCTCTTTACACCTTGCTATGCACTCTTTGTGGTTGACCTACCACTGACATGAATGCTCTTCTCATTGTGAAATGCTTGGCAGATTGATCTTCCTCTCCAGGCTCTCAAAACCAATGATCCTTACCTTACTCTTCCTCCACACTGGAGGTCTATGTTTGGGTGGATGATGTTTTACAAGGATCTCTGTCACTTCTCTTGATTCTCTACATTTGTCATTTCTTAATTCCTTTCTTTTAGGTTTAATGATTCTTCTTAGCATGAGATTTTATTAAGGCATGTGGGGCTGCTCCTTTCATTACATGGCTATCCATAAGACATCATTTATTTCAAGGCCTTCCTTTTGTCTATGCTTAGAGGAATTATTTCCTGAGGAAACCATTTGGCAACCTACTCACTCATTGACATAAGTTGATATCCCAGTATAGAGAGTAGAGGACCTCTATTCTTTGTGTTATGGCATAGAAATTGTATCTTGATCACATCATATGAGGGTTCTAGTGTTGTCATTGACGTCTTGCAATGTCATGTTCATAATAGGCATATTATCTATGTCAACTAGATTTGATGTTTCTTTAACGTCTTTACATTTTGTGCCTTTCCTTAAACCATCATGCATTGAATGTTATTTGGCAACTTGTCTGTCTAATGTTTGATCAAGAAGGCCTTGAATAGAGCCTTGTGCAACTTCAGATTTTTCTTTTATTGTTGTCCTATTTGACATGCTTTGAATGCTTTCAAGCTTATCACGATCCCAATCTAGAAGACAACATATAACTTTCATTTATCTCACTTATGAGGGTAGAAAAATAGGTGGCCATATTTCTTTGCCATGAAAACAATTATGCTATGTTTTGAGTACTCCCCATACTTTTCAACTTGTAATTGCTCTTTGGCTATCATGTTGCATACATTTATTACTATTGTCCTTCATGAGACCATTGTAGTATGCATTGTTTATTGTCCTTATCAATGAAAATGACCTTTAATTATTGCATTCATTTTCACAAGTACACCTATGAAGGAACAATATCAATTCCATTTTCCTCCTATAGCATTTGCAAAGGTGTTGTTCTTGTACTTGTATCATGACCTTGACTGAACCATTTCTCTCTTTCTGGTTATGTGTAATAAATACACACAGTCTCCTCATTTTAACTTTATTGGATAGCCACATGTCACCTATGTGGGTGACCTAAAATCTCACCTTCCTATGTGATGTGTGACTGCCCAATAGGGTTACGGTGAGAGGGGCTTGACAACATCTTGAAATGCTTCCTCATTGTTCAAAAGATGCATAATTGAACATGATGCATCTATGAAGTCACTTCCTTTATAAACATATCATGGATCTTCTTAAGAAGATTGAATGACATATCAACACAATATGTTGTATCTTTTGAATCTAATAATGAAAGCTAATCAACTGGTGTGATTCCATATTTATTTAATGCATCGATAATAGATAAATCTTTGGTCAAGTTTCTCAATTTCCTTTTTCTTTAAAAGCATGTTGAGCTCTAGCCTTGTAGGAGCCACATTTAACCCACATGTTGTATTTAATATGAATTGGAACAGTAACCGGACCGGTCCTAAATTTGCACATGAAGCAAAAAGTTAGAAAATAAATTCCTTATTTAATGCACTTATGGATCAGTTTATACATGCATAGGTAGGTGTGTATGTAAGGATTGAGACCTTTCATTGCTTAGAGCCTCACTCTAATATCATTTTCTTTTCAGATGTAGGAACTAGGAGCACTATGGAGTTGGGGAGGACACAAGCAGCTCGGGGTAGTAGCAGCAGAGAAGTCGGGCAACCTTTTAACCAGTCATTCTCAAGCAATGACTGGTTCCATTCTTATATGCACATTATTTTCTTACTTTACTTATTCATGTATGAATTGCTTCATATTTTAATTGAATAAGAGATTTAGTCCCTTGGCTTGTGAGGGACATGTACACTTCGGGATTATCAATAAAAGATCACATTTGTATATCCATGATTCTCTTTCTCATTTGATGTAATTGCAACATTGAAATGACAAAATGTAATCTACTTCATTTGAAAATCACTCGTTCATGCATATTGAACTAGTAGTTTTATGGTTTATCTTTTAAATGTTTAAACCACAACACAAAAAGCAAACACTAAACCTTATTTCAGCTGCAAGCTAAAACTCAGGTAACATTTTTGCTAACATCTGCTATATGTTTTCTTGCTAAACATGAGACCAATTGCCTGAGCTTATCCATTGGGAAAGGGTCACTCAGAAAACTAAAACCACCTGAAAACAACATTATAAATTGTTGTAACTCGTAAAACCAACAAGAGACACTTTGAAAACTTATTGAAAACCCAACAATGCAGAATAAAAACTACCACCTAACTGTGCAAAACAACACTTAGGAAAAATTGAAAAACATTTAACTAATGAAAATACACTAAACTATTATAACCAACAAAGAAGCTGGTCAAACAAAACCATTGACAACTTTTGCAAAATAACACCCCTTTTGAATCAGCAACTGTTGCATTACATGATTATCCATTGCTGAAAGAACATGAAACACATGCAAATATTCAATAAACTGTCGCAGTTTTTCATAAAAAATGAAAATGGACTTACTTGCACCTTGAAAATGATCATGCATTTTGTTATCCTAAACTAGACAGGTGAATTGAATTGGATCACCTTCAGCTGCAACTCCAAAATCAACTTCTTCATCAATTGCATCCTCATAATTGGGTGCAAGAATGATCTTTGGTACTTCAGTGGCCTTTGAACTGGCCAAATATTTGATGGGGCAACCTCTTGAATGAACAAAGCTTGGGATTTCCTTGGTGATCTCCTGTTTGTTAGACAATCAAGGCACCTGATCACCCACTTGATTTACATACCGTTGTTCCAAATGATCACTCATCTCTTCAATGGAGAACAATGAGATGACTTCCTCCAACACATTTTCAATCAATACATCAGCCTCTGGCTCTTTTATACACCAGAAAGGAAGCTGTTTATAATTCTCATTATTACTAAAAGAAAGATGCTCCAAATTAGGATTTTCTTCTTCTATGGAGGTGGGAAAGTGTTCAAATAGTGAAGTAGCTTCTTGAAACAAACCTTCACTTGGTATATTAGCTTCCAGCTCTTTTGTACAATAGAAAGGAAGCTCATCTAACCAGACAAGGCATTTCACATCAGGTTCATGAGAAGTTTCATGTTCAAACTTGTGAACCTACAGTTGAATTTTTGTATGGGTTCCAAATTCCTCCAACATGTTTGATTCCTTGTCATCCAACTTTGAACAAAAATGTTCAATTATACCAATGCATAATTCTTCATAAAGCTCAACATTAGCTTTCTCATGTATAACATGCTCACAAATATCAAATCCAATTGTACAATTCTCCTCTTCAACCTCATATTGCCGACTTATGACTAGATTTGTGCTCTCCTCATCATGTTCAATGGAACATGGAAGATCAACAAATGAAGCTATGGAATCATGAGCTACATCACCCTTTTCAGCCTCTTCATGTTGTTGTCCTGATTCTTGAACCTGCAACTCACCATACTGCTTGATGTCTTCTTGTTGCTTTGAATCTTCATCCTTGTCGACAAAAGTAGGCAATTCATCAATCCAAATTGAAGGTTGGTCCTCTGCAACAACCCTTTTCACTTCCTCAACCTATTGTCATGTTGGAACATTTTCACTATCCTTGACAATAGCAGGAGGATCATTAGCTAAGACATTACAAAAAACATCCTGAGAAATCTTCTCATGTTCAGCCTTTTGCAGTTGTAGTTTGTATTCCTCCATTTCTAAATGTAGCAAGTTCACACTCCTAGTCTCCTCTATGTTGAGTGAGTTATGCATGCCAAGGGTCTGCTCTTCATCTATAGCCTTGCTTGCCTCCATTATCACATTTGATTTATCATTCCCAAGCTCTTGTTCAAACATAACGGAAGCTAAAATATTTGTTTCTTCCTCTATAAGCATCTTTGCTTCAGGTTGTTCTGGAACATAAGGGATTGGTTGAGCCTCCCTAATGGGTTCTTCACAAGGATTCCTTTATTCAATCAAGGGTTCTTGAATAGAAGGAGAGATCCTAAAACTTGAGAAAGTAAATTCTCTAGGATCCTCTACAGGTCGAGCTTGCTTAAGGACAGATTCCTAAATTGAAACAAGATTTCTAAAACTTGGGGACTCAAATCTAGCAGGCTGAAGAGGTTCACCTTGCTTGAAGCTTGGAAAATTGGACTTGGGAACTCCTTTATTGACAAAATTATTCATTATTAGAGGAAGAGCTGAGGTGAAACTAGGAATGAGAATTTCATACCTTATTTGGCATTGATAATCAAAATAAGCTTGACTACTTTGCACCTAAGCAGACAAAGACTTGATTTTCTCCTCTTTAGCAACTATCTCCCCTTCCAGACTTTCCTCAAACTGCCTTCTTTCTGTCACCCACTCTTGATCATAAACAAAGGATTGATCAGCCAACTCTTGCTACTGTGAGATAATCCTTTTCTACTTTTTGATGTCAACCAACATCCAATACATATGTGAGAACACCTTACTAGCATCACTAATCTTCATATGTTCAAGCTTTTGGCTCAAATCCCACAATACACGGTCAAGCTTTTGGATCAGATCCAATACATTCTGGTAAGGGTTCTCTTGAGTTTGATTATGCAAATAATCATGCTGGTTGGCATCAAAAACCTCTTCATGGGGTTGATTTTGATCATATATTGGTTGATATGGAGATTGAGCAAGGATGGGAAGGTAGAAAACATGATAGGACTGCTAGTAGTCTGATGTTACATGGACATTTGGTATAAGACTAGCAAGTTTCTCTGTGTGAGATGGATGGTAAGAGAGTATACATGCATGTTTTTCATGAAATGGTGGGTAATATGACATATTTCCATAAAATGGAGACATATTTGTTCATTCAAGAGACTGGAAATTCATTGGAATTTCTGGTAAAGCAAGAAACCAGGTCTGATTTTGAAAATAAGTACATAACAACACTTCGTCTACTTGAAAGTAGTTGATATCCTTTCGGAGTCACCAGGTGTGTTGAAAACTTGCCTCCAAAAGGTTGAAACTACTATTGTACACACCAAACAACAGTAACAAAATGCATAAAAATGAACTAAGAAGCAATTCACTATCCCACCAGGCAGGCCAAAAGTGTTAGGTCCCCAAATCTACACCCTGTTTGTTAAGCCTTGATTGAACCTAGCAGATTTGGACTAACATGGGATTGCTTTCAGGTTGTGGGTAACCTATTCAAAAGTAGATCTTCGGATTATGGGTTGAATTCCCCATTTGATGTCACCTAACTATTAATCTCTAAGATAAGGATAAGAATTTGCATGAAATAAACCTAATGTTGAAAAGAACCTAAGGTGATGCACCAAAACAACCTAGACCTGTTAATAGCCTTACACATTCAAATTAATATAACAAAGCTTGACTCATACAACTCACTTTCTAGTGCAGTTGACATCAATAATTTATAAGGTCTGTAACAGTGCTTTCAAAAGGAAAATAGATTTTCACATTCAATAACATCACTAAACAACACAACTTACAACCTGTAAACATACATTTTCTATTAAATGGATGAAGGAACATGAGACAAGTTTGCAAGGAAAGATGATTTTTTACAAAAACAAACTGATCAACCATTAATGGCATACCATGAAATATGAAGAGAGAAGATAAAAATGCTCCAATTTATTAATTCAAAGTGCTTACTATATAATAGGTCTATCTGAGTTATAATACAACTACATGAAAATAATTCCAAGAAAATAAAGCTATCCTCCCGTTGGAAAAAGAAAGAACTCCTCAAATGTTCAAAATGAACATACATAAACCAAAATCCACCAAAACCTCCCTCACAAGTGTTTCTAGAAGATTCTGGTCAGATAAAACATAAAAGGCCAAAAAGAACCTTCTAGAACTCTCCAAAATGTCCTCCACATGAACAAACAATAGGCCAAGTCAATAGTCACCCCAAAAATCTGACAAAAAATGCCTCCAGCTAGCCTCCTTTCCACCAAAATCAGTCAAAGTAGCATCCCACACATTTCTCATTTCTGCAAGTCATTATTGGTCCTCATGCAAGACTTGACCACATTCTCCATCATGCAGTATGTGTGTTTTTTTAAAACACATGGCTTTTAAAAACATTAAAGATAATGACCTTGTTTAAGTGATTCATAAAACATCACTTAACAAGTCATTTTACAATTAAGCAAAAGATAAGGGACCCCACCAAAAATATGTATTACATTTGTATTTAAAAGCAAACTGAAAGTGATTTTCAAATCACTTACATGATATTTTCAAAAATTGAAAACAAATGTAACATATAATATCATATTTCAAAAGTCTCCAAAAGTTTCAAAGGCACCTACCTATTCTGCATTCTTGATCACACATGGAAAAACACATGTTTGCAAAGGAATTAGAGTCTCCAACATACCTGGTCAAAAGGTTGACCTCCAAACCCCTTGGAAAGCATATTCCAAGTCATGTGATGTTGGGGGTAAAAAATCAAAGGCAATATCATATTTGTTGCACACCCCATGTGACTTGGCAAAGTTTTGGGAAAAAATGGGGAAAAAACCCTAAGGCATAACATGCCTAAGTGAGAACACATATTTTCGGCCCCCATTGCATTTACCATATGTTTGATTTAAAAAAAAATGGGATAAAAAATCCCATAAGTGCTCAAACAAAGTCAGACCATAATAATCAAAACATATTAACATGAGGCAAAAGACATCATTTTGTCGGTGAAGGAATTTTGGAACACTCCATGCCGCCATGGGGTTTGGAAAAAACACAGAAAAATGATGCTATCTTTGGCCGATTCTATTGATTTTTTGACATTTTTTGATGAAAAGAAGCCTGTAACAGCAAGTAAATTTGTTTTTTTTGGAAAAAAACTATGGTTTTTCACATACATTGGAAACCATTATGAGCAATCAGTCACGAACTGTAGTATTTCTAACCACTTGATATGCCATTTCTTTCTTCTATTGTTTCTCTCCTTCATATAGCAGCCATGAGAACTTAAACGAAGCCTTTTGTTAGAAGAAAAGTTTTGAATATTGTAAACAATGAGCAAGAAAGCTCCAGGTAAGCCCCACATAACTTATTCCATTCTGATTTTGAGCAAAAGAAAACTCATGTTTTCTTTTCTATCTTGAGAACAAGAATGAAATGCTTGTTGTGTTTTCTACATTTGTTAATAAGAACACTTCACTATTTTTTTTCTGTTGTTTTTATTGGAGGAGAAAAAAACCTTGGCCACATCCATGAACATAAAATGATGCATTTTTTTATGTGGCTCTACTTCTTTCTAAAACCCCATGTTATCTTTTGATATTTTCCCTGTATTAACAAATCTTAATAACCTAGATGGGTTTCTTGGAATGTAGAAGAAGAAAGAACTTGTTGTGGGCTTGGCCTTCATTGTTGCAAACTGGGTTTTTTGTATTCACATTTTCTGCTTCATTTTCACTATAATTGCAAAACCCCCTGTTTGGGTTTCCTGTAGCATGTATTTTGTTGAATCTACAACTGTTTGTTAAAGAACCCAAGTGGGTTGCTTGATTTTCTTGAAAAGCTCAGATTTGTTGCAAAAAATACAGATGATTTTGCAAGTTTATTCCACTTTCCTATAGAAAATAGTAATGTGGCTCCATTTTTAAAAAAACGCAGGTGGGTTTTCCATATTTTGCAAAAAAGGGCCAATCTTCAGCACGACCTATCATAATACATGAAATGGATTTTCATTTTTCTTTGATTCTTATAGGATGTTCATAGTATTACCATTTCATTATCAAATTTTCATGGTGAACCCATATTGTTATTTTTCAATTTGAAAACAACTTCAGATTTTGTCAAAAAAAGGTTCAATGCCACTGCACAGTTTCTGCTCTGAATAATCAGCTACATGAGATGGTCCATTTTATCTCTTCATGGTGCATGCACATTCCTCTTCATGTAAAGAGTTACAAATTTCATATGACCATGAATCCTCATTAGCCTTGTCATTAAATTGGAAATCTTGTTGTCCCACATCATTGAAGTTTCTTTCATTATAACTCATTAAGCTAGATTTGTGCTACTTTGATATTTCCACCTGTCCAGGCATTTGCATGCTCTCATTATTATAGACCAAAATCTTATCATGGTCATTTTATCAATTTGATGTTTATATTGGAATTCTCTATGCATCCTTATCAACAAATAAGTTTATAAAACTTCAAATTGTAGCAAAATAAACTTTTTACAATGAGCATCTAAATTGATCTTTTTCAATCCACTTCATTTTTGTAGAATATCTTTAAAACGCATAACCCAAACTGGGTTTGTCACTGTGAATAGCTTCTACATTTGATTTTCTATTTAAGAGCACCATACTCCTTTAATGATGCTACCTCTTCATGTTCACAACACTCATGGTAACTTTTGCATTAGCTTCAAACACTTGAAAAAACATTACTGTATGCAACATGGCACCATGATATATATAATGGATTACCTCATAAGTCATTCATGCTTGATTGTCCTTCAAGTGCATAGGAAAAATGAAGATAAATCTATAGCTTATTGTCTTCATTGTAGTAGATATTCACAATGTTTGAACTCCAAACTATGATTTTCACCTACTGATGATGTTCACTATGAAATGAATCGTGAATGTAGACTTGCATTAGAATGCAAGAAACCAATAATGAAAAGTAGACCCTCTACTGGGTTCTTTTCTCCTTTGATTTCTCTTTAACATACAAACATTACCATCAAGCATGTTGTGTGACTATTCACTTAACGCAAGTCTACTAGTTTTTCATTAACATTGAACTGTGATACTAGTGATTTCCTCCCTTTTTTCCCTCCTTTAGAACTTGAATTTTTAATGTGTGTGGCCACCCCTCATGATTCCTTCATGATTATAATTGCCCTGATTTAGTCTCATCACTATAATTTATTTTTGTTGTCATAATGTTGAAAGCCACTTCATCCCCCTACCATTTTTTGACTTTCCTTGTTGACTATCTCTAGGAACCTTATTCTCTTTACACCTTGTTGTGCACTCTTTGTGGTTGACCTACCACTGACATGAATTCTCTTCTCATTGTGAAATTATTGACAAATTGATCTGCCTCTCCAGGCTCTGAAAACCAATGCTCCTTGCCTTACTCTTCCTCCACACTGGAGGTCTATGACTGGGTGGATGATGTTTTACCAGGATCTCTATCACTGCTCTTGATTCTCCACATTTTTCATTGCTTAATGCCTTTCTTCTAGGTTTCATGATTCCTATTAGCATGATATTTTATTAAGGCTTGTGGGAGTGCTCCTTTCATTACATGGCTATCCATAAGACATCATTTATTTTGAGGCCTTCCTTTTGTCTATGCTTAGAGGAATTATTTCCTGAGGAAACCATTTGGCAACCTACTCACTCATTGACATAACTTGATAGCCCAATATAGAGAGTAGAGGACCCCTGTTCTTTGTGTTATGGCATTTAAATAGAAATTGTATCTTGATCACATCATATGAGGGTTCTAGTGTTGTCATTGATCGCTTGAAATGGCATGTTCATAATAGGCATATTATCTATGCAACTAGAGTTGATGTTTCTTTAATGTCTTTTCCTTTTGTGCCTTTCCTTAAACCATCATGCATTGAATGTTATTTGGCAACTTGTTTGTCTAATGTTTGATTGAGAAGGCCTTGAATAGAGCCTTTTGCAACTTTAGATTTTACTTTTATTGTTTTCCTATTTAACATTATTGGAATGATTTCAATCTTACCATGTTCCCAATCTAGAAGACATAATATAACTTTCATTTATCTCACTTATGAGGGCAGAAAAATAGGTGGCCATGTTTCTTTGCCATGAAAACAATTATGCTATGTTTTGAGTACTCCCCATACTTGTGAATTGTAATTTCTCTTTGGTTGTCATGTAGTATACATTTATTATTGTTGTCCTTCATGAGACCATTGTAGCATGCATTTTTTACTATCCTTATCAATGACAATCACCTTTACTTATTGCATTCATTTTCACAAGTACACCTATGAATGAACAATATCAATTCCATTTGCCTCCTGTAGCTTTTACAAAGGTGTTTTCCTTGTACTTGTATCATGACCTTGACTCATCCATTGCTCTCTTTCTAGCTATGTGTAATAAATACACACAATCTCCTCATTTTAACTTTATTAGGCAGCCACATATCACCTATGTGGGTGACCTAAAATATCACCTTCCTATGTGATGTGTGACTGCCCAATAGGGTTACGGTGAGAGGGGCTTGAAAAAATATTGAAATGCTTCCTCATTGTTCAAAAGATGCATAATTGGACTTGATGCATCTATGAAGTCACTTCCTTTATAAACAGATCATGGATATTCTTAAGAAGAATGAAGGACATATCAACATAATATGTTGCATCTTTTGAATCTAATAATGAAAGTTCATCAACTGGTGTGATTCCATATTTATTTAATGCATCGATAATAGATAAATATTTGCTCAAGTTGCTCAATTTCCTTTTTCTTTCAAAGCATGCTGAGCTTTACCCTTGTGGGAGCCACATTTAACCCACATGCTATATTTAATTTGAATCAGAACAGTAACCAGACCTATCCTAAATCTACAAATGAAGCAAACAATTAGAAAAAAATGCCTTATTTAATGCACTTATGGATCAGTTTATACATGCATAGGTAGGTGTGTATGTAAGGATTGAGACTTTTCATTGCTTAGAGCCTCACTCTAATATCATTTTCTTTTCAGATGCAGGAACTAGGAGAACTATGGAGTTGCGGAGGACACAAGCAATAGAGCAGTCGAGCAACCTTGTAACCAGTCATTCTCAGGCAATGACTGGTTCCATTCTTTTATGCACATTGTTTGTTTACTTTACATATTCATGTATGAATTTCTTCATATTTTCATTGAATAAGAGAGTTAGTCCCTTGGCTTGTGAGGGACATGTACACTTAAGGATTATGAATAAAATATTACATTTGTAAATCTATGATTCTCTTTCTCATTTGTTGTAATTACAATATTAAAATGATGAAATGTAATCTACTTCATTTGAAAATCACTCTTTCATTCACATTGAACTAGCAGTTTTATGGTTTATCTTTTAAATGTTTAAACCACAACACAAAAGGTAAACACTAAACCTGATTTTAGCTGAAAGCTAAAAATTAGGAAACATTTTTGGCGACATCTGCTATATGTTTTGCTGCTAAACATGAGACCCGTTGCCTAAGCTTATCTATTGGGCTTGAGGTCACTTAGAAAACTAATACCACTTGAAAGCAACATTGCAAATTGTTGTAACTCATAAAACCAACTAGAGACACTTTGAAAACTTATTGAAAACCCAACAATGTAGAATGAAAACTACCACCTAACTGTGCAAAACAACACTTAGGGAAAACTGAAAAAGATTTAACTCATGAAACTACACAAACGTATTCTAACTAGCAAAGAAGTTGGTCAAACAAAACCATTGACAGGTTTTGCAAAATAACATCCCTTTTTAATCAACAACTGATGCATCACATGATTATGCATTGTTGAAAGAACATGAAACACATGTAGATATTTAATAGACTATTGTAGTGTTTCATAAAAAATGCAAATGAACTTACTTGCACCTTGAAAATGACCATGCATATTGCGTTCCTAAACTAGACAAGTGAGTTGAATTGGATCACCTTCAACTGCAACTCCAAAATCAGCTTCTTCATCAATTGCATCCTCATAATTGGGTGCAAGCATGATCTCTGGTACTTCAGTGGCCTTCGAACTGGCCAAATATCTGATGGGGAAACCTCTTGAATGAACAAAGCTTGGGCTTTCCTTGGTGATCTCCTATTTGTCAGACAAACAAGGCACCTGATCACCCACTTCCTTTACATACCATTGTTCCAAATGATCACTCATCTCTTCAATGGAGAATAATGAGATTGCTTCTTCCAACACACTTTCAATCAATAAATCAGCCTTTGGCTCTTTTATACACCAGAAAGGAAGCTATTTATAATTCTCATTATTACTCAAAGAAAGATGCTTCAAATCAAGCTTGTCTTATTCTATGGAGGCATGCAAGTGTTCAAACAATGAAGTAGCTTCCTAAAACAAACCTTCACTTGGTATATCAGCTTCCAACTCTTCTGTACAATAGAAAGGAAGCTCATCTAACCAGAAAAGGCATTGCACAACAGGTTCATGAGAAGTTTCTTGTTCAAACTTGTGAACCTACTGTTGAATTTCTATATTGGTGCCAAACTCCTCCAACAGGCTTGATTCCTTGTCATCCAACTTTGAACAAAAATGTTCAATTATACCAGTGCATAATTCTTCATAAAGCTCAACATCAACTTTCTCATGTATAACATGCTCACAAATATCAAATCCAACTATACACTACTCCTCTTCAACCTCATATTTTTGACTTATGACCAGATTTGTGCTCTCCTCATCATGTTCAATGGAACATGGAAGATCAACAAATGAAGCTATGGAGTCATGACCTACATCACCCTTTTCAGCCTCTTCATGTTGTTGTCCTGATTCTTGAACCTGCAACTCACCATACTGCTTGATGTCTTCTTGTTGCTTTGAATCTTCATCCTTGTCAACAAAAGCAGGAAATTCATCAATCCAAATTGAAGGTTGGTCCTCTGCAACAACCATTTTCACTTCCTCAACCTGTTATCCTGTTGGAACATTTTCACTATCCTTGAAAACAACAAGAGGATTATTAGCTAAGATATTACGAAAAAACACATCCTGAGAAATCTTCTCCTATTCAACCTTTTGCAGCTGTAGTCTATATTCCTCCATGGCTAAATGCAACAAGTTCATACTCCTAGTTTCCTCATTCAAGAGACTAGAAATTCATTGGAATTTCTAGTAAAGAAAGAAACCAGGTCTGATTTTGAAAATAAGTACATAACAACACTTCATCTACCTGAACCCATTTGATATCCTCTCAGAGTCACTAGGTGTGATGAAAACATGCCTCCAAAAGGCTTAAACTATTGTTGTACACACCAAACAGTAGTAACAAAATGCATAAGAATGAACTAAGAGGTAGTTCAATGTCCCACTGTGCATGCCAAAACTCTTAGGTCCCCAAATTTGCACCCTGTTTGCTAAGCCTTGATTGAACCTCATAGATTTGGACTAACATGGGACTGCTTTCAGGTTATGGGTAACCTGTTCGAAAGTAGACCTCTGAATTATGGGCCAGCTTCCCCATTTGATGTTACCTAACTATTAATCTCTAAGATAAGGGTAAGAATTTGCATGAAATAAACCTAATGCTGAAAAGAACCTAAGGTGATGCACCAAAACAACCTAGACCTGTTAATAGCCTTACACATTCAGATTATTATCTAAAAGCTTGACTCATACAACTCACTTTCAAATGCAATTCACATCAATAATTTATAAGGAGGTCTATAATAGTGCTTTCAAAAGGAAAATAGATTTTCATAGTCAATAACATCACTAAACAACACAGCTTATAACCTATAAACATACATTTTCTGTTAAATGGATGCAGGAACACGAGACAAGTTTGCAAGGAAAGATGAATTTTCACGAAAACAAACTGATCAACCATTAATGGCATACCATGAAACATGAAGAGAGAAGATAAAAATGCTCCAATTTATTAATTCAAAGTGCTTACTGTATAATAGGTCTGTTTGAGTTACAATACAACTCCATGAAAATAACTCCAAGAAAATAAAGCTATCCTCCTGTTGGAAAAAGAAAGAACTCCTCAAATGTTCAAAATGAACATACTTAAACCAAAACCCACCAAAACCTCTCTCACAAGTGTTTCTAGAATATTTTGTTCAGATAAAATAGAAAAGGCCAAAAAGAACCTTCTAGAACTCTCCAAAATGTCCTCCACATGAAAAAATAGGCCAAGTCAATAGTCATCCCAAAAATGTGACAAAAAATGCCTCTAGCTAGCCTCCTTTCCACCAAAATCAGTCAAAGTAGCATCCCACACATTTCTTATTTCTACAAGTCATCATTGGTCCTCATGCAAGACTTGACCACATTCTCCATCATGCAGTATGTGTGTTTTTTGAAAACACATGGCTTTTAAAAAACATTAAAGATAATGACCTTGTTTAAGTGATTCATAAAACATCACTTAACAAGTCATTTTACAATTAAGCACAAGATAAGGTACCCCACCAAAAATATGTATTACATTTGCATTTAAAAGCAAACTGAAAGTGATTTTTAAATCACTTACATGATATTTTCAAAAATTGAAAACAAATGTAACATATAATATCATATTTCAAAAGTCTCCAAAAGTTTCAAAGGCACCTACCTATTCTGCATTCTTGATCACACATGGAAAAACACATGTTGCAAAGGCATCATAGTCTCCAACATACCTGGTCAAAAGGTTGACCTCCAAACCCCTTGGAAAGCATATTCCAAGTCATGTGATGTTGGGGGTAAAAAATAAAAGGCAATATCATATTTGTTGCACACCCCATGTGACTTGGAAAAGTTTTGAAAAAAAAAGGGAAAAACCCCTAAGGCATAACATGCCTAAGTGAGAACACATATTTTCAGCCCCTGTTGCATTTACCATATGTTTGATTTAAAAAAAAAATAGGATAAAAAATCCCATCGGCACTCAAACAAAGTCAAACCCTAATAATCAAAACATACCGATATGAGGAAAAAGACATCATTTTGTTGGTGAAGGAATTCTGGAACACTCCATGCCACCATGGGGTTTGGAAAAAAAATAGAAAAATCCTTCTTTGTCTCAGATCTAATCCAGGTCAAATATCCATTCAAGCTGGACTATACCTCTTGGAATAGCATTTTTTTTTATATTGATGACCCATTCTATATCCAATTGAGCCTCTTCGGGCTCAGCTTCATCAATTATTTGAGTTGCAAACACATCAAAACTAGTGATAAATTCCAAGATGAGATTGTCGTCATTGAACACCTGAAAGTGAGTGACATTGTTTGGCATAGATGGAGTAGAGGTAAGTTCAATGATGAACCTTTTGAGGGCAGACAAAGAGAGTGGTTGCAGCATGCTGGCTACTTGAGCTAAGGAATCAACAGTATGGTTTTGAGAGTGAGGGATCAGCTAGATATTAAAGACATCCAAGCTTTCTAAAAGATCCCAAAACCTATGCCTATAGTTTGTTAGCCTTCTATCATGGCAGGAGTATAATTTTTTAATTTCTTTTACTACTAGCTCTAAATCACCAAAGACTTGCAACATTTTAACTTTCTTCCTTAGATCCATTAGGAGACCATGAACTGAGTCTTCATACTCTGTAACTTTATTAGTACAATAGAATTGAAGTCTATTAGTAGTGAAGTAGGTCTTACCTATAGGACTGATGAGTTCAAATCCGACTCTTGCTCCTTGCTTAGATTTAGATCCATCAAAGCACAACGTCCAAAATTTAGAAGGTTCTTTAACCTCAGGGTTGATCATACATTCATTTCTTCTTGGATGCATGCTTGTATCTGCAATTTTTGGAGAAGGCATTGACCCAGCATGATTAGCAATAGGCATTCCGATCAGCAACTCCTCTTGAGGTGTAACTTTCCCTTTGACATATTCTACTACCATCTAACATAAGCAACACTCAAATTCTAAGTTGGCAGCATTATTTACTCTGCACCAACTAGGAAGTAAGAGTTCTTGAAAATCCATTCTATCCTCTAGACTGAGCTAATCTTGTATGCATTCTTCTATGAAATCCTGGAATCCATCTAACAGTCCCAATTCTCATCATCATATGCTTGATCATCATGTGATTCGACCTACACTTCTATGCTTTAGGGTGTATAGGCTACATTGGTTGGGGAGCTACATAGTACTAAGAATACTTCTTCAATCATCTCTTCTTCTTAAGGCTCTGATTCTTCCTGATATGTGACGGGAGAATAATTTCCCAAATTTGTTTCAACAAATAGTACCTCATTGACATTATTGTATTTTGTAATCATGAACTTCATGTGGGGTTCCTGATTAATGTGAATCTGATTTGGCAGCTCTGCCATGGTAACTTCATGCGGGGTTCCCGATTAGTACATGTCAGGAATATCCGCAACTTGGATGTCAATAACCTATTGCACCCTTGGATCCACAACAATCTGCATAGGGATGTGATTGATCTCTCCAACAATGTTCACCTTAGTTTTATCCAACTAAGTTACTTTTCTTCTTGAGGGTGTGGGGAAAATCCACAGAGCCTTGCATACGGCCAAAGGCATGACTTTAGCTGATGCTCCTGATTCAATCAAACAATTATGTAGGTTTTTCCTGAATACCTGGATAGTGGTAAGGAAAGTAGGTGTTTCAAACCTCCCTAGAAGAGTCTGACAAGTGTGTCATCCTAGGCCACTTAAAAAATTTCTTTTTCATTTTTCTTTTCCTTGGATTTCCCCTGAATTTTATCTTTAGAGGGTTGTTTTCCAGCTTGCTGATGTGGAGGGGCATCATTTTTCTTTCCTATAATTTCTTGAATTACGGGCGCATGTGGTGGTTCTTTGAAAGAGACTCTTTTGGCTGTTGTTTCTTGCGTTGTCTTAGAGGAAGGAGTCCCATTAATAATTCAAAAGAAGGCATGTCTAACTGTAGGAACCTTGAGTAACTCAAAGGCAGACAAACTTATCTTGACCTTCTTGAATTCTTCAACAACGTACTCACCCATTTGCTCAATTTTAGCCTTGAAGGCTCTACCTATGGAAGAGCTAGCTGATTGGTTTCTCATTTGATTCAACTATTTTTTCTTATCATAGTATTGAGTTGGTACATGGGGAAAGCCTGGATTATTGTTGGCATTAGGATCAGGTGGGGTGCTAAAGTTTTTAGGTGGAATGGAAGTGGTGAAAGGTCCACCTACTTGTCTGTTTCTTAAGAAATATGGAGATTTTCTTTGGTGAAACATTTGGACCTCATCCCCACGAAACTCTTCCTCATCTACTAGACCATTTTCTACTAAATTAAAGAGATGAGATAGATTTTCTTCATTACTTACCTCTTTCACTTCTTCATTCTTTGGGGAAGCAGTCTCGATTTCTGCTGTGTTGATGTCACTCCATAGAAAGGGAGCTTGATTGACCATGAGCATAGAGGAGTTGTAGGGCTCTGATAGGACAAGATCTCGGCAGCCGGTGCTATCCACAACATTCTAAACTTCTACTTGGAAAATATCCACAACTGTGATAAAATCCGGACAATCCAATTTGGAGTGCCTACTAGTCTTGTGAATCCGGCACCAACCAGACAAAGCTGCCTCAGTGAGGTAGACCCCACTAGTTGTCTTTTTTGGGTTGATCGGCTGATCAAGAGGGGTGGGAACACCTCCATTGTTTGGCCTTGTATTCCACATTCAGTTTTTCCTTTGTGTGGGCCTCCTTTTATAGTTTTTATTGGAAAATTTCCCTCGTTCACAATTATGCCTGGCTGAGGCACCAACATCATGATTATTCATGTTATCTCAGTTGAGATTGGCTTGGATGTTGCATTGTTAAGCTTGTAGCTAGCTGTTTTGATTTCTCAAGTGTGTCATCTCCGTGGAAATCTTCCTGATCATTTTCATCAATTCATCACACCGATCCTTCTCTGCATTGCTTGGTTGTGGTGTTTTATTTTGGAGAAAGACAGGTTGTGCTGCTAGCTGGTTTTATTGAGCAGGTGGAAATTCAGGCCCTTGTAGATATATGGGCACTTGGGGCTGCTCTAAATAAACTTGCTCTATTGGGGCTGTAGATAATGAGGCATAGGTGGCGCCTGATTCATGGGTTGTCCCGGATGAGGAACTATGGGTAGCTGCGACACCTGGTTCATAAGAGGCATGTGGTGTTTGAGAGCTTGATTGAGTCCTTGGATCTTCATAGGATGAACAACCTGCCCCAAGGATGGCAATGGACCAAAAATATTTTTCCCCTAGTCAGTGTTGGCTACAACTTCCTCGGCATAAGCATCTACCAATATGGTGGGTGGTCAGTTCATTCTTTTCACCAATGTTGCAGTGAGGTTGTCCAAGGAAGTTTAGTAAACTAGTAAAATAACAACATCATTGAGTGCATATGGAGCTTGTAACCTCATGTATGCTCAATGGAAATGATCGTTGAAGGATTTGATCAACTCATTAACCTCCCTATGAATTGCCATGAATTGTTGATATAGCTATGATGGACTGATTAGAATCTTGTATTTCCTTAGGAATGAATTCTTTAGGAGATCCCAAGTGGTGATAGATCTGGTAGGTAGGTTGATATACCAGTAGAAAGCCTCTTCCCTCAAGGAATAAGGAAAGATTCTACATGCCACATCCTCATGATTGATCTGCATATCCTTCCATGTTGTTTGGAATATTTTAATGTGCTCTTCAGCTATCCTTTGTGGATCCTGAGGATTGAACTTCATACAAAATCCTTCTGGTTCTTAGGCATGTCATGGTAAGCATTGAACAAAAATGGAGAAGGATTATTCCCCAACCAATCCATGAGGGGGGGTGGAGGTGGTACTTGTTGTTGAATAGGAATTTGGAGTTGCACAGGGGCAGCGGCAGTTGGGATTGCGACTTGGACTTGGAAGGCAAGGACAGGGGCAACACCCTGGCTATGGGAAGTGAGTAGTTGAAATACAGTTTGAGATGGCTAAATGGAGGAGGTGGAAATGGAAGGGTGAGTATGGGGTGAATGGAAGGAGGAGGGAGGTGAAGATGAAGGAAAAGTGGATGGAATGAAGGAAGAGGAAGAGGCTACGTCCCCTCTTTTAGTCCTTCTAGCCCTTGTAGGGGTTGTAGATCTTGAAATTCCCCTATGTTTGGAGTAAATCTTAAAACTCTTTGAAATATTTTAAGGGAAAAGGAACCAATTCGATCAAAATTAACTCAAAAGCTCCCTCCTTCTAGCGCCAATTTTGTTGATGCGTGTTTTTTCACTTCTCAACACGGGTAATGCATAGGTGCATCACCTCTCTTAAAAGACAATCTCCAACAACAAGTTGTTGAAAATCACCCCAAGGTCTCTTGGGTGTCAGGTCATGACTTGCTTGGAATGTCTCAGTTGTTTTGATGTGATCTTGCTGGTAATGACAGGGCAGACTTACATAAGTTAAGTTGGAGGAGAATTGGTTCTTCAAATGGAGTTCTTAAGATGGGAAAGTTATTGCACAATTGTTGTAGATTCAAACAATAGTCTAGAACTCATATTTCAACTTTAGATTTGGCTTTACAATGTGCAATGAACCTTGTTCAAAGTCACTACTAAAAAAAAAAGAAAAAGGGCAAGGAAGAGAGGAAGTTCCTAGACCCTACTGCAGACAACCTTCCTAAAACAAAGTCCCACTTAACCAAATCAAATTACAAGTCTCATGAAACCTATGCAATTTACTAAGGTCTACAGTCTACAATAGATAGAAATTTTTCACTATCTTTACATCACAACAAAAAACATGAACAAGGAAGGGCATCAACACAGTAGAATTCTTCAAAACCAATGAGCAACATTAACTAAACTACTAAAGAAAAATAAAACACATAGAAAAACAAATTTAATCTATTCAAATTCACTATCTATGAGAAGAAGAATCATGCAACATGAAGTTGGAACTCAAGAATCCACCAAATCAATGAATTTCTATTAAAATTCTAGCAGCATGTCTTTACAACAACTCAACTCTCTTTTGAAAATGAGAGGAGACCCCCTATTTATAGTGTCCAAAAAGAAAAATGAATGGCCAAGAATCTCATTGTGTGGCTAAGATTCACTAAAAATTAGGGTTTCACCTACCACCAAATATTTTAGAATTTAAAATTACATTCTTGTCCTCTAGCATATTTTGTCTTCTTGTGGGTAGAACTGTAGCTCTTTTGTCTTCTAGTTGATTTCCTTGATGCAACTATGTGAGGAATTCATCATCAATAACTAGATTTCCCTCTTGTTTCTTCATAGTAGAATACTCCACAAACTTTTACATCAACACCTGAAGCTTGCTCCACTCCATAATGTCAAATTCAAGTACCTGAAATTTCAATTTTTTGGATCGGATGGTAACCATATCCCAATCTTTGTCACACTTGGGTGTATTTTCCTTTACTTGCCCAGATTGGATGAAGGCTCGAGCAGAAAAACTCATAAAGTCTGTTGTGAGATCATTTGTGGTTCCATCTTCCATCTTCTTATGGAAGTAAGGGTTTACCTTCTCTGGATCAAGCTCAACGACGGGCATGTCAAAATCTATCATCAGCCTTAGATATTCCCCATAGGCTATCCTAATTTCCTTGGCCTAGTCAATATCTTGCTCCACATCATGGGGCACCCATTCTAAGATCTCCCTTCTATGATCAAGGCCCCACTTCCAGTTTTCTATGAGCCAATGATCATCCTTCACCACTAAAAGCTCCTTTTCCCATGTTTGCTTGAGCATCCTGAGGATTGCCTCAAATTTAGGATATGTAATCCTATACAACTCTGGGAAGTCAGTGCAAAACTTCTTTGTGCCCTCCAGTTATTTTTGCACCTCTAATAATTTTTTTGCCATTCTAATAGTGTGGCCAATGCCCATGTTTCCATTGTAGAGGACTTGCTGGAACCAATCCTCTGTGGCCTTTGTCCAATTCTTTCTTTTCTCTAATTTATCAATGTGATCCTTGGACAATAGTTGTGGTGGTGCTGATGATGTAGTGGGAAGCTCCTCGTCCCATGACCATTATTGAATGTAGGTGGTCAGATCTGCCACTTGTTCCTTTAATTCTTCCTTACATGTTTTGTCCTTATGCATTTGGTGCACAATGGCGGTGACAGATCCCTGAAGATGGTCAATCTTCTTCTCTCTTATGGTTGTCCCTAGATTGATGGTAGAGATGTTGTAGTTGATTCCTTCCTCTCCTACTACTGGCATGGCTATCTGCACGGTTCTAGATCCAGATGCATCCATTGTCAGCTGAGATTTGACCTTTTGTTTCTTCTCCTTTTTGGTGCTTATCAGTGCTCGAGCCAGGATGGCTTTGAGTCTTGCCTTTGGATCAATTGGGGTTGGGGTTTTCTTCTCTAATTACTTTTCAATCCATTCAAGCATCTGAGATTCCCCCTTTCATGATTTTTGATCACCTTCTTGCTCTCGGGTGTGTTGGATTTCAATTTCTTTATTCCTCGAAGCCTTTTGCTCCATATTTTCTTCCTCTTCTTTGTCAGAATCTCGAATGAATACTGTTTCCTTTTCCATGGATTCAGTGGCTATATGTTCTTTGGGGCTGTCTTCCCCTTCAGAGGTTTTCTCTTCTTTTTCTTCTTGTCACTCATGCTCTTCATGATGCTCCGCTTTTATGCTCTTTCTTGTCTCAGCCTCTTCTTCAGGATTTCCTTTTTCTTTCTTTTCTTCATCATCATGTAGAGGAGGCATTTCTTTTCCATGCTTGGGGCTCTTATCGTGATCTTTTGTCGGAGGTTCAATGCCTACCTCCATCTCTTTATCTGCTTCCTTCTCTTCATCAAAGGTTGTCCTCAAACCTCTTCTCCAACATTCTTGAGTTGTTGGGCCAACTCTTCCTCGAGCTTTGGGTCAAAGGTTTCCACAATGTACTTTGTGCCTGGTTCCTCAATATCTTCCTCAGATGATTGTGATTCCTCCTCTTCTCCTCACACACCACTTCATCAATTACTAAGTGCTGATGCTCAAGATGTTCATGGTAATCATCCGCTTCTTCTTCAATTTATTTAGTCTCTTCCATTTCTTTCATTTCTAATTCTTCGTATATTAGCATTGTTGCCTCCATTGTAGGTGGTTCAGTTGGGGAAGGAGGAATAAGGAGGTTAGCAACAACTTGCGCTAGGGCAGCCTACACTGCAGGGTTCATGAATACCCAAAAGATATTCATTGGTATATTTTATATGTGCCTAACAAAGGCTTCTAGGAGCGAGAGGGTAGGAATTGTTGTTGTTGTAGTAGCCAATGAAAGGGTTGTCATTGGAGGCATTGAAGAAGAAGAGAGAAGAGAAGTGGTGGTAGAGGAAGAATCTATGACCACAACCTATGTTGCAGGTGGAGTAGAGGCAAGGTGAACTGAGATGTCCACTACGGGTGGAGAAGAGGCAAGGTGAACCGAGATGTCCATTTTAGGTGGAGAAGAGGCAACCAATTCTTAAGAAATAGGAGAAGGAGTGATGGTGGTAGTAGCAGTTGTGGCTGCGGCAGTAAGAGTGGAGGCAACAGGTGGAGACTTTGGCTGCTCGACCTCTATTTCTTCTCCTTCCTGGATAGTGGGAATTTCTATGAAACTGCCTAACTTCTTTGGTTTCTTAGAGGGTTCACCCTCTGAGGCTTTCCTTGAATACACCCTTTGCTTGGGCTAGCATTCAACCACTTCTTTTCTTTTTCTCAACCTGGTAGTTGGAGGAGATTTTGAGGTTTCCCCAGATGGGGCAGTAGCTACCTCGCTACCAGTCTCACTTTTCTGCTCATCCTCAAGCTCACCATAGGTCAGGGTAGCTCCTCACAGCTTCAATTGGGAAACCTTCCCATCAATCATTTTTTCTTCCTTGCTCATGCAAGTGAAGGAGCACTAAGCACATTCAAGTGTAAAATAGGAGGGACGTTAGCTAAAATCCTATAAAATGATGCCTGATTAGATAATTTATCATTCAAAAATTTGAATATCTCCTTCAGATCAGCATTAGCCTTTTACTAGGGGAAGTTATAACAATTCAGGCCCAGGGGTGTGGACTTCCCTAGGTTGGTAGCCATTTAGGAGGTAGTTGTAAATAGAAGACAATCAGGGCACGACAGCCTGCATGGTTTCACCCATGTTAAAATTTGGTCATGAAGTGGGGTCCACTAAGGAGACCGATCTATTCTAGCACATGGGTTAAAATAACTTTGGAGTTTTGGAAGCATTAAGGTTCTCATTTAGTCATGCGGGCCCAAGATAGACAAAAGTAGGAGGTGGTCTGACCATTTGAGGCTCTGTCGTTGAAAACAACACTGGCAAGGTGGTGCCCCGCAAGCAGCGTTCCGCCATGCGGGACTCGTGGCTTCAACAAATGGTATCGCTTTATCATTGAAGCTCAAGCCATTTAAAGGAGTGTAGGCTGGAAGGTGTGGGAGGGTGCTAGGGATTGGCAATTTGAAATGGCGAAGGAAAGATGAAAGTCTGATTGGAGAAGCCCGCACTATTGGGTCCACGGATAGCTAATGTATCGAGTGTGTTTTTGTTGGTGGGAAATCGGAAGGAAATAGCGGGGTCGAGCCCCACGTAGTGGACTGAAAAGGGTCAATGTTAGTTTGAGGAGGTGAGAATTAGGAGGGAATCCTATAGGTGTTCGTCTGCAAGGTGTGGCCCACCTTCGGCCTAACACTTGGTCGTTTCGAGTGTGGGCTCAAACAAAGGTTGCAACTGTGGGTTCCACAGGGCGGGGGGTCGGTCCCCCAAGGCCATTTTGGAAGGGCAGATTGGCTACGACATCCCACTGATGGAAGTTTGGAAGGAGAGGCCCATAAAAAACCACTTAGTTATTTTTAGCATGAAGGACCGGGTGGCAACGATGAGGTCAAGACCCACGCATCAGATGAACCTTAGGTTTTCACCCTTTGGAAGGGTCATTCACGCGACAAAGAAAAGATGATGGCACTCCTCAAAGGATAGTTCGCAGGAAACTTAGTTTCTTTGTTCTGAGTTCAGATGACGATCAGGGTTGTGGGGTTCGTTGAGCAGAAGGATAGGCAAAGTTCGACGTTTGGAACGATGATCACCTGATAGAAACCCGCAATAGGTGACCCATTGGAGGGATCATCATCCAATCATTCAGCATAAGGAAATCAGATGGAAATGACCAGGGTGGAGTCTAACCATCAGAATTATCTTAGAGCCTTACCATTTTGAGTGTTCATTTAAATGGCGGTGGAGGCAAGGCGAAGATCCGCATAACCGAACCCGACAAGGTTGGAGGCTAATTTTGAAATTTGGCATTTTAAGGCAAGACAACGGTGCTAGGTGTATTGCAGGCCCATGGGGTATGATGGCCATGGTTGAAGAACAACCGTGGGAAGTCTGAGCTCTGCACACGCCTCATGGGTGATCTTCAACATTTTTCAAAATTCTAAAAGGTGGTTTTTGATCGCCAGGGTTCTAACTAACTGATTCCTAAGCTTTCCTTCCCATATTTAACAACTCTCTATATAATTTAAAGAAAACTCGAAATAAGGTGCGTGGAATATGACCAACCTATAAAGCTCGATGAAGATGGATAAGTCAATAGCTAGCAAAGGCTTCAAAATAGCGACGAAGCTCGGCGGGTGCGACGACAATGAGAATCAAGAGACTCTGACTAGTTTCCAAACTTTTGACAAACGAAAATGACATCTCGAAATGAGCTATTTATAAATGTTTGAGCATTTATTGCAAGCCATTAATGTGGATACGATGGTGGATGCGGTTGGTGAATGGTCATTTTGAAAATAATGGCGGGAACAACAGAGTCCGCTAAGCGGATGACAATCCAGGATTAGCTGCTTAGGTGGTTGGCGGTGAAAACAACTAATGATGAGGTGGGGCCCATGACATGGAAGGATTTCATATGAAGGTCATTTGGAATGGTCAGGAGCTAGGGAATTCCACATAGAGCGGGCTGCAAGGGCGGACCCACATTGTCTAGAGGACGCCAGTTTTAAAGTGTGAAAGAAAACAACTAGGGAAATCCTGCAAAGGCTTAAGGCCC
Organism: Sequoia sempervirens; assembly: GCA_007258455.2. Taxonomy (NCBI): domain Eukaryota; kingdom Viridiplantae; phylum Streptophyta; class Pinopsida; order Cupressales; family Cupressaceae; genus Sequoia; species Sequoia sempervirens. The sequence goes on along the minus strand of VDFB02047397.1, from coordinate 97,822,663 downwards.
TAGAAATTTGAGGGTAGAAAAACATGGTCAACTCAAGATGATTATTCTAAAACTCACTAACCACCTAGGACTCAAAAATAGGGGGTACACAAAATGAGGTGGTGAAAAAGCGACCCTGGGAATCAAAAAGAGAGGGTCCCCATTCTGAACGGGGCATGTGTGCTATAGGCACAACACTACATAATCCTAGAAATCCTCTCAATTGTGACAAATTTCTAGGTTTTGGCCACTCCTAGATTTCCTTAATATTCTCCTCATCAATACTAACTACTTGAGAACTAATATTATGCCCCAAATACAAAATTTCACTCAAGCTGAATTCGCATTTTGATACCTTGGCATAGAATGAATGCTTCTCAAGAATGCCAAGTACCACATCTATATGCTTCAAATGATCCTCCAATGTCCTACTGTAGATCAAGATATCATCAAATAAAACCAATATAAATTTCCTCAATTTTATAATGAATACTTGATTCATGCATGACTGGAAAGTAGAGGGGGCATTGGTCAACTGAAATGGCATGACCAAAAACTCATAATATCCATAATGGAATTTGAAATTTTTCTTGTTCATAACTTCCTCTCTCATACTTATCTGATGATACCCTAATCGCAAGTCAATTTTGGAGAAGTGTACCATGTCATGAAGATCATCTATCAACTCATCGACCCTAGGAATCAAGTAGCAATTTTTGATTGTCTTCTTGTTGAGTGCTCTATAGTTGATACACATCCTCAATGTCCCATCTTCTTCTTGACCAAAACCACATGAGGAAAATGGGCTAGAGCTTGGACATATATGCCCCATGTTTAGTAACTCCTTAATTGTCCTCTCTATCTCTTCCTTATATGCGTGGGAATGATGATAAGGATTAGTGATGACTGGTTTTTCCCCCACTTCAAGCTCAATCACATGCTGGAATCCCCTCTTCAGGGCTAAATTAGGAGGAATTCCATCAAAAAAATTACTATGTTTATGCAAGATAGGTTGAATATCAACATGATAAGACCTCCCTTCCTTGGAGGGCCCTATATCTGTAATCAATCACTCAACTTCCCATGCTACTTGATCTCTGCACAATGCTCTCTCCATCCTCTTGGGTGAAACCACCATGTGACCTCCATTACAAAGGCCATGAAGAACTACCTCCTTCCCATCATATTTGAACTTTAGCTCCATAGTGTGTTAGTTTTATGTATATTCCTCAATTGAATGCAATTATTGTACTCCAAGAATTACCTTTGTGTCGCCTATTCCAATCACATAGAAATCATCCCTCATCTTATGACTACCAAGAGTCAATTCCAATTGTTGGATCCTTTGATTACATGGTAGAGTATATCCATTGGCCACTATAAAATTAAATCCTTCAAAATATTTATTCCTCAATCCCATCTTAGCCACCAATCTCTCATCAATGAAATTGTGGGTGGCCCCACTATCAATCAAAACTGTCACTCATTGTCCCTGAAAAACTCCTCTGACCTAGAATGAATGATATCTAGGTGCTCCTAATAGTGTTGCAAGTGTTCCCCCTGGGTTCCCTTCCTCCTGAGATTCATTCTCATATTCATTCACAATAATCTCTAGATCAATTTCTTCAATCTATGAATCCTCATATGAAACCACCTCAATATAGTGTATTTAGACCTTCCCCACACAATGGTGACTTGGTTGTTATGGTGCTCTACATGTAAAACACATATTTTTCCTTCGGATCTCATTCTTAGATACCTTTGTTTGGCTGGGCTTGGGAGGTACCACCCTAGGTGGAAGAATGTCCTTCTAAGGAAACTTCTTGGGCACAATAGGAGGTTCTTTCTTGGAATATGACTTGTCCTTAGCCATCGATTCTTCCAAGTTCAAGGCTCTCCTAATAGCATCTTGCTATGAGTTTGGATCAAATGTCATCACCAATCCTTTGAGGGGTTCAGATAGGCCTTCAATAAAAAGGACTAAGAGTCTTCTTTTTGTCACATCAGGGACCATCACTAAAAGTCTCTCAAATTCTGCTACATAGACTTCCACTTTTCCCTCTTGCTTCAAGTGGGCTAATTCTTAGAAATTAATCTTTGGATTTTTCCTATCAAATCTCTATTTCAATCTTTGATTGAATTCTTCCAAGGTCATAATGGAGTCATGCCCTTGGGTTACCATACCATGATACCACCAATTGTGGGCCAAAACCTCAAGATGTAAGGTTGAAAAATTGATGGCTCCTTCCTAATACATTGGATTCAAGGATAAATATGTGTCTAATTTATGCAACCAATCCCTTGCTGAGGAGCTCCATGATCCATCAAAAGTTGGACTAGTGATATTTCCCAAATGGTGTTGGATGTCATTTCTCTCTTCATACCTTCTCCTCATATGCTCACTCCATCTTCATGTCATTGAATTCTATGAAAGTCAAATCCCTACGTGTGGCAGCCCTTAAAGCATGGTGTTCATTATGAATTCTAGCAATTTCATCCCTACTGTTCAAGTGGCACTTCTAATTCATTTTTTGTTCCTTTTTCCAAAAAATTGGCTCTGAATTTTTTTACAAAGGTTGTTGACTTCACACCACCTGAGCTACTTCCTTCTACTCCATTTTGCACAATTCTACCAACACTCACTTGTTGGCTCAATCCCCTCAAAAGTTGGACCATTTCCACCATATTCTCTCTAATGTTAGACTAAAATTCTTTGGTTTCCCTAACAAATCCTTGAGCATTGTCATCTTCCTTGTCAGCCATGGTAGCCTTCTTCTTCTCTCTTTGTTGGTACCTCATATATTTGTCACTCATGAAAAGTTACTCAGGTTGGCAAGATTCCAATCTCTGATACCAATGTAATAACCCTAGGGTTTGTATACAAAATTAACCAATTTTAAAATCATGTAGCTAGGATTAATGCATACATCATAGTCAACTTTAAAAAAGCAACAATAACACTAAAATGAATCAAAAGTGTGCATAAAGAACATCTCAGGAACCGAGATTACGCACACAATATGACATTGTATAGTAAACAAATTAATATGAAATTCTCTAGGACCAAATCTATTTCATACAAAACCATAGTAATGGACAAGTTGTAGGAGATATTTTAAATTGGATCTTTAATACAAAATCACAGACCTTATAATGGAGTTATTACAACTATTCTAGGGATAGATAATCAACCAATGGCTACCAACTACTAGATAGGAGCATCTACCGTATTTATGTTGATTGGTTGCTCCTTGTGAGGACCTTAACTCATTTATATATCCATGATCTAATTGTAGATTATATATTCCCTAGACTTGCCACCCTAGATCTACACAAACTTCACAATAGTGACCACTTGGGGTTTTGAGGCATGAAACCATCAAACCCTTACTCTCCCAAGGCGATAGAAAATCTTATTTAAATTGCATTGATCAAGTTCCTTATTATTGATCTTTAGATATGTTTTTCTAGATGCTACTACCAATCAATTTGGGTGCCCAATCTGAACTTCACCTTTAGCATGTAACAGTCCCACAAACTCAACTTGAATCTATCTCCTATAGAGATGCACCAACACAAGGGTATTCTTGCTCATAAACTCCCAGATCTCTATGTGCATAAATCAAGGTTTTTATCTTGTAGATATGGCACCCAAAATTAATCCAAAAATCTTATATTTCCCCAACTAACAAGACAAGTATTAATACCTACCAAATCATAGGAATTAGGTCCCAAAGCAGGCCAACCAAAAGTTTTTTATTTTATTTATTTATTCCTTATAATATTATTTAAAAAATATTTAATTTAGGTCAACCCAAATTGGATTTTATTATTTAAAAATATTGATTATTATTTAATATTATTTAAATATATTTAATTTAGTGTTGGAAAACACTATTTTTCCTACTCTTTTCAAATTTTAAACTAGAAAGCATTGGGGACATGACAAAAGAGGCATTGTTGGTTGAGTATGCCAAAGGCCCACTAGCTATAGGGATGATTGAAGATACTAGTGCTACCTTGGAGTAGGATGAAAGATATTTGGTTAAGAATGATATAATTTTGTACAAGGATAGAGTTTTTGTGGTATTGGGATTCAAGTTGAAACATAAAATTGTTGCAACATTCCATAATTCTCACTTGGAAAGGATTGAAAGAGGATGTATTGAAACATGTACAAGATTGTAAAGTGTTTCAAAGGATGAAACATGAAACCACATGCCTAGTAAGTTTGCTTCAACCCCTCCCCATTCTCTAGAGGATATGAGAAAATGTGTTAATGGACTTCATTATATGCTTGCCTTAAGTAGGGGAATAAATTGTATCTTTGTGGCTGTTGATTGATTGTTTGAAAAAGTGTTCCCACTCCATCTCCACTCCTAATGAGTTAAAGGCTACATAGGTAGCAGCCATTTTCTATATGGAAATCTTTCAATTGCATAGACTTCTCTATACTATGTTAATAATATGGACGTAAATTTCATGAGTAATTTTTGGTAGGATTTATCTAGATTGACAAGGATAGAGTTGAAACATATAACCAATTATCACCCCCAAAGGGATTGGTAGATGGTGATATTAAACAAGAGGGTTGAGGGGTATGTGAGGATTTTTTGTGACTATTCATTAAACAACTTTGGTATGATGGTTGCACATAGGGGAGTATTGTTGCAATACAACCTACCACATTTCAATTAGATTGTCCCTTATGGTATTGTATGGATATGTGATGTAGGAGCATCTAGGGTGTAAGATCAATCTTGCATCGAAAAAAACAAAATTATGTTGTTTCTTTTTAATAAGGGTTGAATCAATTTTAGTTAGTTGAATATGGAGGTCAGCAGGAGTTGGGGCTTAGGAGTGATTGGAATTGGTGAATATTTTTCATCAAAGTGAAATGGAGATTTCAGAGGAGCCTTGTCTCATGTCCCTTCGACATAGTGATGGCAAGGGAAACAATGGTAGCCGGTAGTGAAGACTTCATGTTGAAAGGAGATACAAGTGTCGGTAGGAAAAAATAAGGACTCCCTTCGATACTTTGACAAGGTGTCATTGGTGTGCTCATATCGAGGTGACATATCATTTTTGGTGGAACATTAAAGTGAGTCCCTTTGAAATCCTAATGAAGCATTTCATCGAGGGGACAAATACATTTTGGTAGGACCTAGATGCTAGTCTCTTTGACATGTTGATAAGGTGGGACCCGATAGAGTGTTGATAAAGGTGAATGATGATGTTAGCGGGACAAGTGGCGACAAGTGTTTGGCGATATATCAAGCTGTACTAGTGATGTAGTTGTACAAAGATGAAAGGGATGGCATGTAGGCAGTATGGACCACTCGATCAAGGCTACAAAGCATATCAGTGTGACATTATTTTAGTGGGTGTTGTTATTGTGTCCCTTTGACATTCTGATGGGAACTTCTTTGGTGAGACATCACCTTTTCGAAAGGAGTTACTTGGGAGTCCCTCTAATGGAGTGATAAGCGATGAATTTTGTGGGACCTGATAGGGAAGTAGCGATGATACGTAAAGGCAGATGGAAAATGGTGATCAATGAGGTGGTGACACATGTTCCAATCCATTGGAGATGTGAATCAATCTGATTTTTGGTCAATGTTTGGCATTCACCTAATGATGAAGCACAAATTTGAAGGTGGTTTTCATGGCACGATGTGCATTGGATGACTATGGTGGTACTATGACAACATGAGGGGGAGGAATGTCTTTAATTTAAGCTAACCAGAAGGAGGAAATGAGGAAAAGATATAGATAAATAGACAAAGAGAGATATGGAGAGGAGGTGGAAAAATAGAATGCAGGTGATTAGATCATGGAGAAGATTTTGAAGCCCTGATCTACATGTTGACTGATTTTTTTGTAATCAAGCCCATGTAATGTTGTAATCTTCATTTCCATTCTAGTAATAATAAAATATCTTTGTTTTCTTCCTACATATTGGTTGTTCTTTCTATGTTGTTATTGAGAGTTTGAGAATATAAGGGGAGGACCCTTCAACAGTGGTATCAGAGCAGGAGTTCTTAAGTGTGTAGGCAGAGTGTCAAATGTGAGACAATTTGCACCAAGATCTGAGGGTTGGAGTATGTGTAAAATTTTCTTGCAGATGTCTGCAAGAGATGAACTAAGTTTCTTGTGGCTATGAACAGATCGCCGAATGTGAGGTAGTTCACATATGCAAAACTTGAGGGTTTGAAGGATTTTGTTGTTAAGGCACTGAAAGTGTGTGGATCTTCCTCGAAGGAGGCAATTTATAATTGTGAAACCTGGAGGTTGAAGGTTTGTGTTGTTGCAACTTTGTGAGACCTTGAAAATGGAAAAGAGAAAGAGTAAAAATACTTTTGTCATTAGATGGATTCTAAGGATTCCCAGACTAGAGGAAATTAAAGAGATATTTTGGAAAATTAGAGAAAGAGAAATGATAGAGTTGCAACATTAAATAAATGAATTGAGGGATGAGATTAAAAGGAGGAAACAAGAGATGACAAGAGTTGAAGGTAATTTTTATTATCCTTCTAATGATTTTTTTACTGCAGGAAAGAAACAGGATGTTGCAGAGTGTCATGTATGTGACACCAAGGAATATGATGAGTACAAACAAATTGAGGAACCTGAGCCTGAAGATGAGGTATTTCAACTAGAAGAAATGAAGGATGAAGATCCAAAGGTGGTAGCAACCACATAAGAGTGGAGAGAAATGGATGACATTGAAGAAGAGGAAACCCAAGTGGTAGTCGTTGAAGAAAAGATAAAACTTGCATCTTGTGGATGCATAGAAAATTGTGATTTTCATAATATGAATGGGAAGGGTAGGTATGAGAAGGTTAATAGTTTTTCAGATTCTGGTGAGGTTAGAACCAAATATGGTTTGTGTTGGAATGACATGAAGAGTGATAATGAAGGAAGAATTGAAGTAGTGAAAGTTGCAATGGAAGGTGATGAGGTTCGCCCAGATTTTGGTGTATGTTCCAATGAGGATCAACATGTAGATATGGGAAAATTAGTTGCAGAAATAAATTCATTTGAGGGCATTGAAATCAAGGAACATGAGGTGAAGTGTTCAACCACAATATGTCCTTCTAAGGGCATAAAAACAATGGAATATTATGTTGAAGACAGGGAATAAGTTATAGAAGTGTGGACTGCACCCAAGACATGTATAGTGAAGGTTTTGATGGAGAAGAAAGAGGTAAATTTTTATTTTTGTGAAAGTTTTGATTTGTCTAAGTATGATAAGAGTAATGTAGAAGATGTTGTAGAAGTCAATGTCTTTGTCGATGAAAACACGACCATTGAAAGTAAGGAAAGAAAAGAGGGGAAGAAAGTTGAGTTGTTTGGAAATCTTCTCTTGGCATCAGTTGTTGACTTCTTATGTGATAAGGAGATTGGTATGACTTATAATTTGCTATAGAGAGACAAGGAAGAGTCCTAATATCAAGTTTCCACAATACATAATTTTCTTTATAATGACTTCTGGCTTTGATTGTGTGAGAATTTTTGCATCAACGTTTCAGATCACACTATGTGATCCATCATCAGGATGAGAATAGAGCTAAAGGAGAGAATGAAAAGATGCAAAACAAGAGCTATTTAAAAATAAAAAAAGTAGGGGGAGAGAGAGGGGCATGAAGATCAAGAAGGACAAGACAAAAGAGAAAAATAATAATTAATTAATTAATTAATTAAAAACCAAAGGAAAATTAAGCAAAGAAGGATGAAGAAGCACTAACACACATATGTAAAGAAGGAAAGCAAAATAATTCCAATAAATACACCAAAACATGGAAAGCAAGACAAATGACTAATAAAACTATATAATAAAAAGGAAAGCAACCAATTGTAATTAAAAAACAACAACAATTACAATTACAAAACCAAACAAATACAAACACAAGAACAAACTCTAATACCACAAAACAAACCCAATAAACAAAAACACCAACCCATATTACATGGTGAAAAAGTGTAAAGAGGTATATAACTATACATTATGGCTTTAGCAAGACAACAAACCAAAACAATTACAAAAATTAAAACAAAAAACAACCAAAATACAATATAAAAAATAAAAAAATATTTGCACTCATATATATTTGTATTCATATGTAATTCAATACAATTATGTATGAATACAAAAGTATATAGGAATGCAAATGGCCAAAAAACAAATAAATATAAACCAATACAAAATGTAGATTTGCATTCAATTATATATATTTGTATATATATAATTGAATTCAAATAACTAAGTAATTAAATGAATAAAATATATTTAAAGCACAATAACAAAAACCAAAAAAAACGAAAACAAAAAACCACCAACAACCAAAACAAATCACCAAAAAAATATGAATAAAAGCAAAGAATATATATATGTATGAATGTATGTATGTATGTATGTATGTATGTATGTATGTATGTATGTATGTATGTATATATGTATATATGTATGTATATATGTATGTATATATATATATATATATATATATATGTATATGTATGTATGTATGTAGATGTATGTATGTATATATATGTATGTATGTATGTATGTATATATATATATATGTATATATATATGTATGTATGTATGTATATATATGTATATATGTATATGTATATATGTATATATATATGTATATGTATATGTATGTATGTAAATATATATTTTGAAAATAAATAAAATATATATATATATATATGTATGTATATGTATATGTATATATACATTATTGGATTTGTTTTGTGGTATTAGGGTTTGTTCTCATGTTTGTCTTTGTTTGGTTTTGTAATTGTAATTGTTGTTTTTGTTTATTACAATTGGTTGCTTTCCTTTTTATTGTATAGTTTTATTAGTCATTTTCCTTTCTTTCCATGTTTTGGTGCATTTTTTTGGAATTCTTTTGCTTACCTTCTTTGTGTGTGTTAGTTCTTCTTCATCCTTCTTTGCTTAATTTTCCTTTGGTTTTTAATTAATTAATTATTTTAATTATTTAATTTTTTTCTCTTTTTTCTTGTCCTTCTTGATCTGTGTGCCCCCTCTCTCTCCCCCCTTCTTTTGTTCTTTTTAAATGGCTCTTGGTCTACATCTTTTTATTTTCTCCTTTAGCTATTCTCTCATCCTAATGATGGATCACAAAGTAAGATATGAAATGTTGATGCAAAAATTCTCACACAATTAAAGCCAAAAATCATTCCAAAGGAAGAGTCCTTTTATTATACTTCTAACATTGGTGTGTATGCAGAGTAGGAAGTGATTGCAACTAAAAATTGTCTTTTAGAAGGCATAAAGAAAGAGGAGTAAAAAGTTGTACCCAAAGGTGATGATGAACAAGTGGATGTAGCAATACTAGAGAAGGAAGTAATGCATAATTTTTTAATTTTTTGTGATGAAGATAAGACTGGGAATTGTATGAATGAAAGGATTGTAGTAGTGTAAAAAGAGTATGATGCATTGGTTATAGGACAAGAAAGTGATACAGTTGCATGTATTATCAAAGGAATGAAGGAAGAGAATGAATTTGAAGTGGCAACAAGTGATGAGAAGGTAAAATATTCTCTTAATGAATTTAAGAAATATTATTTTCATGTTCAGATGGATGAGTTAGTGAATGTATATGAGATGCTTCAGTTATAATTTGTTAGTGATGATTGGTATGCAAAGTAGGATTTGTATGGTATTGTAGATTCAAATGTAGGTGAAAATTGGTGGAGGTGGACGAACTATGGTGGGATAAATCGCACAAGATTAGAGGTGAATGAGAGATAAACTTGGAGGAGGTGGTCAAGTTATATTGGATTTGATTCCACATCAAGGAAGAGGAGTGAAGAATAGAGTTTTTAGAGGAGATTGCTTGTTCTAGCTAAGTGTTGGAAGAGGAGAAAGAAGAAGCAATTGCAGATATCAGTTTCAGCAATGGGGTTGGTTGAGGATTGCTTGCAATGTGAAAGGGTGGCACTACCACTCAACTCCATTTTTTCAATCCATATTCACAAAATTCTTCCTACCCCAGGTGTCGGATGTACGAGCATTCAGAGTGTAAGAGAAATCTTGCATCAACAAAAAAATCTATGTTGTTTCTTTTCAATAAGGGTTGAATCGACTTTAGTTAGCTAAGTATGGAGGTCAGCAGGAGTTTGGGCTTAGGAGTAAGTGGCATCTAGTATTGGTCAATAGTTCTTATCAAAGTGACAAGGAGATTTCAGAGGAACCTTGTATCATGTCCCTTCAACATAGTGATGGCGAGGGAAACAATGGCAGACGGTAGCGAGGACTTCATATCGAAGGGAGATACAAGTGTTGGTAGGACAATTTAAGGAGTCCCTTTGATACTTTGACAATGTGTCGTTGGTGTGCTCATATCCAGCTAACATATTGCTTTTGGCAGAACTTTAAAGTGAGTCCCTTTGAAATTCCAATGAAGTATTTCATCAAGGGGATAGATACATTTCGGCTAGACCTAGATGCTAGTCTCTTCAACATGCCAATAAGGTGGGACCTGACAGAGTGTCGATAAAGGTGAATGATGATTTCAGCAAGATAAGTAGTGATGAGTGTTTGGAAATATATCAAGTCGTACTGGTGATGTAGTTGTACGAAGATGATAGGGAAGGTAGTATGGACCACTCAATCAAGGTTGGAAAGCATATCGATGTGACATTCTTATTTTCGTGGGAGTTGTTACTACATCCCTTTGACATTCCGATGGGAACTTCTTCAGCGAGACATCACCTTTTCGGAAGGAGTTACTTGGGAGTCAATCCAATGGAGCAATAAGTGATGAATTTTATGGGACCTGATAGGGAAGTGGTGATGACATGTAAAGATAGATGGCAAAGGGAGATCAGTGAGGTGGCAACATGTGTTCCAATCTTTTGATTTCACATCTTTGTTGTGAATCAACACAATTTTTGGTCAACGATTGGCATCGGCCTAATGATGAAGCATAGATTCGAAGGCAATTTTCATGGCATGATGTTCATTGAACAACCATGGCGGTACTATGACAACATGAGGGGGAGGAATGTCTATAAGTTAAGTTAACCAGAAGGAGGAAAGGAGGCAAAAATATAGATAGATAGTCAGAGAGAGAGACAGAGAGGAGGTGGAAAAATAGAATGTGGGTGATGAGTCTAGAGAAGAGGGATTCACTACTCACGAGTTCTCTTCATTCAGATAGCCTCACGCGGTGAACTGCCCTAAACTACCTCAAGGAACAACAGTGACAATTTTAGAACCAGAAAGAGGTCACAAATATTTTCTAGTAAAATTGATAGGCTCTTAGCCAAAGGATTGAAGCATAGAATACAGACGATAGCACAACATGTTGGCATCCCAAAGGCATGCTGGCATCTCATACAGACTAGAGAGTAATTTTATCACATAAAATGACAGAGTGGCTACTTCTACTGTAATTACTAAGAATTTCTAGAATGTGATAAAGTAACAAAATGTGATAAAGCTAGAATAAAGTGAAATAGAGATGATAAAGATAAGGAAAAGAAAGGAAATTCTCACAACTGCGCAAGTGATGAAGCCTCCAGCACATGAATGTCTTCAAAACCTGCATGCATAACATCTGGAGAGAATATTGGGGTTGTAGAGGGGTTTGCCTCAGTCAAACCCCCGTTTTGGTGTTCCCACCTCCATGGACAACCAGATAGATAGAGAGAAATAGACAAAGTGTGTGGTGAAAGCAAAACCCACTTCATGAGTAGAACCCACACCACCAAGTATGAGTGATAAAAGCAAACCCCACTCAAGGAGGAGAACCCATATCACAAAAGAGGTGATAAAAGAAATCTTCACTCGAGGAGGAGAACCTGTATCACAAAGTAAAAATGAAATAGGAAGGAGATAAGGAATCCCAAGATGCTCACAAGTATGAGATAAGGGAGATGAAGCTGCAAGATCCAAGAGTGTTGCAATGAGTATTTTAGGAGCTTGATAATGTTACAAAGAGGGCTTGAAAAGATGTAATAATGTTGGTGTAGCAAGCTATATAAATTTGTGCAAGCAAGAGTTGCAGAGTAGGAGGCTAAATCCAAAGCAAGAGAGAAGCTAGAAGTAGAAGAGAGTTGCAAATGAAGTGAAAAGATAACATTTAAGGAAGGAAAAGAAGCTTCCTGAGCCATTACAAGGAATCTTGAGCTGTTACCACCAACCAAAGGAGGTGACAAGTGGAAAACATGCTTGGAAACAACTATTTGAACGTTGAAATGTCACAAGACACTAGCGTGACACGCAGATGTCCATGTGGCGCACTAGTGTCCAAACACATCATGCTACAAAATGAAAAACACGGGAGAAGCCACAAGTTTAACGCAAAGTTTACGTGCGGGGATAGATGTTGAAAGGGGTGTTGAGCATCCTGGGAAGGGAAAAAGGCTGATGCATGGGATAAAATGAGCCTACACAAGTGCTAAGGGAGTGGACACCAAATAAGATGCAAGAACGTATGTGAAATTGCAAGGGGTGCAATTTTACGACTATACAATGAGATTGTGGAGTAGAGTTTGAATCCTCGATCTACATGTTGGCTGATGTTTTTGTAATCAATCCCATGTAATGTTGTAATATTCATTTCCATTCCAGTAATAATAAAATCTCTTTGTTTTCTTCCTGCATATTGGTCGTTCTTTCTGTGTTATTGCTATGAGTTTGAGACTATAAGGGGAGTACCCTTCATCAAAATGATACTCCAATATTTGTTGAAGTAACACTTCAAGAGACATAAGAAACCATAGCAAGAAACTTCATATAGTAGAGTAGGTAAGTTTTGATAGGTTCATGCAATCAACTTAAGAATGCATAAATTAGCAAAAAATTATGCTAACAAGGATTGAATGGAGAGGCATTTAGAGGTAGGAGACATGGTTTTCCTCTAGTTGCAATTTGCACGTAGTCATCCTTGAAAACAAGTGGAATTGAAAAATTCATGCCCCACTTAATGGACCTTACATAATGGTTCAACTTATTGGAAAAATGGCTTATCAGTTTGAGCTTTCTCCTGACATTCGGATCCACAAAATAATTCATTTATCCTATTCAAAAAAGTGTGTGAGATAGAAAATAACACTTTCAACTAAGCCTCCACACCTTGATGACTGGGGAAAGTTAATGTTAGTGCTTGAGAAAATACTTGGAACTAGAGAGAAATGCATGTTGAATTGAGTATGGACTGAGTTCTTGGTGTGATGGAAAGGGTTACCTCGAGAGGATACTACTTTGGATTTGGATAATATCCTAGATCACCTAGTATTATCTTACTTGAGGGTAAGCAAGTTTGGGGAGGGAGAACTTGTAATGTCCCCTTTTTAGTCAACAACATTAAGTCTTTGTTGGTAATTATATAGGATTGTGTCTTTTATTTAGATTAGTTGTGTTGTGTTGGTATCACCTTTATCCATACTTGTCAATTAGGGAAAATTGATTAATGGAATAAATTAGTTAACTTGATCTACCACCAAATAATTATCAATTCAGTTTTATTTCATTTTGAGTTTATAATATGAATCTTCATGTCAATGAGGAACAACATAGTAGTAGGAATTTGTTAAATTTGTTGTTTTTATCTATTATATTCTTAATAATGCAAGTAGATGGTTTTATTGGTATAACAACACCATCAAATAATCTTAAAAAAAATCTACAATACTTTTTTATCCAAATAAAACTCATAGAAATTATAAATGATCCATGATGCCAATATAATACAATAATAAATAACACAAGAGCCATTGTATCATTATAACCAAGTAATTAATGCAATAATGTAAATGTCAATAATACTAAACTCCTTTATCTTGTACAAACAATTGTAATGATGCATAAATAAATAAGGCTTGCTCAGCACCCTACCATATTGGCATCATGAAGCCACATGGACTCTAGCCAAACCCTTGAGCAAGAAAGGAGGGATAACAACTCCTTAATCCCTTCATAGAGTATATTCAAAATGTTTGTGGGAATGTAGTCCTTTCTAGGGCCCCTACTCCTAGATAGTCTCCCGAAAAATGCCACCCACGTGGGTAGTAGTCACTTGATAAACTTTTCTAATTAAGAAAGCTAAACATGAAATTAGATCCTATGAGAGAAAATTATAGAAGTACCTCCCTTCCACTTCACCAATATTTCTCTATTTTTGTTTCCCTATTTTTATTTGTCATTTCCTCAAACACTTTTTATAATCTTTATCTCCATGTTTGGAATTCTCTCTCTCCCCACTTTATTTATGTCTTTTATGTCTTTCTAAATTTGTTTATTATTTAGTCAAATTTCTTACATTAGTATATCTTTGTTGTCTCTCTATCTTCATTAGCTCTCTCTATGTTTTTTGGTCATTCATTATTGATTTATTCATCTCTATGTTATTCTTTCTTTATTTTTATTTCTTTAACTTTAATTATTCCTTTTTGATATTTTTATTATTTTTGTCTACTTTGTCTTTTGAATTTCTCTCACAACCTTTCCTTTGTTGTTTCACCATGTCCCTACCTCTTTCTCTCTACTTATTTCTTTCATTTTCCTTTTTTTACTTTTTATATTTCACTTCTCTTACTATTTATTTTATATCTAGATCTATTTTTCTATTATCTTTCCTCGTATCTAATTTATCAAGCTCATTCCTTCCCTTCATGTTTTCCCTCTATCTTTCTTCTCCTTTAATTTCCAATACATACCATGTTTTCAATCATTTGACGATGCTAGAGGCATAGAGTAATTGGATTATCTATGCTAAAATTGAATTAAAAAATCAATCTCCATACCCTCATTCTCTCCCCTAAGAAGGAATAGAGGTTGGGTTCATCCCAAATCCCACACAAATAGCAGAGGAGTCTTAAGTCATGGGTATGCTCCCCATGGTCTTGGGTTTAAATTCAAGGTCTAGGTTTACCCAATGCATGTGGCTTATGGGTTGTTGCATACATCACCAGGGGACTACTCTTGCCCCAGTGTGACACCCCATCCTAAGCCCAACTTGGTAGAATGTAAGACCAATATAAGACAAGTTCGGCATTGGGTTGGGTCGTAGGGATACCCATGATTCAATAAAAAAAAGGAGATAAGTTCATACCTTTTTATCATCTTTGAAAGGGGTTTGGATTGGAATATTTTGATTAATTGGAGGCCAATTTACAAAAAAATCATAATGTGATTTTAGTGTATGTGTTGATTGATACAAAAACAATCCATTCGCATTAAGTAACATATCATCCTTGTCCTCTACACTTTGGATCAATGGTGAGTTGGAATAATTTTTATCCCTATGACCTAACTCACCCCTTTTTGACCCCAACTTAGCAGAGTGTAAGACCAAGGTAAGGTAGTTTGGACGTTGGGTTGCGTCATGGGGATACCCCTAAGTCAACAAAAAAAAGGAGAGAGAAGTCCATACCTTTGGTTTTTGAAATGGGTTTGGATTGGAATATTTTGATTAATTGGAGGTTGATTTACAAAAATATCATAATGTGATTGTAGTGTACCTATTGATTGATACACCAACAATCCATTTGTATTAAGTAACATAGCACATCCTTATCCAATTCCCTTTGGATCAAAGGTGACTTAGAAGAATTTTTACCCTCCTTTATGACATTTGCATAACACTATTACAAAGGGGAAGATAGGTGTACTATTATAAAATCAACCCAAAACTAAATAAGGATAGAAAAGAATGAACCAAAATAGGTAAAACCAAGAAATTCTTTGTCATAGGGTTGAAATTTAAAAACCATGGCTTCACCAATCAAAATTATTTCTTTATTTTCCCTCCCCATATCTGTATATATTTTATTTGTTATCTATTTTTCTCATCCTCTCACTTATCTCTCTTTTTCTATCTATCTTCCTTGCCTATTTCTATATTTTCACATTTTTATGTTTTTTCTTCATTTCTTTCTCTTTATTCTCTCTCTCACTGGCTTTCTCACTCTATATTTTTTATTCTCTCTATCTATCTTTTATCTCTCTCTTTTTTCATATCTTTGTCATTTTTTCCTTTTTATCTTTGTATGTAGATTTTTCATTCTCTCTCCCTCTATTTATCGTATTTTTTCTCTTGTTGTCAGTCTTTTTTTTCTATAACCTTATGCTTGTTGGCCAAGGTTAATTGAGCATCTCTTGTAGGTCACATAATTTCAATTACTTTTGGTTTTATATTTATCTCATTCTATTACTTTATTTTTCTGTCTTAATTTTTAATATTACCTCTCTTTTTCCCTATGTTACTTTTTTCATTCATATATTTTATCTCATTTGTTTCTCTCTTAACTATTTTCCCTATTTTCTATATGTCTCTTCTTTTGTGTGTGGCTCTCTCTTACCTTTCCCATGCACATCTCACTTTATTTCTTATTAGAAGGTTACATAGTCTTTCATTATCCTTGAAACTTGAGAGAAGGCTACATATTCTTTCTTATCCTTTCTATTTTTGAGGGGACTTTTTCCTTGAATGGGATTATTTCTTGTGCTAGGAAACTTGTTTTTTTCTCTCTTTTGGGGGGGATTTTTGTCCCACTAGGTTTTATCCTTCTCTTTATTTGTGAAAGATCATTTTGTACATGGGTAGCTAACATGGCCTAGTAGTTGAGACCCATATTTACATCTTTGTGTCTTTTCACCCACCTAAGCTACACTTAAGGGGGGTATCAGTGTAGGATTTTTATTTTCCTTATGTTAGGGAATATTTATTTTTCCTACACACATTATTAATCTTGCTTAGGTTATATTAGAATGGTTAGGATGAGAACATATGGCATAATCCATCAGTTACATGTGTCATTGTCACCCACCTTTGGGTATTTGAGTCTCACACCCTCTTTTGGATTTATTAGCAACCTCCCATAACCATTCATTTGCCCTTACCTAAGTTGGAATAACCATGTAATCTGGAATATACCAAGTAGGTAAAACTCCCACCTATTATGGAAAATTGGGAGTTATTACCCCTCTTGGAATTATTTACCCCTATTTTTCTATATAAATAACCCTCACCTCTGCGTATGCTACGCTGGTTGGATCAATATTCATGAGTGCTAGTTCAATGCTAAGGGGGCATTGAGTATTTTCATCTCTAGATTCTTGTCTTGATTTCCTTTGGTTATTTTGATCTTGGGTGGCTTCACATCTAAATCCAACAACATGTGCCAAAATGGGAGATTTTTAATAGGCTATGGGCATCCATCAAACAATAAATGATAGAGAAATTTTGTTAGATATTGTAGTTATAACTGCTCTGGTAGGAATGTATGTAAAATTTGGAAGCATAAACAAGTGGTGATAACCTTTTTAATACCAAATCCCTTACTCATTTACAAGGAATTCTACATCCTTATTTTATTCTTCATTTCTCTAAACATTTAGCATACTTTTTTGTTGTTTTTATCTAACCTACCTTCTTCTAAAAATCACTTGGTTGCAATATATGGGTGTGCCAAGTCCTTATACCAAAACTATACTTTGTTTCTCCTGTAAAAACAACCTGAGTTTTTTCAATAGGGCCCTCCACTTATTTTCCATCAACTAGCTTATCTATTTTCTATATTTCATTCTTATTACTTTTTAAATATCTTTTAAACAATCTTGTCATTCATAAATATAATTGCTAGTAGATCAATCAATTTCTTATTTTGTTATCATTTCCCAGCTGAGTCTCATTTGGACTAAAAGTTTACTTTAAGACATGTTAAACAATCTAAATAGAAAGAAAAATAATTTATTATTTAGTTGACAGAGAATTTTTTTGTGTTTGCATTAACTTAAGGAAACCCATTTATGATAGATTTCTAGTTGAATCCTAAGATAGATAATTTAAAAGGATTTCCTACATTTAAATTATATAGGATATCTATTTTCTATCTATTTTTGTAGTGAACTTGATGTGAATCCTAAAATTTATTATTTATTTCTTTATTCGTACTCAAAATATTTTTTCTCTCTAAACAACAAACTCTCATTATAATTCATTTTTTTTATTTTCATCATTCAACTTTATTTTTGAGTAAACATAAGCATAGCCACAACATATATACCTTATCACAATTAGGTTAGTGTCCATTTACTATAATATTATCTTGTCTTTAATTTTCACCAAAAAATAAAAACTCTACATTTTTCTACTCAAATTTCCTATAGTATATAAGGATGAATCATTTTTTGTTCTTTGATCAGAATTAATATCCTTCCTTCTTTGGCTATCCCTTTCTCATGCTTATCTCTTATATAAATCCTCATCTAAAACTATCCATTTATTTTCCTTTCTCTCCCTTCTTTTATTACCTTTTCTTCCTTCCTCCATTTTCATCTACCCCACATGATGTCTCACTCTACATGTCACAATAATGACACTTTGATAATGAACCCATATTAGATGATGCTAAGTTTTTCACTTGCCAAAATTGGCCACCACTTGTCTCTCCTTCAAAGTAGCCTACCTGAGGATTCCTGATTTTAAATATTTTCACTCACATACTCCTTATCAAATATCATCATCTCCCATCTTGAGGGGCTAGACATATTACAAGGTATAGGATATATTATCCACACTCATGTCCCTCTATAATCTAGTTCTCCTACTTTCATCCATCTCTTCTAGAAAACCTTTTTTCTTTTTCCTACCACTCAACATTCCTTGACCTAAATTTTCATTCCTACTCCTTCTCACCCAACCCACATTCATGTTAGATTCTTGAATAACACGAGCCACAAGATCAAATAACGAACAAAAAACCTTCTACTCAAGAACTCTACAAAACAAATATTTGTTATTCCTCAAAAATAAAATACTTAAAAAATGAATAATATAAGAGAGAATGAATGATTTATAAGAGTAACCCTAATCATAAAGGGATTAGATCATGAAAAGTGTCACATCATGTGAGATGAGACAAATTGATCTAATATTAGCTTTGTAGTTAACATAAATAAAGCATTGAGTTAACTAATAAAGAAAACCTAAGTTTAGCTTAAATGCATGAGAACTAGAATAATAATTAATTGAAGATTAATTAATTATTCTCTAATACATGATAACTCTAACACCCCCGCCCCTTAAGTGTAACTTAGGGAGTAGCTAAAAAACTCTAAAAACCAATGAATACAAAAGCAAAGAAAGAATGAATGGATCCCAACAACTAGGCTCGATGAGGTGCCTAATACAACTAAAGGATCTCTAAGTACCCAATACAACTAAAGGATCTCTAAAAAGTAGAGAAATGGAGAAAACCACATGGGAAAAACTCCACTCCAAAAAGAGATGAAATCATGTAAAAAAACATGAAGGAAGGAAGGCTTCATGAAAACCCCCCAAGGACAACTTCCTTCACCGCAAGCATCAATAACATCTAAATATAGAGAGGTGCTAAATATAGAGAGGTGATGCCAAAGGTTTCATGAAGAATTCTATAACCTACTCCTCTATATCCATGACTCCAAGGTGAGAAAACCATCCTGAATCAACTATCGTATGAAGTGAATGTGGATCTCTATGTGCTTAGTATGTTGATGTCTCCACTAGATTCTGAGAAATGTGAATGACACTTTTATTTTTCACACCAAGAATGTTGGGACTGCTCAGGAGGAGAAAAGTGAACTAATTCAAAGGCTGTCAAGCCGTGAAACCTCTTGGCTAGCCAAAATTATTGCACGATACTCAACCTATGTGGATGATAATGCAATAGCAAATTGTTTCTTGCTAGACCATGTAATGGGGCTAGAACCAAGGAAGAAAACAAATCCAAAAGTGGAGTTCCTATCATGACATCACTAGCCCAATCTAAGTTAGTGAAGCCAATAATCTGAGGATCTCTTGATGTATAGTGAATGTCTGCATAATGTGAGGTGCCTTGAATATATCTCAAAATTTGTTTGGAAGATTTCCAATGACTCTCATGTGGATCATGTGAGAATCAAGAGACAAGACCAACCATAAAAAAAAAGATCAGGATGTGAATGTGTTAGGTACAAAAGACTACCAACCAATTGCCTGTATAATGTGGCATCTACTGAAGGAGTAGTACAAGTGGAATACAATACAACACCTGACTGGAATGGTGTGGGGGAAGGCTTGCAATCAAGCATGCCAAATATTTGAAGCATGTCAAGAGTATACTTATACTGAACTATGGAAATCCCATCCAAACACTGAATAACAAACCAAGAGAGTGAGTCTGCGAGAAGGCCGAGGATCATCATCTCAAGCTGCTCCATCAGCTTGTGGACATTCTCAATCATGGAAGATGAACCACTATAAGGATCAAATGTCCCTGTATAGAACAAAGAGTTAAAATATATCACCCTCTTGTCTCTAAATGTGTACCTTATGGAATTAGAGTGTGACATCATCACGAGTGAGGAAAGAGAGTAGAAAGGTACCATCTTCTCATACCTGCAAGCCAGAGGGCTTGTTTAAAATTTCATATATAATTGAATGTGGCCAGTCACGAAAACCCGATGAATATTCCTTAGTAAAACCATGTGGTTGCTTCATATAAATCTCCCCATGAAGAGAACACCATGAAGGAACTCTTCCACATCCATCACGAGAATATTGGCCATCCCTCTGGGCTTCTAAGGGAAAGTACTAGGTGAATAGAATTCATCTTGGCAATAGGGGCAAAGGTCTCGAGAATAATCAATACCTTTGACTTGAGAGAGAAACCCTTTGCAACAAGATGGGATATACTTATCAATAGAACCATTTGCAACATATTTGGTATGATACGCCCGGTGCCGCAAACCAACTCTTCCCTTAGGAAGGAACTAAATCAAAGTATGATTCTTCATTAAAGAACAATGCTCATCTGTCATAGCACTATCACTCAAGAATGCCAACCACCTCCTAAATTTTTTGAGGATCATATGAAATGGTATACAGGCTCAAAAGACCAGTCTGATCTCTACACCTTGGCGAGGTGTGATGAGTCTGAAGGATCACTTGCCAAAGGTCCAGCTGCATCAATAGTATTGCAGGACCAATTAGGTAAAGGCTAAATATCTTGAGGTGGTAGGATACTTGGAGCATCATCCTCCTCCTCAAGAGATGTGTAATCCTCAATATATGAGGAGTGAGTAGTAGGAGATGAGGGAGAAGTTGGGGATGGAGAATCCATCAGAGGAAATATCTCATCAAACTAGACATCTCGTTGAAACAAGACCTCTCTAGAATCAAGATCAAACAACCTGTATGCCTTAACATCCTCACAGTAGCCACTAATATGAGTGGTCATCTCTTCCTCTCCATGGCTTTTCGCTAATCTTAGGAATGAATTCCCAAGCCTCACTACCAAAGACTCTAAATGAAGATACATCGGGCTTGACATGGGACCAAGCCTCCTCAAGATTCATATGTCGCAATGCCTTGTGAGGCATACAATTTTGAATATAATTGGCACAATTAACTAGCTCAGCCCAAAACAAAGAATGCATATCTCGTGACTAAATCATACAATTGACCATCTCTCGTAAAGTTCTATTCTTTCACTCAGAAACACCATTCTTCTAAGGGGTGTATGGAATTTTAAGTTGATGTTGCAAACCATGCTCAGTGTAAAATTCCCTAAAAGTTTTATTAACATACTCCCCCCATTATCTATGTGTATCCATCTGATAGAAAGACCAAATTTCTTCTCCAAAAATGCCTTAAAGATCCTAAAAGAATCAAAGGCATCATTCTTGTACTTAAGAAAGTATACCCATGTACACCTGGAGAATTCATCAATAAATGTGAGCACATATTTGGCCCCTAAAAAAGAAGAAGTTGGAAATGACATGGTGTCACTATGAACCAACTCCAAAGGTGCATTGGCACGTGTAGCTCTACCCGTAGGAAAATAATCTCAGTGATGTTTTCCAATAACACATCCTCAACAAACACCATTAGTACAAGAAATCTCAGGGAGCCTAGACACTAATTCTTGTGTACTCATCTGTTGGAGATGTATGTAGTTGAAATTCCCAAAAAGTTCATGCCACAGTATGCTCACAATGTCTACATGTGCTATGAAAGATGAACCTGAACCAACTAAACTCTCAAAACCATCAAATCAATATAAATGAGAAGAAGTATCAAAACTCCCAATAGCCACAATAATATCAAGATCATGAAGGTCATGAATAACTACATCATGAGGGTAAACTCAACTATCCTAGGTATGTGCAGGATCATCATGGAAAAAACAACCCCTTAAGTGGCGAAAAATTCAAAAAAATTAGAGTTAGGAAACTTGATGTAAAATTTTGAATAATTTATCTATATTATTTTAAAAATATATAAGAATAGAATCTATAGAAAATTGAATGTAGTTTCTAAAATACTAGGTTTATTTATTTATATATATATATATATATATATATATATATATATATATGTATATACTCTATATATATATATATATATATATTTAATTGAAAATTTGAAAATTTCAATGTAGTAGTACTTAAATTTAGGGAAGAAATAAGTAAGGTGTCTATCGACCACCTAACCACAATAAAATGATAATATTTTTTATAATATTTCAGATAAAGAGTAGAGGGCTCATGTCAGGATGTGATGCATATTTTTTTGTAATTTTTTCCAAGTAAATAATTAATTATGAATTTTATTACAATTTTAAAAATATAAAAAACTCATATGTCTAACCATATGCTTGGTCCAAAACTTCATGGGGAAATTCATTTTTTATTTTTTTTTAATCCTATAGTATGCAAAGCATAGAATGTGACACATCAAACAGATTGAAAAAATGTGATCTTGTTTAAAGCTATAGATGTTTTTCAATCAGCTATCAATTAAGACTTTAATTAGATTATTCAAATAGAAATGAATAATAATTATTTATTAAATTCAAAGTAAAGCATAATTTATATTGGTGGAAAGTTGAGATCTCAGCTTTTTGAGAGCCTTCGTTTCATCAATTTTGGGTAAAAAAAGTCGTCAGCCACATACCCTACACATACCCATCATATCACCACTTTTTGGCCTATCATGATCCTGCACATACCCTCCTAACAAATCTAATACACTAAAAGAAATTTGGTGGAGATATCGGGAACTACAAGTACCTCTTGAAGAAAATAACCCTCAAGTGTGACATGCTTGATCCCAACACTAAAATTTGTGTAGAATCCCCAACTGCAATATGAAAAGGATGAGACCAAATCTTGAGAATGTGTCATGTGATGTGTCACACTGAAATCAAGTATCCATACAGTTGTAGAAGGTAAGGATCATGCAAAAAGAGTATGACCTTTACCTGTAGATGAGGAAGAAGATTTAGGGGTGGAGATGTTATGTTGTTGCATGGATTCCTCCAAAGCCTCTAATCTCTTCCAACATCAATTGACTAGATGTCCCTCCTTACACAAATACTACAAGGTTCACTTGATTTCTTCTTTGTCTTGGAGGAAGACTGACTAGACTTAGAAGTTTTATCATATCAAGGAATGGTTTGAGGTTTTTGTTTTGAATTATGAGATATTTTTGAGGAACACTCACTTCCTAATGAAGCATCTATCTTGGGCTTTTATTTCTTCTTGTCTTTCCTTTGGATGTATGTGCTACCAATGCCTAAGTTTTGGAACTAGAGAGAGATTCGAACTGGACCAACTTAGCCTGTTCATGAGTTAAACGATCAGAGAAAAACTCAAAAGTAGGCATGGTAAATGCATCACCCAATTCATCCATTGTAGAATAGAAAGTATAAGAGAAAACTTGAAATGACCCTTGAAGCTTAGAAAAAATTAGGAAAATACATTATTTGTCAGTTTTACTCTTCCCACAACCCTGCAAAAGAGATCTAAGTGACTTAAACCTTTACAGGAAGTCCTCAATGGAGGGGTAAGAATCAGGTACAAGTGATGCTAATTCTACCTCAATCTGGAGAGATTTATACTCACTGATGGTGCCAAAAAGATCACTGAATCTTGTCCACATAGCCCTAGGAGTGTTGCAAGACTACAAATGAAACAAGAGACTATTGAAACATGCAGTGAAATCAAACCATAGCCTCATATGTCTTGTTTTTATTCTGAAATATCTCAAATTGATGAGTCATTGTTGGTTTTACTTCATCCAAAGTGGACCATAAACCCTTAGACATGAGCATTCTAATCATATGATCTTTCTAGGTATGATAGTTATGTGGCATAAGATGTTTAAATGAATAGATGATTTCCATGATGGTTATGGTTTTCAAAATAATGTGTGGTATAAGATTTCTAATCTTTGATGTATATAGATATTGAAAGCGAGAATTGTATCCCCCCATAATAGAAAAACCAAACCCAAATACAACTTTGAGAGCATAAAAGCTTAAAAAGAAAAAATCACATTACAGAGATCCTTGTGTACTTGGAAAATATTATAGAAAAATAGACTTCATGATTGTGTAGAGCTATGAAAGAACTTTCCAATGCTTATTTGTTTTCAAAAAATGAAGTCTATTTCCCAAAGATATAAACTAAAAGCATAGAATAGAAGGGTTAATCTTCATGAACAGAATTTTTGGTAAAAATAAAGAAAAAATACTTAACAGATTTGGAATGGGCGCCAGAATAACTTTCCAATGATATATTTTTAAAAATGGAGTTCCCACAGCCAAGATATACTTGATTGCATAAAGCGCTTAATTTTCATGAGAACCAAATAGAGGCTTAAAATTTCAGCCGTGGATATGGTGCCATAGGATTTAGGAGCTAAAGTAAGGGAATATTCTGTTGTCATATAACAAAAAGGGTCGTAGGTACCCGGCTAATTTGTTTTTTTAATAAACAAACCCTCCAAAGCTTTTTTCATAAATTAAAAAAAAAACTACAAAATATTTTTTTAAACCTCACAAGCCTGTAATAAATGGCGCTACACAATATGGCATATGGATCCATACACTGTATAGATTCCATATGGTTGTATAGAATTTTTCACCTTGAAAATGGTGCCCTCAAAAAATCACCCCAAATTTTTTTCTCAGATTTTCACAAAATGACAATCAATCTTTAGGTTTTCGGCCACTCCGAACGTGATGGAAAGGTTTGTTTTGTGCCAAAGTGCTCCAAAAATTTTCCCACGTCCAAAAAATGCAAAAAAAAAACTAAAAATATCAGATTTAATCATGTAACCCTAGATGAGAAAAAAAATAGAAATGGAGAAGGGGTTCATTGAATCCTTGCTTTGATACCATGTTAAATTTATGAATAACACGATCCACTAGATCAAAGAATGAAAAAAACACCTACTCAAGAGCTTTGCAAAAAAAATATTTTCTATTTGTCAAAAAGAAAATACTTACAAAATGAATAATACAAGAGAGAATGAATGCTTTATAAGAGAAACCTTAATGGTAAAGGGATTAGATCATGACAAGTGTCAACATCCTATGAGATGAGATGAATTGATCTAATATTATCTTTGTAGTTAACATAAATAAAGAATTGAGTTAACTAATAAAATAAGCCTAAGTTTAGCTTAAGTGCATGAGAATTAGAATATAATTAATTAAATATTAATTAATTATTCTCTAATGTATGATAACTCTAACAATTCCTACTATTTATTTCTCTTTGCATTCCTCCTTTTAACTATGATCATGTCCCTTTAGGCAACCACTTTACCCCTTACTATTATGTGTCACCTTGTCAATCCTTACCCTTCACTTATCTTGCTTGATTATCTCTTACCACAATTTTCACTCCCTCTCCCATCGTACCATTAACCTTACAACCATTGCCACACTCTTATTAAAACATGAAAAAAATTCAATCTCCTACCCTCAATGTCCCAACCTATGCTTCTAACCCTATCATTTACCACTTAGTTCAAGAAATGTCAATGCAATGTTAGCTATCTATTATCCCATCATCATATAAACTAGGGATGAAACCTTAAACCTCCTCCATAATTAATATGTTTGGCTATAATAAATTTCCCACAAAAACCATAGTTCATCGTGCTAAACATTTTCATACATGTATAATTCTATAATAAATTTCCCACAAAAACGATAGTTCATCATGCTAAACATTTTCATACATGTATAATTGGATAAGTGATCCTAATATACATGTACAATCCTTTATAGATCAATTTAAATTGATTATTACTTGATGACCAATTCATATCTAAGCTATTTCTCTTTTCCTTAAAGAAAAAACCTTAAAATGGTTCTACTCTTTATCTAATTATTTTATGGGTTCCTTCCTATATATCACTATCTTTTTATGAAACACATTCAAGTCAACATAGGATTGTAGTTCAGTTTCATCAATGTTATACATTGCAATCAAGGTGAAAATGAGAAGGTGATGGATTTTATCTTCTATTATATATGCATTATTTCATAGATTTCCTATCTTCTTCTTGACTCTACTATCAAGAGGGTATTTATTAGGAATATTTTCTCAAAGCTTTTCAATCAAAACTCCTTGCATAAATATCCAACTTTTATAATATTTTGTACCACTTTGTATGATTATACATAGGTGATAAATAATTTTAAGGCCACCTCCTCTATGACCTTTAATTCCTTTATTTCTTTAGGCTCATCCTCTTCTCAAGAAAAATAATTTTAAAAAGAAGAAATTCAATAACTTATAATTTTCTCCTTAACCCAACCCTAGTCAAACAATAAACTAAACTAATTGAAACTTCCTTACTCCTCAGCTAAAATTACTATCTCCATTTGTTCACAAGCTAACTCTAATTGGATGAAGCTAGAAAAACCCCCAAATCCATCTTTTTGGTGTGGAAGGGGTTTTCTACCTAGTTATTTCATCACGTAGGTCCTATTCACACTAGTTACTTATGTTTACTTAGGGTACACATAGGATAGTTATCAATTTATGTCTCAAGTCAAAATATTAAGACACATGTCATAATATTATGCCATCCTATGCTTACCTTGGCCTACATAACCAAGGGGTTGCCTTTGTAATCTCATTCAATCAATCGATTATCATTGTATATTTTCATCCTTCAATAGAATATAATTATTATCTCGTATTTGACCTCTCTTATGCTGTCATAGAAGTTCCTAGATCTTGGTTGGCTATAATCTTTATCCAAATCTTGTATGGTATACAACATTTTGTACCAAATCTTACATGGTATCCAAGCTTGTGGGATTGATTTTGTTAGTCTAAATTAAGAGATCTAGGTGGCAAATCTTGGTAGATCTTGAAAAGTAGAGTATGCATTTCTTTTGCATCGAATGATGACCTAGAAAATTAAAAAACTTGATAAATACTATATTTGGGGGTTTCCTCTTTGTGTCTTTTTATTTCAGGTTCATTTTTGGATCTTTTTGGTGCAAATATAAGCAAACTTTGAGTTCAAAGAGTCCAAGTATTTTTTCCTTTTGTTTTATCTAAATTGGACATTTAAGGCCAAATCTATGAGGGTTTGAAGCTAAAGGGTGGTAAGATCTAGAAGGTAATTACAATTTTGGGTCAGATGACCCTTCCATCATGTCCAGAAGGCCCAATAAGTGTAAAATCAACTATAGATTCATAAAAATCAAACACTTTTGTTTAGGGCCCTCAAAAGTTTCCCCTTAGATGTAAAAATCATAGGAAATGTTCCTTGCATAGATGAAATATTATGTCATGCTAGCACAAGTTCCTCAGGGTTATACCCTACATTATCTACAAATCCATGGGGTACACTTGTACATAGGGTATGAAAGCCTCTTAGGGAACCACATGGCACTACCTATGTAAGTTGCAATACCCACTGAAGGGAAAAGTAGGTATCCTAGAACAACATCTCGGATCAGTATGTTCCTTCGATAACATTCATTTTAGTTTAGAAACCTCAAAAGCATATACTACTATGTCTTAAAGCATAAATCGACATAGTTATTTTACCACTATTAATTATTAAAGGAAAGAGGTTACAATTAAGTTTTAGATCTTTTAGATCAAGTAGAAAATTTTTACAAAACAAGTAGATTCAACAACATTATAGGACACATAGATTAAAACAAGAAGAATAAGACATAAGAGATGGAACACACAAATTTACATAGGGAAAACCCTTTTAGGTGAAAAAAAAACCCACACTCCAAAACCAGAGAGCCAATATATTATTTAGTAATAGAAGTAGTTATAATACATTCTTTAGGCTCAAGGCCATTATAGGAGATTTACATCTTGTTCCATCTCTGACAGAATTTTGGTAGCATAACCCCTATGAATAACTCTCCTCTCATGACTCCTCTAACAAAACACATGTATTTATAGAGTATACAGTGCCCAGGATAGAAGTTTCCTTAAACCCACACCCATGCATGAACATGCAACAAGAAAGGAACTACATGCAAAAAGCATCTGTCAAAAATATGGGTGTCTACATTCCAAGTTTGACTCAAATAGGAATATAAATTGCATCCATACACAACTCCCCTTGCAAATAGCAGCTCCCAATCTTGACTTTTCAAAGTGGGTGCTAACTTGCACAAAAGTAGGAGCATGCCATAGTTAACTCAGCATGCCTTAACACATGTCACCACTGTGCAACTCTAAGAATTTTTTACAAACTCCTCTCTCCAAATGAGTGTTGACACACCTCCATGAAGTAGGAACAAACAATAATGCTTCAAACAAGCGTCTAGGTGGAAAGTGGCCCTTCATTGAGCTTTGAACCTTGCATGTAGGATATAACACTCTCTTATGGGTCCCACAAAGTGTTATGACAACTTTTATAGTTGGAAACATAGGACATATCAATATTTGCACACATATTTATCCCAAAAAATAATGTTATGACTCAAAGGTTGAGACACCTTAATTCCAACATTCTTCCATTTGTCGAAGACCTTCCAAGAGTCCATAGAATCAACATGATTTAACTACTAAGAGTTAATTGATGAAAACACATCACAACCATACATACAATCACATGAATCTTGAACAATGCTCTCATGCTCCAATCAAGACACCTACAACAACATCTAAGATTTCCACTATCTTAGGCAACAATTCCTACCATCCTCCAAAGGAAAGGAACAAGACATGGTGCATATGCACTAGTATAAAAAACAAAATCCAACCAAAAACAAAGGATATAGGATACTGCCACAACTTCACTGTTCTCATGAGATAAATAGAAGTTGAACCAACTCCAAGCTCATAACCAAAATATAATTCTAAAGCCAAAAAATCCTCTGGAGAATAAGATAAACCGTCAACTAAAACAACAACCAAAACATGTTTCCCTCATCTAACTAATGAACCCACGAGACCAGAAATAGCACTGACAACAAATTATAATCCACCCAATCTACCATACCTCAAAGGCATCCACAACATCATAAAACTCATGCCAATGACATATCCAACCCATCACTACAATCATAAGCTCCCTATGCCGAAACAGTTGACAAAGGTGGACACATCTAGGAACTCCCACTACATGGGTAATGTCTAGGTTGAAAAGACATTTAGGCACACCAAGTCTACCAATAGCACCACAAAGAGGATGTATCCATGCAGTATCAATAACCATCCAAAAAGTGGCATGCACTACCTACAACCAAGAAACCTCTGCAAGTACATCCCTCACCATAAGTCTCCTAAAATTTCTCATGTTCTCCACATCTGACAAAGGACAGAGATAAAGGAACCTCCATGTCATCACCCAAAACCAAGTGACAACAAATGATAAAAAACCAATGATCACCATAGCTCTACACATGATCTCAAATCCAACATCATGTGAATTTGAACATCCAGGAAGAAAATCAAGACCAAAGAGCGAAATTCTACACATCATACACATGTAGAATGTCCTTCTACATACACCTCTAAATGCTCAATTGTGTAAATTTTGATGTCCTCCACAACCCCAAAAGAAAAGCCTCAACAACACCCATCATGTTCAATCTCCAAGATCAAACACAACACATGCATCATGTAATCACATGGATGTAGTCTTCTCAAGAGAAGACCAAACTAAGTCAATTTCCCATATTATTAAAACAACCCACTACCATCTCCTAAACTCCTCATAAATGACATCACAATGTTAATTCATATGCTCAAAGAGATAACCATGTTGAACATCTCTCGTAATGAATCCTCCAAAACCATTTGACAGTAGTTCAAGATCCATATCTAGGAAAGAAAAGCATAATACCTGAGAGGACCAAGGGTTGAGCCTCTCAAGTGATAAACCGCAAAGTAAACAAAGAGTGGGGAATGATAATGCTCCTCCAAGATATCCAAGTCATCTTGACTCATCCAAGAGAAATATCCTCATAGGTCTATCATGAACTCGCGTCCATGTCTAGGTGAAAATCTCCTTGGACTTCCTATTGATATCTCATCAAGAGTATCCATCTCAACATATAGCCTCATCCACATCTCCATGCATCCATGAGCACTAACAACCAATCAACATGTGCTAAGCTCCAAATGCAAACATTGCATTCTCATGAAGCTCTCCAACACATGGCCAATGTACTCAAAAAAAAAAAAACTTTCTAGATCAGTGTCAAAGTTTCAAATCCAGTCAAGAACCTATCATGTCATCACATGATCTAAAGAGTATCATACAACAATCTAAAGTGTAAGAAATAATCCATCATGGCATAACACTAGAAACCATCCTCTCAATAGAGGATCACCATCTCCTCTAAGGAGATAACATGCTCCATGTGGACAAACCATGGTCTCGAGAGAAATGTAATATGACAAAAATCTAATGCACCATCAAGAGTATACCATGACATACCGACAACATACTCTAAACAAACATCACCTATCAGAGCATTATCAACACATCAACCAAAAACTCCAAGAGTCCTCCATGACTCTAAAGTGTCACACATCTTCAATGTCATGAAGATGACCATCTCCAAATAGTGTCCATGCAAATGCGAAAGAATCCTTCTGCAATAACAAGATCTAAGAGCTCCTTCTAGTAACATCTACAACAATAAAGAAGATCATCCATCACCAAGTGATGAATCCACAATCACTTCTAAAGCTCCCATTGAATAGTGATACCAAGCTCTCCAAGCATCATGACTGATCCATCTCCTAATTTGAAGATCCTCTGAGTCCACAAACTCACATGTCCGTTTGACAATAATATCAAGTGGCACTAAGATCTCCAAGGCAAGGAAATACACCATTATTTTCACAAGAGCTTACATAAAACAGTGTATCCAAGTTGTCTATGACAACATGATAAAACATGCTACAGATCCCCACAATCGACTATTCTAGTACTCAACACCATCCATACTCTCATCCCAAAGAAACAAACCAATGCACAAATAACCATATACAAGGTCAACTGATATAGTCTGCAAACACATTGAAACAACCTCGTGGATGTAAACAGTCCACATTTGAGTTCTCCCATTTCAATCAAAAGGGTGGCCTACCCACATGACTACTTAACTCATAGATCCAATCAATGTTACATGCAAATGCATAATCACACTAGTAAACAATGAACTAAGATATCAAAGAAGATATCATGTAGCTTTTCATGATTCAAACACTAGATCACCAATAGATCCAATTTTCCAAAACTACAACATGAGTACCATAGTCAAGAACCCCCCAAGAATTCACCATAGAAATTTTGAGTGACTGATCACATAACAACATCTCCATATAGAGAAGATATGATATCTCATCAAACCATGCATAAAGCATGCATGCAGAGCTGCAACTATCTTACATCCAAAATCATCCAAAGTCCATGACCCGAAAAATAGTTATTTGCACATCTACAAAATCAAAAGTTTTTCTTGACCATGTAAAACCTATAAAACCACCGTATTTACCAACAAACATGCAAATACACATCCACTTATCATCAAGAAGACCTGAAGGTTAGAGATAAAACATATCATTTAATCCAAAACAATGGATTATATTGAATATGCATCACCATAGATTTTGAACGAAAAATATATAAAACCCTTAGATCCAAGAAACATGAATCTGAGCCATGCAAGTACAAACATCCATTAGGAAAGTAGAGATTCAAGAACTCCATGCCCATTTGTAGGACAACTCCACCACCACCATGTGCATGCATCAAAGAGAGAAATAGGCTATCCTAGAAGCTTTTAGATCATCTAATGATTAACTTCAAACCCTACATACATTTTGAAAGCAAATTCAAGTGTGAAAATGCTTCCCTAATGCAAATCAATCGGGAGAGGGCTACAAAACTTTGTTTCAAGTCCTTAAAATTTTACAGTTTCACTTAAGAATACACATGCAATTAGTTATTTTCAGATTTAAACACATAAACACATAATTTATGTGGGAAATCCCTTTCGGAAAAAAACCCACACACCAAAGCATGAATTAATTGTATTACAGTAATAAGGCTATTACATAAAATATTCAGAGTCTATGCTCTTGAAGGTGTTGATTCACTATGATAAAAATTCTAGAGTGAGCTCGACAACATAACGACATTTCAAAAATTACACTCTCAACATGCAACAAATGCACTAAGGTACCAATATATACTTCTCATGCATGGACGTTGAACATTGACATGTGTCGATATCCCTATCTCTACATGCATGCAAACTGAAATCAATAGCATGCACAAATCCCAAGTGAATTGATTAGCAACATGTCAAACATGCACGTACATGCATCAACATGCAAGCACATGCAAGGCCTGTAACTCCAAAAATCAAGAAACCTCACATGCTAGGCATCCCATAGAGAAAATAAGTTTTTTTGCCAAAATAGAACTCACCCACAACTTCTGAGTGACAATACAATCTCTGCCAAGAAAGTTTTCTTTAAGTTTCATTCAACAACAAGCCACATGGCATAAGGGCGCTCCTCCTTGAGGTGTTTTACAATTTTCAATGTTCAAATGAGCACCTTGATGACAAGTGCCACCTTTCCTTGCCTCCACTTTTCTGAAGAGATAAACAGTCACACAAGTGGACCCACCAATGCTTGCTTCCAAAACAAACTGCCACATGTCATCATGGTGCCCATTTTAGAGGTTTAAATGATTACCTTTTCCCAATAGAGTGCCCATGTGACATGTGTCATAATTTTTCCTTTTCACACCTTGCATGTAGGATGCCAACTCTTTGTTGGGTCCCACAAAGTGACTTAGCAATTTAGAAATAATTATTATTGCATTTAATAAACTTAAAATAAGCAACTTAGGGGAAAATAGTTAATTAAATAATCATGGGACTCACTAAGGTTGAGACACCCTAATCCCAACACATTCAGGGTTATTGAAACAATACCTTCCAATGTCAAGAGCTAAAACTAAACACCCAACATAGGCACACCAAATTGAAGTCATACCAACACAAGTCTCTCCATATGACTAGGGAGCCCATTTCAAACACCCAATATGAAAACTTCACTGCACACAACCAAAAAATGAAAACTAACCACCATGCAAAAGGATTATTCAGCTATCTAACTAGGAAATCCAAATCAACATCATTTCAATGTGATTAGCTCCACTTCTTTTAGTGTTAACCATCCTTCTTCATGCTCGATGTTTCCAAAAACTAAAACAACTACAAGTCATTTACTCACCAAAGGATTAAAGATCATCCCATTGCTTCTGCTTAGATTCTCTCAAGCCTCCAAGGCTAAGGAATCACCAGAAGAAATACCTTGAACTCCAAACACCACATGCCTCACCATGCGAGCACATCCAAGTGACATGCAAGCCCATGTAAGTATATGCAACACACATGCAAGTACATGCAACACACATGCAAGTACATGCAACTTACATACATGCACATGCAAGCACATGCAAATCATGAATTGAGCTTAGATACCAATTTGAAGGGAAAAAGCGAGCATCCTAGAACGACATCTAGGATTAGTATGTGCCTTTGGTAACATTCATTTTAGTTCAAAAGCCTTAAAAGAATATACTACTATGCCTTAAAGTTGAAACTGACATAGTTATTTTTCCATTGTTAATTCATAAAGGAAAGAGGTTGCAATTAAGTTTTAGATCTTTTTAGATCAAGTAGCAAATCTTGACAAATAAAGTAGTTTCAACAAAATTATAGGACACACATATTAAAACAAGAAGAATAAGACAAAAGAGAAAGAACACATATTTACATGGGGAAAACCACAAAGCAAATATATTATTCAGTAATAGAAGAAATTACAATACATTCTTCAAGCTCAAAGCCATTGTGGGATATTTACATCTTGTTCCATCTCTAAAAGAATTATGGCAACATAACCCCTGTGAATAACTCTCCTCTCAAGACTCCTCTAGGAAAACACTTGTATTTATAGAGTATACAACTTTCCCATAATAGAAGTTTCCTTGAACTGACACCCATGCATGAACATGCAACAAGAAAGACACTAAATGAAAAAAAATGCAACATGCACATGGAAAAAGGCACCTATCAAAAATTTGGGCATCCACATTCCAAGTTTTACTCAACTAGGAATAGAAACTAAATCCATACACAACTCCCCTTGCAAATAGAAACTTCCAATATTGACTTTTTAAAGCATGTGCCAACTTCCACAAAAGTAGGAACATGTCATAGTTAACTCAACATGCCTTAAAACATGTCACCATCGTTCAACTCTAAGAATTTTTTACAAACTCCTCTCTCCAAATAAGTTCCCAAGTGACAAATGGCACTATGGCACACCTCTATGAAGTAGGAACAAACAACAATACTTCAAATAAGCACCTATGTGGCAAGTGGCACTTTGTTGAGCTCTACACCTTGCATGTAGGATATAACACTCCCCGATGGGTCCCACAAAGTGTTATGACAACTATTATAGTTGGTACAACTTAGGATATATCAAGATTTGCACAAATATTTATCCCAAGAAAATAATGCTAGGACTCAAAGGTTGAGATACCTTAATTCTAACATTCTCCCACTTGTCGAAGAGCTACCAAGAGTCCATGGAATCAATAGGATTTAACTTTTAAGATTCAATTGTTGAAAGCACATCATCAGAACCATACATGATATCACAAGAATCTCGAACAATGCTCTTGTGCTCCAATAAAGAGACCTGCAACAACATCCAATATTTCCACTATCTCAAGCAAAACAATTCCTACCATATTCCAAAGGAAAGGAACAAGCCATGGTGTATATGCACCAGTCTAAAGAACACAAGCATCAAATCTAACCGATAACAAAGGCTACAAAATACTGCCACAACTTCACTTTCTCATGAGCTAAACAAAAGCTCAACCAAATCCAAGCCTGTATCCAGAACATAATTCTGAAGCCAAAAAATCCTCCAAAGAACAAGATAAACCATCAACTAAAACAACAACCAAAACAAGTTGCCCTCAACTAATTGATGAACCCATGAGATTGAAAACAACACCCATCTAGAAAATGCTAATCCATCCAATCTTCCTTACCTCAAAGGTATCCACAACATCAACAAACTCATGCCAACGACATATCCAACCCATCACAACAATCACAAGAACCCTATGCCGAAACAGTCAACAAAGACAAACGCATCTAGGAACTCCCACTACATGGGTAATGTCTAGTCTGAAAAGACATCTAGGCACACTAAGTCTACCAATAACACCACATAGAATATGTATCCATGCAATATCAAGAACAATCCACAAAATGTCATGCACTACCTGCAACCAAGAAACCACTGCAAGTACATCTCTCACCACAAGTCTCCAAAACTCTCCCATGTTCTCCATATTTGACAAAGGACAGAGATAAAGGAACCTCCATGTCATCACCCAATTTAACCAAGTGACAACAAATGACCATAAACTAGTGATCATCATAGCTCTACACATGGTCTCAACTCCAACATCATGTGAATCCAAACATCCAAGAAGAAAATCAAGACAAAAGAGAGATTTTTTTCACATCATACACATGTAAAATTCCCTTCTACATACACATCTAAATGCTCAACTGTGTCAAATATGATATCCTCTACAACCCCAAAATAAAATCCTTAACAACACCCATCATGTTTAATCATCAAGATCAAACACAACATATGTTAGTGTAAATAGTGTCTTTTTCCATCTAGATAGGATATCACCTTTCTAGGATTGACATATTCACACTTAGCTTAAGTTTACTTAGGCTTCTTTTACTTTTTTTCTCACTTTAGACCATTGAGATATGTGTCCTCATAAGTCCTCATGACTTGAGACACCTATTGCACATGTACACTTGCCCCCTACTCACCCACTTGTCGAGTGAGTTCACAAGTGGTCCATCTTTGGAGGGGTAGTTAGAATTTTATTCCTACCTTCCTACCTCCTTATCATCGCCTATATATGCTAGGCTTGATCATTTTATTTACACACTCTTCATTTGTATATTGATAGACACACTATTGTGCTCATTTTGTTCACTTGTGGAAGTTTGTTTCTTGGAATTTTCCAACATGGTATCAAAGCCATGAGAGCGTGTTCCTTCTCTTGTTAAGGTGACTCCAACACTTAGTCCTATCAACGAAGCATCATAGAGCCAAACAGATAGCGCCATCATGTTCAGAAAGCTCAGGAAACATCAATTTTGGTAATTTTCTTTTTTTCACCTTTTTTTGGACCTCTGAACCTAATTTTCAAAAAGTAAAAAAATGATTTTTTTAAAGCAGAGGCCCAATCTGCTCTTTGCCAATCTGCTCGTTAAGGTAGAAATTTTTCTTTTTGCACGATTTTAGCCATTTTGGCCTCTTTGTATTCTGAAGCAATACAGAATTCAGGCCATTCCTCCATCGTGCAACTGCAAGAACAAGTTTGGTTGTTGGCTTGAGTTTTGGCGTTGAAAGCATTTTTTCCAGCACAAAGGCGGACACTAGTGACATATTGAAGTTCTCCACGACCCGATCTGCACCCACATGCAGAGCCAACCTATCCATCTTCCTACCCTCGTGACCTACACACCATTGGAGGAAATAATGAATGCTTTTTAGAAGGATTTTATTGTAGTCGACATTGTTTAAATCGACCTGCAATTTGGAGATATCTCTGGCAGCTAAGAGACTCCACTCGGCCTCCTCTTGGCAGTGCCACCACTTGAGCAGCCAACGTTTGATCTGCGCCCTTATCTCTGCCCTCACGCCACACATAGAAGTTATTGACCTGCAAATTCTATTTGGAGTAATGCTTTGACCAGCACACCACTCCATGGTATGAATGCTTGCGTGGGTAATTGGCAGGTATTGGCAAGATTTTATCACAGTTCACTGTTTCCCTGTCTTCAATCTGAAGGCAAGGCTTCCACACAACCTCAATTTCACCATATTCACACCTTAGTCTTCCAGATAGGAGTTTGTAGCAGCAAAGTACGCCACTCCTCCTAATGACTCTTTTTTGACTTGGTCATTCCACCAACTCACCGTCTGCAAAGGCATTCGCGTCACATGTTAACACCACATAATTTTTACACATGGAAATTCAAAATACAACTACTTTAATCTAAAGGATTATGGAAAATGATCAATGAACAACACATACAGTTTACTAGAGAGTTTGAGCAGTTTACTTATCAAAACAAGTTAGATGAAGCAATGGGTCTAATAGATCTTCTTGTTTCTGATAATTTGCAATTTCACATTTCTAGTTGTACAACTCCTAAGAAAATATGGGACAAATTTGAAAATATCTTTGGTAAAGTTGATGAGTTCAAGATTTTATAATTGGATGTAGAATTAACAACATTGTCTCGTGATTCATTTCCATCTATTGAAGACTTCTTGGTATAGTTGAAGCCTTTGCTTTCTAGACTGAACAAGGTTGTGGTAAAACAAGAACATATAAGGAATGTGTCTTTTTAATTCTATCAAAGTTCAAAGGTCCTTATCAAATGTTTGTTTCTTCTTTCTATTCTACAATGGATGCTCTTGGAACAACACATGTAATGCCTTCTTTTGAACAGTTTTACGATAGAATCACAAGAGAACAATCTAAATTAATCTCTATGGATGCTATCACCTCTTCAAAAAGTCAAGCATTAGTTGTTCAATCATCTAAGAGAAACAAACAAACTAAGGATAATGCTAAGGGAGAAAAATTAGGCACTTCATTGGATTCATCTCCCTCATCAAAAGGAAATTTTTTTAAGGATAAGCCCAAATGTACTTATTGTACAAGTATAGGGCATAAAGAACACGAGTGTTACAAAAAGGAAATTGATGACTTGAAGACTATTCTTCAAAAAATTCAACTTCAATTTTCTAAAACAAGTGGTTCTTCACTTTTTGCATCAACATAATCTACATTTTCAGCAAAGGACAAGAATAAGAGTATGGCACTCATTGCTTCTGTAAACAACACATCATAGAAGTGGCTACTTGATTTTGGGTCATTGCACCTCACGGTTGCATCCAAGGAACTATTTTCTACATTTGAGCCTTGTTCATTCCCACCAATATTAATATGAAAAATATTTATCATATCTTCTTATTCTTTGTCTTCTACTTTGGATATTTCACCCACTACACACATCTCTTTATGCACAACATAAGACATCATTGCATCTAAATTAAAGTATCCTTGAATCTATTTTCCTTTGCTCATCCCAACACTATTGGCATTGTTCTTTTTATTATATTCCTCCAAGATAGTTTAAAATCAATGTGAAGCCTCTACCATTTATCATTCACATGCCCTTCCTTATCATAATAAGCACACTAATATTTAGTTTCATTATTTCCTTTGTCCTATTGTATAGTCTTATTGGCATGATTCTTTAACTTTCCCATGCCTTTCTCATTGTGTTTCTAAACTCCTTCCTATTGTCAATGATATCTTATGTAATTCTAAAAAATA
This sequence comes from Sequoia sempervirens, assembly GCA_007258455.2. Lineage (NCBI taxonomy): Eukaryota > Viridiplantae > Streptophyta > Pinopsida > Cupressales > Cupressaceae > Sequoia > Sequoia sempervirens. The sequence goes on along the minus strand of VDFB02047397.1, from coordinate 97,783,886 downwards.
TACCTTCTTATCCAACTCCACATAGTGGAATTGAACACATGCTATGTCGACTAGTGTTTTTAGGTGCAACAAACTACAAATACATGTTAGCAACCCATCATTCTTTATAACATATTTGCCTAGTTGTAGTGCCCTCTTTTTGATGAAGAAATCTTTGGGAGGTAAATTCAATAGTGATACATGTATACTTCGAGAAATTCATATCCTTTGAGTGTTTAAAAATATTTAATTTGCATGTTGACTAAGTTTGTTCAACTTTGATATACATATGGCCAATAGTTCACATGCACATCAAAGTGAGGGTAAAATGTAATGGAAAAAAATGTATATCAATATTTTTCACTTATGTTTTAGGCCCAATTTGATTAGATTATCCTTAGTAAAATGAATAATTTATTATTAGAATATTCTTATGTGAATATGGCTCATGATATCACCCTATCCTAATCCTATCATTGCTCATCCTCAATGATTGATCCCAACACCTAGGTCCCCCATTCATCACCCGAGTTTAGATATATAGGTGTGGACTTGACCTAGATTATTTCTATAACCGTGGACCTCTAAAACTCAAACTTTTAAAATTCAAAATTAAAATTTACACCTTACAACCTCTTATAGTCATAAAAATCTAATGTAACACATATTTATTTTGATTTGTATCCTATATAGTTTTATTTAAATATATTCATTCATTCATTTTGAAATCATCAAGGAATGCTGGAAAAAAATGTTCTACATTGTTTTCTTGGCATCATCCTAGACACCATTATGTATGCTTACTTGTCTTTGATAATTCAAAATAACCCTCACAATTTAGTAGATTTCCTAAAGGTCTATCAAACACTATTATTCCTTAATTAGATTCATACATTAGAAGATTAAGACAAGAAGGTTTTAGTTATCCAAGTTTTGTCAATTCATTTCTATGGACACAAGTTTAGGTTTGCACTTGCAAATATCAATATCACACTCATGCATTTGAACCAAAGAAAAATATAGTTCGCTCACATATTTTGATACTCTTACCACATAAGTCCAAAAATTCTAATTGTATAAAAAATTGATTCTAAAACCCTTTAGTGTCATTTTCCTATCTTTGAAATCCAACTAAATATCACATATAAATTCATTTAATTTTCACATTTTATATAGTATTTATTGTTTCTAATTCTAATTCATATATCAAAGTTAATTATTTAAATGGTTATTTTATATATTTAATTAACCTAAATTAATTTTATGCAAGTGGTATTTTTCCCTTACAAATAGAATTATACCTTAAAGTGAAATATAAAGATATCTGTAAGGGAATAAAATCCTTTAACGATATCAAGTTTCCACAATCCATATTGTAGTTTTGTACTGTTTCTGGATTCGATTGTGTAGTAAATTTTTAGCATCAACGTTTCGGATCACACTCTGTGATCCATCATTAGGATGAAAGAAAGCAAGAGAAGAGAATAAAATCCATTTTATATAAATCTATTCTAAATAAATATCTATAAAAATATTACATAATTAACCTAGATTTAATTAAGAAGAGAAATAATGAGAGCTTGACAAGTTGTTTCTAGAAAATTAAATATAATGGATATGGGTACTTAGTTTTAGGAATAAATAGGGATAACTAATAATGATGTCATGTAGAATTCCAAGGTACAAAGTTAAATGTCCTTCATTTGTTGAATATCTTAAATTTTAAAAAGTCTTAAAAAATTCTCCATGGGTCATATCTTAGCTCCTCAATATTGAACCCAAACATCATGGGAATAATTTGTTGCATGAATTAGTTTATAACTCACAAGTTTCATGGAAAGTAGTAGATTTTTGAAACTTTATTCATTGTAATCTCTAGTATCTAATTCCTATAAGTATGACAATAATTAAATTACCTTTGGGGAAGTTGCTAGATCACTACCTAGTCAACTTATCCTAGATCAACCCCATTTCAGACCAACTTTAAAATTTTGAGAAAATGGTTACAAATAGCTTGTGAAGACTTGTGGATAACCTATATAATTTTAATGCATAAAGATTCCTTTTAGGCTCCAAATTTTAATGTTTCTTAAATCGATGTTCCTTGTTCTTTTTATTTTCTCCTTATCATCACTTATTCCTCCTTATGTATTAATTACACAAATGAAGGCCTTTTAGTAATTAGTTATGTAAACGTATGTCAAGCTAGCTCATAATTGCTAGTGGAAAGTGGGGAGAAAGAAAGAAATTTTTGAATTATAAATTTTGGTTCAATCATGCATCATTCAAGATTGATCCCAATACACTTGTGATTAACCTAGAACAAGAAAATATTACTTTTGAGATAAAGATCGAATATATGGAAATGAATGTGATTTTAAGTAAAATAAATAATATAAATGGTTAATGTGTTAGCATGAGTACAAATAAGGATAATATAAGATTCAATGCTTAAAAATAAATATAAGTAAAAATAAAAAGATAAAGAAAGGTATCAAGTTGTGAACCAAACCTACCACTAGAACATGCTATTTATCAATAAATAATTATATTAAATGATTTCATAGACACAAACTAAATAGAAATTGACAATATGCAAATTAACATACTAAACAAGCAATACATTGCATCAGATTATTTCCAGTGAGATGTGTAATATGTTAGTTGGTTTAAAGTAATGTTAAAATAATTGATTTATTAATATTAATAATATAATGATTTTTTGTGAAATCCCCTGATAGATTACATATGAAATTGTTGAACCACTATCACAGTATTGCTTTTAAATGATGTTCAAAAATTAAAATAAAATAACATAATTCAACAAAAAGTTACAACTATAATGCAAATTTTAATTAAAGAAAGACAATGTCAAATGATAATTAAATATCTAAATATGATGTAATTTACTTATTTTATTTGAACATAAATACATTTTACTTTAAACTGATGAAAGATGTTAGAATTTACACAAATATAGCATTTTTTGAGTGACCTATAAATCAAATAGATGTAAAATAGATAAATATTAAAAATATTCATCGTCCTTTATTAAAAATCTTTTCTAAATGTTAATTTTTAAAATATTTAAAAAATTCTCATGATTCCTCATGAATATTATATATTTAAAACTAATAGATATAAATTGGCTGCAATATAATAAGAAACAAATTGGTACTTTATTCTCTATCTTCAACATAAATTTTCTAGTTACATAGCAAAAAAAATTGGCTTCAATATGATAATAATAAAATTGCATTCCATACAAATTAAAATTGACTCTAATATAATAAACAAAAGAATGCATTCTATAATGTTGATCCAAAATTCTATCAATACAAAATAACGTTATGTATGAAATGAGAGAACAAATACAATAAAAAAGTGATATGAAAATAATTGACTCCACTATTAACTAGTCAAAATGAATAGAGTTGAAAAGATTCCATTCATATCTTACATCATACTAATAAGACAACTACTATTCAATAGAATAATAGATAAAATAAGTTTTGCTATTTTGAAATAAATTTGAGAAAAATATACATTAAAAAATTTGATTAAATTGTTTTAAATTACTCTCATTAATTCATTTATTAACAACTAGTAAAATATAATAGATACATTAGCATTCCTGCCTCCTACAAGAATTAATAAAATAAGACTTGAAAAATAAAAAATTGACAATATATGAGACTTCAACAATAAAAAATAATTGATTTTAAGAGCATTTGGTTGCTTATGCCTCAATTTTCCATCAATTCTACTACACTCAAAAGTAAAATGGACTTGTGAGCTAATATGAACCATATTTAGTGGGCTAATCTCTAAATATTTAATCTCTACATCCAATCCAATCTCATGCCCACCACTAGTAATAATCTACAATATCTTCTTTTCTACTTGATTTTCTCCACTTATTTTAGGAAAAATATGGATTCATAATTTTTGTAAATTGTGGGGTGTGTTTTGTGATAAGAGATCACACCCTCAAAGGTTAAAAGAGGTTCCAAAATCTCTTTCATATGTATGAATAAGAAAAATTGGCCTTGTCATGATAATGCACCACTAATAATAATCTACAATATATTCTTTTCTACTTGATTTTCTCCATTTATCTTAGGAAAGATATAGGCTCATAATTTTTGTAAATTGTGGGGTGTATTTTGTGATAAGAGGGAGAAAATTAAATAACCTCAAAGGTTAAAAGAGGCTCCAAAATCTCTTTCAAATGTACAAATAAGACAAATTAGCTTTGTCATGACATTTTAGAAACATGATTTTTGAAAAATAAAGTTGTGAAGCCATCTGGTCCAGGTGCCTTCTCCGTAGGCATGGAGAAGACTACATCTTCCACTTCTTGTAAGGTAAATGGTCTCAATAACATCTTATTATCCTCATGAGAAACTAAATTTGGGATAACTTCCAACAAGTCTTCCCTATCATTTACAACATTTAAAGGTTGAGAAGTCAAAACTGATAGAAGGTGTAATGCCCCCCCAAAAAAAACACAACTAATTTTTTTTTTGGCACCAATTCACATAACACTCACTTACAAGCTTTACCATGCTTCACATGGTAATCAAACTATATGTATCGAATGAAGTTGAATGCGCAACTTCATTGTTGACACGTTGTCTAAGAGTAAGGAGTGAGAGAGAGCTCGATCAAATGTGTGGAGTCTATCGCATGCACCCTTAATCGATGAACAATTTGGTTCTATCAATTAGGTTATAAAGGTTTCACAATTACCTTTTTGTGGTAATGATACTAGGGTTAGGCTTGGCTCACAAATCCACACATTGATGTCACCCAAAAGAGTCACATTACAATGGACTCGGCTTAGTAATGAAATAATTATCAACCACCCTAGAGCTATTCCACTATCGCATGATTTTAATTTTGTACCACATTAGTTGTCTCTCTCTCCCTAGAAAATATTTTCCTAAAGGTGTTGTGCCATTGGACCCAATCCAAGACTTAAAAAGGTCCACCATCCCAATAGAGCCAACTTGGACAACTTTTTTTAGCATACAATACCAATCATTGTCCAATATTTGTCTCATGTTGTCCAACCTATGTTTTATCTAGAAGTGAATTTGTTGTTTTTTTAAATTTTAGTTTACGCAACACAACAAAATGATCATACTTTTTTTTTGTTTTCTAAACTTCCAAAATTAACAAGTCGATTACTTGAGACTTCTTGATTTATAAGAATTGCTACCCTTAGAATACTAAATAATCAATTATACATGTATCACCCTATCTTATAATTAAAAGTAACCATGTTATAATTTATTCCTTATTTCCTATCACCTAATTTAAAGAATTTAATTAAATTTTCCCCTCCTATATATATATATAATAAAATATATATTTACTTGCTCATGTCTAAATAATATTTATTTTATTATATTATTTATCATATTAATATTAAGATGTGAAAGGCTAATTATAATAATAATTATTCATGGATATATACATACTATTACTTTAGTGGGAAAATTAAAAAAAACAAAGAAAGAAAAGTCTCCTTAAAAAAAATACTAATAGTATCCAATATTGCTTATTTTAAATTATTTAATTCTTAAGAATAGATTCTTAAGAATCTCACAACTAAAGGGCATGGGTTTGCATGAATCATGTTAAATCTTGTTAAGAGGAATACGTGGAGTCCTTAGTGGGAATTTTCTAATATCTAGCATAAACATTAACCTTATATCTCCTATCTTTTAATACCTTACAAACTCTTTTATGTTTAACTCTTTTTAGTTTGAGTAATTTATGACTATGGCGGGACATTCCATGCCTAGTTTTAGGACTCATCTCAAATAAATGTTGTGAGAAATAGAATGATTTCCTCCTTTTTGACATCACCAAAGACTTACATTGATGGCACTGCTTCATTGGTTGGTTCCCACCTAAAGAGCATAAAGAGTGTTGATCCAAGGTAGCATAGATATCATCTACATTATATCGATCTAATAGAATTTTCTTTTCTTAATGACTGGCGGAGGTGATCAAGCACTTCGTGAATGAATGAATGAGAGATTTTAATGTCGTCCACAAGACCAAATAGTCTAAGGGGCCGAGAAAAGGCAGTCACTTTACAACATTTCCCGCTACTTATTTCTTGGTGGACAGGCCCTGATTGGGCTGATAAACAAAAGAATCTTGCAACCTACTTTCCCATGAATAATATCCTATGATAGAAGTTCACGGCAAAGACGAGTGTGCTCATTTCGGTATGTTAGACGATAATATCATCCTATGGTTAATGATGCCGAAACAAAGTGGCTACTGAGGTCGATGGGACTTCTTGTGACTAAGATCAATGATGGAAGGGGAGATAATAAATGCAATGTGGTGTACCTTTTTATCCATGAGAAAAACCAATCACGCCAGGTAGACTTTCATACATAGAGTAGGTATTCAATATACTCAACTGTTGTTAATTAGTTTATAAAATGCACTTTTTGAAGGAGCCTACAACCTGGAAGTGGGTTTTATGCTCTTTTCACTTCACCTATTTTAGCTTTTGACAACAACATTGATTACCCTCATCACAACGTCCTACACAAGATATGTATCTTTGTACTCTTTCTCTCTACAATGCTAGAGGATTTACTTGATAGTCCCACCGATGTTCATCTAGGAGGAGCTCTATGATCATTTCTACTACTGGCAATCTGATCATGTGAAGGTGGTGGTTTAGCTGAGATATATTTGTGTGCATCTCTCCCTTGATGCCTCTCGCCTCGATGGCCCTTTTTTTCATGTTACTTCTTTTTTCAACTTTATGTTGTACCTATAGCACACATGCCCCATTCTGAATAGGGACCCTCTCTTTTCGCTTTAACGGGTCACTTTTGTCATCGCCTCATTTTGTGTGCCCCTATTTTTGAGTCCTAAGAGGTCAAGGAGTCTTAGAAGAATCATCTTGAGTTGACCAAATTTCACCACTTCCCAAAATTCCAAGTCTTTAGCCTTGGCAGAGCTCTATTGGTAGTTTTCCTTCAAACTTTGAAATTGATGTCTTTCGGGCAATGCAGGTCCACCCCTACGGTCCACCCTATGTGCGATTCCCTGGACTCTTCATCGTTCTAAACGGCCTACTCGCGATGTCTTCCCGCCCCGCGGGACTCACAACCTCGCTCGTTGTTTTTACCAACTACCTGACGGCCAAGTCCAGGGAGCAATCCGCTCTGCAGACTCTGCCTTTCTCGCGCTCCTTCTCAAAATACGAGCTCACTAACCACAGCTGCCATCATACCGACATTAATGATGGGCATTAAATGCTACAAAATCTATAAATATCCCATTTTGAGCTGTCATTTTCACCGTCAAGAATTCCAGGAGTTTTTCAGAGCCTCCTGCCAAAGCCGTCGTCACACCCGTCGAGCTCCTTCACTGATTTGGGCTCTCCATTTGCAGTCTCCTCATCAATTTCATCATGGTTTTCAGGTTGGTCTTCCATCACCATTTTCATTTTAAGTTTTCTTTCATTTCCTTAAAATTTGCTAAAATCTCAAGAAGGAATGCTTGAAATCTAGCTAGAACACTCCCGGGCGATCAAAACCCACTTTTTAGAATTTTGAAATTTGTTGAAAATTACCCACGAGGCACATGCAAAACTCAAGGATGCCGCAATTGTTCTTGAACCAAGGCTTTCATGCCCTGCAGGCCCACAAAGCACCTATTGCCATCACCCATTTCTTATGACACCAAACCTTAAGACGGTCGGCCAATATCCTTCGTCTTGCTCTCACCGCTTTGAAACAAACAACAACCTCCACCGGCCCACTATACCGAACCTGAATTCACGAAAAGCCACCCACTAAGTGATGAACTAATAACTTGATGACAAGGATTCCTAGACCCAACCTTGCAGGCTGCTCTGTGCGGACCACCGTCCTCTTCCCGCCATCCCTAGGCAGAGATCGTCTGACATCCTTTTGCACCTCCTGACCCACACCCAACTGAACCGTCTAGATTCCAAAGAGTAAAAGGGTGTCGTTCACCAAAGCTGTGAGTCCTGCATGGCAGAGCGCTGCTTGCAGGGTGCCACCTTACCAGTGTTGTTTTCAACGGTGAAGCCTCAAATGGCCAGACCACCCTCTGCTTCCACCTGCCTTGGGTCCGCACACCTAAATGATGATCTCAATACTTCCAAACTTCAAAGTGGATTGGACCCACATGCCAAAATTGCTTGAACTCCTTGATGGACCCCACCTTGTGACCAAATCTTAGCATGGGTAGAACCATGTGAGCTGTCGTGCCATGTCCGCCATCTATCCATAACTGCTTTCAAAATGGCTACTAGCCCAGGGAATTCCACACCCCTAGGCCCACATTACCATAACTTCCTCGAACAAATGGCTAAGGGTGATTTGAAAGAAATGTTAGGATCCTTGAATGGTGAATTACTGGATCTAATGTCATTTTTATAGGATTTCTCTAACATTTCTACTTGAATGTGCTTACTTCTCCCTTGCTTATAGGATATATGGAACCAACTGAGGGACCTTCAGAGGCATCTGCAAAAAAGGAAAAGGGAAAGAAGACAAGGACCAAATGAAGTACAAGTTCCAGGGAGAGGAAATTAAGACAAAGGTCACCACAGCCTGGGAGAAGATCTTCGATACCAACTTGGGGCACATTGACATTGATGAGTTCAGGAAGAGGGTCATCATCAACCCAACTATAAAGAATGCTAGAAAGATTAGAGGGAGTGGGTTGGCCAAGGCTGTTGGTTTCCTGCCTGCCCTCATAGCTCCCGAATTCGTCATGGACTACAGAGAGGCATATCAGGAAAACACAAGAAAAATAGTGGACAGAGATGGCAACATATTGGCTGATTTGTCTACTAAGTCTTGTTGATGTGTTTTTTATGCACTTCTCAACATAGGTAATGCATAGGTGCATCACCTCTCTTGAAAGACAATCTTCCACAATCATATTACAGAACACTATCCCAAGGTCTCTAATGTCAGGTCTTGACAGTGTTTGGAATATCTTAGTTGTTTTATGTGATTTGTTGGAATCACAAGGTGGACTTACGGATGATTCACAAAGTGGCGAAGTTGGATCTACAAATGGAGTTCTTAAGATGGGAGAGTTGTTATGCATTTGCTATAGGTTCAAACAATAGTCTTATACTCCATTTTATCATTGGATTTAGCTTTACAATGTGCAATGAACCTTGCCTAAGGTTACTTATTAAAAAAAAGGAAAAAGGGCAGGGAAGAGAGGAAGTTTCTAGATTTGAAACTACGAATGAATAGTGATCATGGAGGCTGCTATAGTAGACAAACTCCCTAAACTAGGGTTTGCTTGGCCAAGAAGATCCTACAGTTACACAAAACCAATGCAATCTTCTAAGGACTACAGATTTTCATATTACACACACACATCATGCACATGCAATCTAACTAAGTTGCAACAATAAAGGAAGGAAGGTTAGACTAGCTTTGCAAAGTGATTCATCATCAATGAACCACAAAAAGCATGAGCTGGAAATTAATCAAATGCTAAAACAACAATCGCCATCACCACTTCCATTGAAGAAACTAACACTAAAACTAACATGGAAGTAGAACCATGCATGCAAGATGAGAAAAATCAAAGAGAACATCCATAAAATCATGCAATGTTGTCTTCTATTGCTGCAAATTCTTTTTACACCAGCTCTCCAACCTTTACAAATGAGTGGGAGGCCCCTATTTATAGTTTTCCAAAGCCCAAATGAATGGCCAGAATTGATTTACAATGAATGGCCCATATTTTTTTACATTAGGGTTTCACCTACCCCTCAATATTCAACAATTTAAAATACATCTTTTGTCTTTTCCTTGTTTTGTCATCTAGTGCTCAGGTGTTGTAGTAGTTTTGTCATTTAGCTAATTGCCCTTTTCACTATAGCTAAAATTGTTAGAAGGTTGCTCTTTGCTTGATGCGTTCGCAACATTGTACATTGGATCAGACAAACCTCACCTACAACTTTGCATCATTGTTAAATGGATCAGATGATCTGATGAGACAACTCCTGACATGTCGTGATCGTTTGTTTGGAGGGAGGAAACAGATGCTCCCTCCCACCACCTTCAAGGCCACCCTTTGTGGATTTTTCACTGACTCCCTTAGCATGGGCCCGCTTCTACGAGGAAAGGTGGGCATAAAATGAATGGTGGCAGGAGCTATGTGCTTTTACTTGTTCAAATTTCTCAATGGGTCTCCCCGAAAGACCCACAGTAGGCTCCTTGAATCCTGTATACATGAAGTGTCATAAGTACTTTCATACACAAATACAGGAAAACATTAGTCAAATCCTGCAAACTCCTTGTTAGATCCATCCACACATCATCAAAAGATCTAATATTCATATTTGGAGCCCATTTGGACCATAAACATTAATGCGGGCCCAAGGGGAGCAGGTGCCAAGGCGGACGATGGATGGCAGGTGGAAGGAAGGTGAACAACGAACGATGGACAACATTCCCCAAGGTTGGGCCTGGAAGCGCCAACAAAAGTTAGACGACGAACGAAAGGTGGAAGGAAGGAAAACAACGAATGGGGGACAACATTCCCCAAGGTCGAGCCCCGAAGCACTGACTGAATTTAGACGACGGACGGAAGGCGGAAAGAAGGCAGACAGTGAATGGGGGACAACATTCCCCAAGGCTGGGCCTAGAAGCACCGACGGAAGTCGGGCGACACACAGAAGGTGGAAGGAAGGTAGACAACGGATGACAGACAACATTCTGCAAGGCCGGGCCTGGAAGCGCCGACGGAAGTTGGACGACGAATGGAAGGCGAAAGGAAGGTGGACAATGAACGAGGGACAACATTCCCCAAGGCCAGGCCTGGAAGTGCCGACAGAATTCAAATGACGAACGAAAGGCAAAAGGAAGGCAGACATCGAACGATGGACAACATTGCCAAAGGCTAGGCCCAGAAGCGCTGACGGAAGTCAAGCAACAAACCGAAGGTGGAAGGAAGGTGAACAACGAATGGGGGACACCATTCCCCAAGGCCAGGCCTGAAAGCACCGATAGAAGTCAAGCGACGAACGGAAGACGGAAGGAAGGTGGAAAACAAACAGTGGACAACATTCCCCAAGGCCAGGACTAGAAGCACTGATGAAAGTTGGGCGAAGGACAGAAGGCAGAAGGTGAATGGGGGACAACATTCTGCAAGGCCAGGCCTAGAAGCGCCAACAAAAGTCAGAGTCCCAGAATGAAATTTCCACAACCTCCTGAAACTTAATGAAACCTTGGCAGTTCACTTAGACAACACAAAAAAATCTCAAATACATAGGAAACTTGTCCCCACAGTCCAAAAATGATAGAAAACGCAAAGCATGTGAGGAGGGGCTAAGTCAGCAGGAATAAGGCAAAAGGCAGAAAAAAGGAAGGGGGACTTTGTTTCTCCCCAGATTTGAATGCCCCAAGTAAAATGAAGGGCCGAGAGCAATGTTTATAGGCCAATTTATATTAATGGTATGCATTGATTTCTTTGTATGGTGGACCCAGGTTAGGTGAGATGATTTGAAAACAGTCATGGGATCACCGAGGCGATGGGCGAAGGGAAACCCGTAGGGGCACTTCCGTGAAAGAAAAAATCTTGGCAAAATTCAAGTGCACAAATGCATTTGGTCAAGGAGTGTTTAATCATTTGAAGGCACATGACCAATTTGGGCTTGGAAAAAGTGGCACAAAAAATGAGACAGGAGCAAAGCAACCTGTCTGGAGCGAAAAGAGGGGGTCCCTACCTATGGTGGGGCGTGTGTGCAAAATATGCACAAGTCTATCAGACAAAATTTCCACATACCCACCTTTGATGATATGGAGGAAAAAACTAAGGAATATGCTAAGACCACGTGGGATGCCGACCCCCTCAAGTGCAAGAAGCTTATAAATCAATACAGGCTAAAGGACAAGAGGGGCAGTGGAAACAAAGTGCTCTAGGAACTCTTCAAAAGTGATTTCTACAAAGATTACCATGACCTAGTAACCCTACTGAGAAAATTTATGGGCCTCCTGACTGTAGAATTCTTCCAAGAATGGATGCTCTATTTTATAGAGGAAATCATTAGAGGAGAGACCAATTTCTACTAGGAAAGAATGATTAGAAACTACCTACATGAGTAGTTTGTGGCGGTGAAGAAAAGCTCCCAGTTCTACATGACTTCATACCTAGTCTATCTGCTTGCCGACAATGCTCAATACAAGGGACTATTTGTAGCCCCAAGCCAGACTCCAGGAAGAGATTTGAAGTTATATGACAGGTATCCCCAACTCTAATTCTGGAACTTCAAAAGGGACTACTATAGGGTCAATGATGCCTTCATTTGGAATATAACCAGATTTCTTGGAGGTGACTTTGAAAGGAGGGTTACCCACAGCGCCAATGCCTTCATCCGCTGGTTTAGCTTTCTGTTTATTCAATTTCCCAAATTTACATACATTCGAGCCAAGGGTTTCTCAAAGAAACAAAATAAGCTATCCTGGTACCCAAATGATCAGATGATATTACTTGAACTCTCCCAAAAATTGCAGCGTGCACAAACCCTTATGAGTGACAAGCATAGAGTAGGGATTCCTTATCCCCTTTCACTGCCAAGAAATGTATGCAATCCCCGCATCCCATTGTGCAAAATATTCTGATAAGGAGTTAGTTGAATATAACCTAGAGCTCCATACTTACAGGCCACAGATGGACCCATATGGCAAGTTGAAGAGGATGGTAGGGGTAGAGTATGCACATCAGCATAACATCGAGGACTTCTGGGCGAATTGAAAAGATGATAAAGAAGTTCGCATGAGACATTACATGTGCATGATGACATATTTTGTCAAAACGGTGAACCTATTTCCGGTGCCGGATCAAATTGTTGAAGATGAGAACACAGTAATAGATCTGAGGTATGATTTCGTTGCCAACCTACCACTACCCTTGATTGACTGGAATGAGGAAGAGGTTAATGACCTCAACATTTTGATGAAACCCATAGAGGTGAGGACAAAGCAGTGGATTGATGGAAAAATTACTCAGTTGAAGCTACAAGGAGCTACCTTGACCTACGGTGAGCTTGAGGATGAGCCAGAAAGTGAGACCGATAGTGAGTTAGTTGTTGCCCCATCTAGGGAAACCTCAAAATCTCCTCCAATTACCAGGTCAAGAAAGAGAAAAGAAATAGCTAAACGTCTATCCAAGAACAAGGTGTATTTGAGGAAAGCCTCGGAAGGTGAGCCTTCCAAGAAGTCAAAGAAGTCAGGAAGTTTCATGGAGATGCCCACCATACAGGAAGACCCACTCCATGAGGGAGAGGAAGGAGAGGCCAAGCAGCCAAAGTCACCACTTACTGCCTCCACTACAACCAATATTGTTGCTCCGCTGCCCACTTCTCAAGCGATGGTTGCTTCTTCTCTGCCTACGGTGGAAATTTTGGTCCACCTTGCTTTAGCCTCCCCTAATGCACCCATCTTGGTGGAGGACTTCTCCTCTACCACCACTTCTCCACTCTCCTCCTCCTCTAGGTCTCCATCTACAACCCTCCCATTGGCTACTACAACAACAACAATACCTACCCTCTGGCTCCCGGAAGCCTTTGCTATACACATGCAAAAAATACCAATGGAGCTCTCTGGGGTATTCATGAGCCCTGTTGTGCAAGTTTCCCTAGCACAAGTTATTGTTGGCCTTCCTATCCCTACTCCTCCAACTGAGCCACCAAAAATGAAAGAAACAATGTAGATATATGAAGATTTAGAAAGGAAAGAAATGGAGGAAGTAGCTAACTATCATGAACATCCTACATATCAACATCTAGTAATTGATAAAGTGGTGCACGAGGAAGAGGAATCAAAATCTTCTGAAGAAGATGTTGAGGAAACGAGCATAAAGTATATTGTGGAAACATTCAACCCAGAACTCAAGGAAGAGTTGGCCCAACAACTTAGGAATGTTGGAGAAGAAATTGGAGAGCAACCCTCTAATGAAGAAAAGGAAACAGACAAAGAGATGGAGGTAGGAACAGAACCTCCAACAAGGGAGCAAGGTAAAAGCCCCAAGCATGATGAAGAAATGCCTCCTTTGCATGAGGATGAAGAAAAAGAGGAAGAAAAGAAAGAAGAAGACAAGCCTGAAGAAGAGACTGAGGTAAGAAAATACTTAGAAGTGGAGCATCATGAGGAGCATGAGCGATGAGAAGAAGAAGAGAAAGCCTCAGAAGGGGAAGATAGCCCCAAAGAGCATACGGCCACTGAATCCACGAAAAAGGAAACAATATTCATTTGGGATTCAGATGAAGAGGAAGAGGAAAAGACGGAACAAGAAATTTTGAGAAATAAAGAAATAGAAATATGGCGTATTCAAGAAGAGGAGGGTGATCACAAATCACCAAAGGAAGAGTCCCAGATGCCCAAGTGGCTAGAGAAGCAATTAGAAAAGAAAACCCTGACTCCTATGCATCCAAAGGTGAGACTCGAGGCCATCTTGGCTCGAGCACAAATAAGCACAAAGAAGGAGAAGAAACCAAAGGTCAGATCCCATCTAACAATAGATGCATCAAGGTCCAAAATAGTATACATAGCTATGCTGGTGGTGGGAGAAGAAGGGATCAGCTATAGTATCTCCACCATTGATCTGTGAATAGCCTCAAGGGAGTAGAAGATCGACTATCTTCAGGGATCCATCACCACCATTGTGCATCAAATGCATAAGGATAAGACCTCTAAGGAGGAGTTGAAGGCACACGTGACGAACTTGAAAACTTATATACAACAATGGTCTTCTATTGAAGAAATTCCCACCACGTCATTAGCACCACCACAGTTGTTGTCCCAAGACCATATTAGCACATTAGAAAAAAGAAAGAATTGGACAAAAAAAATAGAGGATTGGTTCCAGAAGGTCCTCAATAATGGAAATATGGGTATCGGCTGCATTATCAAAATAGCAAACAAGTTTCTAGAAGTGCAAAGATAGCTTGAAGGCACAAGAAAATCTTGTACTGACTTCCCAGAGCTATACAAGATTACATATCCTAAGCTTGAGGCAATCATCAGGATGCCCAAAAAAACATGGGAGAAGGAGCTTGCATTGGTGAAGGATGATCATTGGATCGTAGAAACTTGAAAGTGGGGTCTTGACGACAGAAGGGAGATCTTGGAATGGGTGCTCCATGAAGTGGAGCAAGATATTGACTGGGCCAAGGAAATTAGGATAGCCTGTGGGGAATATTTAAGTCTGATGACGGATTTTGACATGCCCGCCATTGAGCTTGATCTAGAGAAGATAAAACCTTACTTCCATAAGAAGATGGAAAATGGAACTACAAGCATGCTCACGATGGACTTTATGGGTTTTGCTGCTTGAACCTTTGCTCAATCTAAGCAAGTGAAGGATAATACACCCAAGTGTGATAAAGACTGGGATACAATTACCAGCCGATCCATGAAATTGAACTTTCAGGTACTCCAATCCGATATTATGGAGTGGAGCAAGCTTCAAACATTGATCATCAAGTTTATTGAATATGCTACTATGAAGAAGTATGAGGGAGATTCGGTTATTGATGATGAATTCCTCACAAATTAGCTACAAGGCAATCAACTAAAAGACAAAAGAGCTATAGTGCTACCCACTAGAAGAAAAAATAGGCTAGAAGAAAAAGAAATAATTTAATATTGTAAAATATTTGGGGGTAGGTGAAACCCTAATTTGTAGTTAATCTTGGCTACACAATGAGATTGAATCTTGGCCATTCATTTTTCTTTCTGGACACTATAAATAGGGGGTCTCCTCTCATTTTCAAGAGAGAGTTGAGTTGTTGTAAAGACATGTTGCTAGAATTTTAATAGAAATTCATTGATTTGGTGGATTCTTGAGTTCCTTTGCATGTTTCATGATTCTTCTTCTCTTAGTTAGTGAATTTGAATAGATTAACTTAGTTGTTCTATGTGTTTTAGCTTGCTTTAGTAGTTTGTTTAATGTTTTTCATTGGTTTTGAAGTATTATGTTGTGTTGATGCCCTTCCTTGTTCATGCTTTTTGTTGTTTATTATTGATAAATTGTAGTATAAAGCTAGTATGAACATTATATGAATGCTACACTTAAATTCTATCTCTTATTCATGCTTTATGGTGAATGAAAGGTTGAAATCTACAGACCTTAGAAGATTGCACTAGTTTCATGAGACTGTAAGTTGATTTGGTTAAGTAGAACTTAGTTTTGGGAAGGTTGTCCAATTTAGAGTCCTCCATTATCACTGTTCATTGGTAGCTTCAGGTCTAGGAACTTTCCTCTTCCCCTACCCTTTTGACTTTTCTTTTAAATGGTGCTTTAGGAAAAGTTCATTGCACATTGTAAAGCCAAATCTGAAGATCAAAGTGGAGTTTGAGACTGTTGTCCTGAACTTGCAGCAATAGAGCAACACTTTAGAAATTTTATAAACTCCATTCAAAGAACCAATTCCCCCTCCAACTTAATTTACGTAAGGTTTCCTTGTAATTACCAGCAAGATCACATTAAACCAATTGATAAATTCCAAGCAAGTCATGACCTGACACCCGAGAGACCTTGGCGTAATTTTCAATAACTTGTTGGAAATTGCCTTTCAAGAGAGGTAGTGCACTTATGCACTGCCTATGTTGAGAAGTGCCAAAAACACCCATCAACAAAATTGGTGCTATAAGGAGGTTCCTTTTGAGTTAAGCTAGATTGAATTGGGTCATTCTCCCTTGAAAGATTTCAAATATTTTTAAGATCAACACCAAATAGAGGGGAATTTCAAGAACGACAACCCCCTACAAGGGCTAGAAGGACTAAAAGAGGGGATGCAACCTCTTCTTCCTCCTCCATTCCATCCAATTCACCTTCATCTTCACCTCCCTCCTCCTTCCACTCACCCCATACTCATCCTTCATTTTCCACTTCCATCTCCTCCATTCAACCATCTCAAACTGCATTCCAACTACTCGCTTCCCACAGCCAGGGCGCTGCCCCTATCCAGCCCCAAGTTCCTGCTCAACAGTAATTACCACCTCCGCCTCCCCTCATGGATTGGCTGGGGAATAATCCTTCTCTACTGATGTTCAATGCTTATCATGAAATACCCAAGAACCCGAAGGGCTTTTGCATGAAGTTCAATCCTTGGGATCCATAGAGGACAATGGAAGAGCACATCAAAATATTTCAAACAACATTGAAGGATATGGAAATTGATCATCAAGATGTGACATGTAGACTTTTCCCTTATTCTCTAGGAGAAGAAGCTTTTTATTGGTACATCAATATACCAACGGGGACCATCACCACTTGGGACCTTTTGAAGAATTCCTTCTTGAGGAAATACAAGATCCCGGTTATCCCTTCAGAACTATATCAACAGTTCATCTTTGTTCGCAGAGAGGTTAACGATCCAATAGGCTCCTTCAATAATTTATTTTATTGGGCGTACATGAGGTTACAAACCCCATATGTGCTCAATGATGTTGTTTTTCCAGTCTACTATGTTTCCCTGGACAATCTCACTGCAACATTTCTAAAAAGAATGAACCCGCCACCTGCCAAACTGGTGGATGCTTATGTTGAGGCAGTCAAAGCCAACATGGACTTGAGGAAAAAAAATTCTGGTACACTGCCATCCTTAGGGAAGGTTTCTCATCCTATGCAGGTTCAAGGGTTTAATCAGGCTCTCCAACACCACATGCCTCTTATGAACTAGGTGTCGCAGTTGCCAATAGTTCCTCATCCTAGACAACCTATGAATTAGGCACCTCATGTGCCTCATTACCTATAGCCCCAACAACAAGAAGTTTATTCGCAATAGCCTTAGGTACCATTTTATCTATAGGGGCCCGAATTTATGCTTACTTAGCAGAACCAACTAGCACCACAACTTCTCTTTCTCCAAAATCAAACACCACAACCAAGCAATACAAAGAAGGATCGGTTGGATGAGATAACCGAAATGATTAGGAAGATGTCCATGGAGATGACGCACTTGAGAAATCAAAACAGCCAGTTGCAAGCTTCCCACGCAGCATCCAAGATAACCTCAACTAGGATAACAAGGATAACTGCGATGAGGGTACCTCGTCCGGAAAGAATTATGAACGAGGACAAAATTCTAATCATAACTACAAAAGGAGACCCTCGCAAAGGTAGAATCAGATGTGGAATACAAGGCCAAACAACAGAGGTGTCCCTACCCCTCTTGATCAGCCTACCAACACAGAAAAGACAACTAGTGGGGTGTACCTCACAAAGGCAACTTTGTCCGATTGGTGCCAAATTCACAAGACTAGTAGGCACTCTGAATTGGATTGTTCAAAGCTACTCACAACTGCAGATATCTTCCAAGTAGAGGTTCAAAATTTCATGGATAGTTGGCTGTCGAGACCTAGTCCCGTCAGAGCCCTACGACTCCTCCATGCTCATGGTCAATCAAGCCCCATTCCCACAAAGCGAAAGCAACACACAAAAAACTGATACTACCTCCCCAAAGAATGAAGAAGTGAAAGAGGTAAGTAACGAAGAAACTCTATATTAGCTCTTTAAGTCAGTAGAAAATGGTCCAATAGATGAGGAAGAGTTTTGTGAGGATGAGGTCCAAATGTTTCACCAAAGAACATCTCCATATAACTTGAGAAATAGGAAAGCAGGAGGACCTTTCACAACCTCCACTCCTCCCAATAACTTTAGCACCCCGCTTGACCCTAAGACCAACAACAACCTCAGTTTCCCCTATTTTCCCACTCAATACTTTAACAAGAACAAACAACCTAATCAGATGCAAAACCATTCGGCTAGCTCTTCCATAGGTAGAGCCTTCGAGGCTAAAATTGAGCAAATGGGCGAGTATGTTGTTGAAGAATTCAAGAAGGTTAAAATCAACTTGTCTACCTTTGAGTTACTCAAGGTCCCTGTAGTTAGGCACACTTTCTTTAGAGTTATCAATGGGACCCCTTCCTCCAAGACAACGCAAGAAATACCAACCAAAAGAGTCTCTTTCAAAGAACCACCACATGATGTCGCAATTAAGGAAATTATAGGCAAGAAAAAGGATGCCCCTCCAAATCAGCAAACTTGAAAACAACCCTCTAAAGAGCAAGTTCAGGGGAAAACTAAGGAAAAGCCCAATGAAAAGGACAAAGCTCAAGTGGCCCAGGCTGACACACCTGTGGGACTCTTCCAGAGAAGGTTTGAAACGCCCCCTTTCCTTACCACTATTCAGATATTTAGGAAGAACTTGAATAATTTTTTGATTGATTCAAGAGCATCAACTAATGTCATGCCCTTTGATGTATGCAAGGCTATTGGGATTTTCCCCACACCTTCAAGAAGAAAAGTAACTCAGCTGGACAAAATTGAGGTGAACATCGTTGGAGAGCTCAATCACATCCCTATGAAGATTGATGTAGATCCGAGGGTGCAATAGGTTATTGACATCCAGGTTGTGCATATTCCTCACATACAAAATAATCTTGGGACGAGATTTCACCTGAGCATTGAATGGATATGCCGCAACTGATTTCTCTCACATGTGGTTTCCATGAAAGGGGCTTCCAAATAATATTCGTGTTGACTAAGAACCCCACTTGAAGTTCATGATTCTGAAATACAACAACGCCAATGAGGTGTTGTTTGTTGAAACTGAGCTGGGAAATTATTCTCTTATAGCATATCAAGAAGAATAAGAGCTTCAAGAAGAAAAGCTGACTGAAGAAGTCTTCTTGGTACTATGCAGACCTCTGGCCAACTTAGCCTATACACCCCAAGGGATAGAAATGTAGGTCGAGTCTGATGATGATGAAGCATACAATGATGAAAATTTGGGACTGTTAGACAGATTCCAAGATTTCATGGAAAAATGCATACAAGATCAGCTTAGCCTAGGGGCCAGAATGGATATTCATGAACTCTTGGTGCCTAGCTAGTGCAGGGTGGATAATGCTGCCCACTCAAAATTCAAATATTTCTTATGTCAGACAGCAAGCAGAACATGTCAAAGGACAAGTTACACCTCAAAAGGAGCTGCCAACCATACTGCCTGCCACCAATCATGCTGAGCTAATGTCTACTCCAAAGATTGTAGATAAAAACAACCAAGAAGGAATATATGTATGATCAGCCCTAAGGTCAAGGAACCTTCCAGGTTCTGGACGCTGTGCTTTGATGGATCCAAGTCCAAATGAGGAGTCGAAGCTAGATTCAAGCTCATCAGCCCTATAGGTAAGACCTACTTTGTTTCCCATAGGCTCCAATTCTATTGTACCAACAATGTAGTAGAGTACCAAGTGTTAGTTCATAGTCTTCTAATGGCCCTAAGAAAGAAAGTTAAAATGTTGCAAGTCTTCAGTGATTCAAAATTGGTAGTAAAGAAAGTCAAAAAATTATACTCCTTCCATGATAGAAGGCTAGCAAACTATAGGCATAGAGTTTAGGATCTTTTAGAAATCCTATATGATTTTAATATCCAGTTGATCCCTCGCTCTCAAAACCATATTGTTGATGCCTTAGCTCAAGCAACCAACACCCTTCAACCACTTTCTTTGTCTAGCCTCAAACGATTTACTATTGAGCTTACTTCCACCCCATCCATGCCAGACAATGTTACCCATTTCCAGGTGTTCAATGACGACAAACACATCTTGGAATTTATCACCAGTTCTGATGTATTTTCTACTTAGATAATTGATGAAGTTGAGCCCGAAGAGGTTGAATTGGATATAGAAGGGGTCATCAACCTCAAAACAGACACCATTCCAAGAGGCATGGTCCAGCTTGAACAGATATTTGACTTAGATCAGATCCAAGACCAAGATCAACAGGCAAAAAGGATTCCATCAACAATCAATGCAACACTCACAACCTCAGAATGGTCAAGGAGATTAAAAATGTATTCATTGGTAAATCTTTCACGTTAGAAGAAAGAAAATGAATCATTGATTCTTTACAGAAGTATCATGATGTAGTGGCATGGAGCTATGAATATTTAAAGACATATGATACCTCCATTATTACTCACACTATTCCTCTTAAACCAGATGTCCGACCATTCTGACAACAACAACGTCCCATTAATTCCTTGCTAGAGAACATCATCTACAAGGAAGTATAAAAGCTACTTTCAGCTAGGATCATATTCCCAGTCAGGCACTCCACATGGGTGGCCAATTTGGTCCTAGTTAGGAAAAAGAATGGAGAAATCAGGCTATGTGTGGATTTTCGGAATTTGAACAGAGCTTTAGAGAAAGATAACTATCTCATTCCCTCATTGAATAAGGTGCTACAGATTTTCAATGGTTCACAAATGATGTCCTTCCTTGATGGGTACTCCGGATATAACCAAGTAATGGTGCAATACAAAGATTGGCATAATACAACGTTCACCACCAAGTGGGGAACCTTTGCATACTAGAGAAGCCACCTTCCAATGTGCAATGGACATAGCCTTCAAAGATCTGATCAAAAAGTGCATAATCATCTACATGGATGATCTTACCATGTTCTCAAAGAAGCGGGGTGATCATGTTTCCAATTTGTGCAAAGTTTTTCAGAAATGCAGAGAGTTCAGGATATCCCTTAATCCGAAGAAGTGCATCTTAGAGTCACAGAAGGCAAGCTGCTCGGGCATGTTATTTCAGAATGAGGAATCTCCATAGACCTCAAGTGCATCTAGTCCCTCTTAAAGATTCAGCTGCCAGGTAGCAAGAAAGAACTAAAATCTTTCTTTGGAAAGATAAATTTCATCAGAAAATTTATTATAGGCTTTGTTGAAATCGTTAAACCACTTAATGCCATGTTGAAGCAAGATGCCAAAATTGAGTGGACTCTTGAGGAAAAACATGCCTTTGAAGAAATCAAGAAAGCTATTGCTAAAGCACCTATAATAGTTAGTTATGATTACATGAAGCCCTTCTACATTTACTCCTTTGCTTCAGACCATTCGTGTGCTAGCATTCTAACCCAAAAGGATGATGAAGGGAATGAGCACCCAGTTGCTTTCACGAGTGCTCTGTTGAAGGATGCTGAACTAAGATATCATAATGTAGAAAAGTAGGTGTATGCCTTGGTTAGAGGAGTTAAATAATTCAAACACTACATCTTGCGGAACAAGGTGTTTTCCATTGTCCCTGATCCAACAGTAAATACCTTGTTGATGCAGAATGAGTTGGGTGAAAGAAGAGAAAAATGGATGACCCTACTGCAGGAATACCACATGGAAATTCAGCCAATGAAACTAGTGAGAGGACATTCCCAAACTCGAATGATAGCTGAAATAGTGGCTAAAGCAGGACCTAAACTTACTGTTCAGCAATACCATCTTGATGGCATTTCCCCAGAGGAGTGGTATGACGATATCATCTACTACTTTTTGAATAAAAATTTTCCACCTCGTTTGTAGGGGGTTTAGAAATTTTCTCTCCATCTGAAAAGCAACAACTACATGCTGCGAGGGTCTATACTCTATAAGAAGAATCATGAAGGTATCTACCTTAGGTGCCTTGGCAAAGAGGAGGCAGCGCGTGTGCTGAAGGAATTTCATGATAAGTTTGGCACTGGTCATGGATCAGGCCCTTCCACTATTCATCAGATCCTATGAGCAAGATATCACTGGCCAACAATCTTCAAGGATGCACACAACCATGTCTACCAGACCACTGTAACCAAAGAGATAAATGTTGTTGTCCCGTTGCAACCAGTTCTAGAGGTAAGACCATTCGCATAATGGGGTCTCAACTTCATTGGTCTAGTAAGCCCACCATCATCTACAGGTCATAGGTACATTCTAACTACCACTGATTATTGTACTAGATGGATAGAAGCTATTGCATGTAGGTAATGTACTACATAGGTAGTTATTAATTTCCTTGAAAGTTTCATTTTAAACCACTTTGGTTGCCTGTATGCTTTAGTGTGTGATAACGGCCCTACCTTTGCTTCACTCAAATTCGACCATTGGGCTTTCGATTACGATATTACCCTTAAGTTCTCATCCAACTACTACCCTAAAGGCAATGACCTAGCTAAATCTATAAACAAAAACTTGATCACCATCATCAAAAAGTTGCTTGATAGGAATCCCAAGGACTGGCACACCCAGCTCTATTTTTCCCTTTGGGAAGACCACACACGTCACAAGGCTGCCTTAGGTGATTCCCCATTCCACCTCATCTATGGCCTAGAGCATGTATTTCCTGTCCACCTCAAGATCCCCACCCTCCAATTCATCAATACCTTCTACAAATAAGGGGATCGACGAGAAGCATGTTAGCTGAGTTACTTCACTTGGAAGAAGTGTGTGACCATGCCTTTAAAATAGATGATTTGGTCCTATGTTGGGACAAGGCCCATGAGAAGAAAGGGGGACATGAAAAAATCAACAAGCTCTAGCTTGGCCCTTTTCAGATTGTTGAAGTCTTGGGAGATAATGCTTTTTGCCTTAAGACTTTAAGTGGTGAAGATGTCCCATTGCCTGTCAATGGGTAGTACCTTAAGCATTATTTCCTAGCATGAGCTCTTTTGAGTTTATTTTTTGTAAATAACTATATATAAGTTAGTGTAGGCTGATTTTGTTTCTTTGTTTTGTTGTTTTGCTTCACCTTTTTTTTGCTCGTTTCCCAGACGCTTTTTTTTTGTTGAGGGTGTTCTTCGTTCTGATGTGGTGGTTGTGCTCAGTTTGACGAATGGTTCAGTCTGTTGTTTTATTTTAGTGTTCTTTGGATAAGTATTCACTCTCAACTATTGGTCTCCTTATTTGAACTTTGACCCAACTTAGAACCCAACCCTTAGTTGAATCTTCCTTTTACGTTCATCTCAAATCTTGCACAAAACATACACTAATTGTTTTAGAAGAGCTATATAGTGGTCGTTGTCATGGCCTAGCAAGCGAAAAATCTTAAGTCTACTCTAGTGACCACTGTGATTCCCAAACCCATAGTAGGCTTTGATGCTTACACCGTTGAGCAAAAGAAAAAGTATTAAAAGAAATATGAAAAGAAAAGAAAGAAGAGGAAAAATGTTGAAATCCAGCAACCGTATGGGTGTGCGGGCAACTCTATCGAGGCTTTGGACACCCAGATGGTAGTAGAGAAATGTTCGTGGGATCATAGTGACAACTCCATCGAGGCTATGGACGCCTGACTGGTAGCATGGCAATTTCCAAGTTACTTTTGGAGTTAGACGATTCATGTAGCTTGCTTGGTCTGATTAATTGCCACATGTCGCACTTTCTAAGGAAAGGGAATGAATTCATTATATGCACACACTTCTGAGATGTTTCATGAGTTGATTCAGTTAAGGATCTCATTCTCCTTTGAGTCCTCTAGTTCACTTTTGGAAACCGGCCCCTGGTCTGTGAAACTGGATATTTTGTGTTTTGAATGGGCATTTATCCTTAGAATGCTCAGGAGCGTTCCCTAGCAGAGTCGCCATTTTTTGTGCCTATAGCACACACACCCCGTTCTGAACAGGGACCCTCTCTTTTCACTTTGTCAGGTCACTTTTATTGCTGCCTCATTTTGCGTGCCCTTTTGAGTCCTAAGAGGTCAAGGAGTCTTAGAAGAATCATCTTGAGTTGACCAACTTTCACCACTTCTCAAATTTCCAGGTCTTTAGCCTTGGCAGGGTTCTGTTGGCAATTTTCCTTCAAACTTTGAAATTGACGTCTTTCATGCAATGTAGGTCCACCCCTGTGGGCCACCCTATGTAGGATTCCCTAGACTCTTCACCATTCCAAATGGCCTACTCACAATGTCCTCCCATCCCACAGGACCCACAACCTCGCTCGTTGTTTTCACCGACTACCTGATGACCAAGTTCGAGGAGTCATCCGCTCTGCAGACTCTACCTTACCCACCCTCCTTCTCAAAATATGCACTCACCAACCGTAGCCACCATTGTACCCACATTAATAATAGGAATTAAATTCTGCAAAATCTATAAATAGCCCATTTTGAGTTGTCATTTTCACTGTCAGGAATTCCAAGAGTTTGTTAGAGCCTCCCGTGAAAGCCGTCATCGCACCCGTCGAGCTCCTTCCCTGATTTGGGGTCTCCATTTGTAGTCTCCTCATCGATTTCATTGTAGTTTTCAGGTTGGCCTTTTGTCGCCATTCACATTTTAATTTTTCTTTCATTTCCTTAAAATTTTCTAAAATCTATAAAAGGAAAACTTGAAATCTATCTAGAATACTCTCGGGTGATCAAAACCCACTTTTTTAGAAATTTGAAATCTATTGAAAATTGCCCATGAGGTGCATATAGAACTCAAGGATGCCACGACTGTTCTTGAACTAGGGATTTGATGCCCTGCGGGTTCACAAAGCACCTGCCACCATCACCCATTTCTTAAAACACCAAACCTCAAGACAGTCGGCCAATATCCTTCGCAGACCCGAGTTCATGAAAAGACATCCACACTTTGTTGTTGATGGTTAATCTTAAGCAAAATCAAAACGAGGGCTTTCCACCTTGTCAGGTTCGGCTGTGCGGATTTTCGCCTCACCTCTGCTGCTGTTCAAATGATCCCTTCAAACATCGAAGCTTTAAGGTCATCTCAATGGTCGGGCCCTGCCCCAGTAGTTTCCATCCAAGTTCCTACGGTGAATGCTTGATCGCTAACCCTTTTGGAGGGTCACTCCTTGAGGATTTCTATCCGTGGGATTCCAATCTGGGTTCACCATTTCAAACAACCTTTGAGACCTATCTGTCTACCTATCAAGCCCCACCTTCATGGCTACCACCCAACCTTAAAGAAAAAGTAACTTATCTTATGCATACCATCCTTTGCGGGTCTCCACTCCCCTTTCATCATCCCATCAACGACCACTCAAAATGGTGAAACCTTGGAGTCCTTTTGACCCATGGGTTTCAACCCTGCCGCATCCGTCTGAACTCAAAAGAAAAAATGATTAAGTGTTAAGCACTGAGCGGGCCACCCCATGCGGGTGACCACTTGCAAACTTTCATCTCACTCTCGCCGCTTCGTAATAGACAACGACCTCCACTGGCCCGCTATACAGAACTAGAATTCATGAAAGTCACCCACTAAGTGATGAACTGATAACTTGATGACAAGGATTCCTGGACCCAACCTTGCAGGCTGCTCTACGGGGAATGTCGTCCTCTTCCCGCCATCCCTAGTCAGAGATCGTTTGACGTCCTTCCGCACCTCCTGACCCGCACCTGACTGAACCATCTAGATTCCAAAGAGTAAAAGGGTGTCATTCATCAAAGTTGTGGGTCCCGTATGGCAGAATGCCACTTGCGGGGTGCCGCATTATGAGCATTGTTTTCAATGGCAGAGCCTCAAACGGCCAAACCACCCTCTGCTTCCACCTGCCTTGGGTCTACACACCTAAATGATGATCTTAATACTTTCAAAACTTCAAAGTGGATTGCAACCATGTGCCAAAATTGCATGACCTCCTCGATGGACCCCACCTTTTCACCAAATCTTGGTGCGGGTAGACCTATGCGGGTTGTCGTACCCTGTCCGTCATCCGTCCATAACCACTTTCAAAACAACTGCCAGCCCATTGAAGTCCACACCCCTGGGCCTGCATTGCCATAACTTCCTCGAACAAAAGGCTAAGGGTGATCTAAAAGAAATGTTAGAATCCTTGAATGGTGAATTACTGGATCTAACGACGTTTTTGTAGGATTTCATTGTCATTTCTACTTGAATGTGCTTACTACTCCCTTGCTCGCAGGATATATGGAATCGGATGTGGGACCCGCGGAGGCATCTACAGAAAAGGAAAAGGGAAAGAAGCCGACTAAAGCACCTAGAGGCAAAGAAGACGAGGACCAAATGAAGTACAAGTTCTAGGGAGAGGAAATTAAGACAAAGGTCACCACAGAATGGGAGAAGATCTTCGATACCAACTTGGGGACTATCAGGAAAACACAAGAAAAATAGTGGATAGAGATGGCAACATATTGGCTGATTTGTTTGCTAAGTCTATCAGATAGACTTTCCACATACCCACATTTGATGGTATGGAGGAAATAACTAAGAAATATGCTAAGACCACATGGGATGTCGACCCCCTCAAGTGCAAGAAGCTTATCAATCAATACTGGCTAAAGGACAAGAGGGGCAGTGCAAACAAAGTGCCCCAAGAACTCTTCAAAAGTGATTTCTACAAAGATTACCATGACCTGGTAACCCTACTAAGCAGAGTTATGGGCCTCCTGACTACAACATTCTTCCAAGAATGGATGCTTTATTTTATAGAAGAAATCATCAGAGGAGAGACAAATTTCTACTAGGCAGGAATGATTAGCAACTGCGTACATAAGCAATTTTTGGCATTGAAGAAAAGCTCCTAGTTCTACATGAATTCATACCTAGTCTATCTACTTGTCGACCATGCTCAATACAAGGGACTATTTTTAGCCCCAAGCTAGACTCTAGGAAGAGAATTGAAGGTATATGATAGGTATCCCCAACTCCAATTATGGAACTTCAAAAGGGACTATTACAGGGTCAACAATGCCTTCATTGGGCCTATAATCAAATTTCTTGGAGGTGACTTTGAAAGGAGGGTTACCCACAACGCCAAGAAATTCATCTACCGGTTTGGCTTTCTGCTTATTCAATTTCCCAAATTTACATACATCCGAGCTAAGGGTTTCTCAGAGAATCCATATAAGATGCCTCGGTACCCAAATGACCAAATGATATTAGTTGAACTCTCCCATCAATTACAGCGTGCACACACCCTTCTGAGCAGAAAGCATAGAGTAGGGATTCCTTACCCCCTTTCATTTAGCTAGGGCATGTATGCAATCCCTGCATCCCAGTGTGCGAAATATTCTGATAAGGAGTTAGTTGAATATAACCTAGAGTTCCATACTACCAAGCCACGGATGGACCCATATGGAAAGTTGAAGAGGATGGTAGGGGTAGAGTATGCACATCAGCACAATGTTGAGGACTTCTGGGAAAATTGCAGAGATGATAAAGAAGTTCGCATGAGACATTACATGCACATGATAGAATATTTCATCAAAATGGTGAACCTGTTTCTAGTGTCGAATCAAATTGTTGAAGATGAGAACACCATAATATATTTGAGGTATGATGTCGTTGCCAACCTACCACTACCCTTGATTGATTGGAATGAGGAAGAGGATAATGACCTCGACATTTTGATGAATCGCATAGAGGTGAGGAAAAAGCAGTGGATTGATGGATAGATTGCTCAGTTGAAGCTATAAGGAGCTACCCTGATCTATGGTGAGCTTGAGGATGAGCCAAAAAGTGAGACCGACAGTGGGACAGTTGTTGCCCCATCTGGGGAAACCTCAAAATCTCCTCCAGCTACCAAGTCAAGAAAGAGAAAAGAAATAGTTCAATGTCTGCCCAATCACAAGGTGTATTCGATGAAAGCATCGGAAGGTGAGCCTTCCAAGAAGTCAAAGAAGTTGGACAACTTCACAGAGATGCCCACCATACAAGAAGACCCACTCCATGAGGGAGAGGAATGAGAGGCTGAGCAGCCAAAGTCCCCACATGTTGCCTCCGCTACAACCACTACTCGTTGGCAACTCAATGGCAGACAACTGAGAGGGGGGGTGAATCAGTTGTCACCAAATTCCAAACTTATTCAACTTATTAACCTTATTCTCAAATCTGATCATTAATCATGAAAGCATAAATGAACAACACATCAAAAGCATGCATAACATAAATATTTTTACGTGGAAACTCTGTTAGGGGAAAACCATGTTGGAGGTCAATCCACAAGATTATACCCTATTAAAAGTATAAGAAAATATGAATGGGTAATGCACATGCATTCAGACACACTGCCTAGAGCTCACTACTCAATTACAAAGGAAGACACACTGTCTTACATAAAGGTTCTGATTAAATCCATCAAATTTTGAACTGAGAAAATAGCATCTGCTAATGCCTGGTTAGAGTCTCGATTAAGCACATGAACACTTCTTCACTCTTCTTCACTCTTTTCTTTTCCTTCAAATGATTTGAACAATATTCACACACAAGACTTGCACAATTCACACACTCGCACTCCTTCACACTTCCAAATGATAAAACAATTGCTCTTATATATCCACAACAAGAGATTGCATTGCTATAAGTGGGCTTCAACAAAATAGCAAGAAAGAATATAAATAGTCAGCTCAGATCAATAAAAATTATTCATGTGAATCAACCAAGGTTGGCCACAACATAGTGAAGACCAAAAATAACATCCTCAAACATGAACCGCTTCAATTAATTACTCTTTGAAGATCCACAACACTCTTAAACACCTTGTCAGCCAAGAACATGAAAAACGTGAACACGCAAGAGAAAATATCGAATCACAAGCACAAGGATCAATGCAGATGTGTAACACAAATAGAGCATGGACTAGAAACATCCAAAAACATCATGAAACACCATAGAGGAATCCATAGCAACTGAACTAACTGAAATCACATGATCTTCATTCAAGAACACAAACTGAAGTAACAAAAAAACTATCAGAATACAAATCTTTATAACTTGATCAAATCTTTACGCGGATCTCTGGAACTTGACATGGATAAACTAGATATACTCAATAGGAAACCCTTTAGTCCACAACCTCTAAACATCAATGTACTGATCACACCGATAGAAAGAACTTTAGTTTACCATTGACAACCTTTAGCAGTTCTTATTACAATTTTCTCAATATCCTCAACATATATAGTTTCTAATGCAACAATGCTAATAGTGTTGACATCAATGACAACCACATATCAAAAACACACCACAATATCCAACAATCTCCCCTTTTGGCATGATGGCAACACATGATGTGAAAAAATACCATCAACACAACTTCACTTACTCCCCCTTAGGTGTTGTTAGAACTGTAAAATTTTGAAAATTTTACAGTCAATTGTATTCATGAGTTTCCAAAATATGTCCTCATCATAAGAATAAAATTCCCTCCTCATAACATCTTGCCCATATTTTTTGTCATATGATCCATTAGAATCCATCTAGTCCTAGAAATTTCACTGTATTACCCATATCGGCAAGACAGGGTGAAGGTCTCCCCGATCCATTTGGCATTGTTACTAATATATGTCTTTTGTAGCCTATTGGCAGGATACAATTTATTGTCTCGGTGACAGAAGAATTGTATTGGCAAGAGAATCATTATCAGGGTGAGTCATAACAAACTCATATATGTCTCACCGACTAGCGCATGGAAAAGCATTTCGGCCAAACTAATGTTATCCAAGTAAGGTCTTACCGAAAGCAGTGGGTCTTGCTGATAAGCAAAGGGATTCCATTAGAAGACTATTGGGGTGAAGTCATATAGTCTTGTTGACTCAAATGTCACACTGATAAAGATATGCATCGATGAGAGAAAAGTCATCGGCATGAGTTCCGCCGAATATGAAAATTACACCGATGAAATGCTTCAGGGAGAGTCTCACCGAATAGAATATGTTGCAGAAATAGGTTCGGCAAGACAATTGGCATTGGTATGAGTCTTTTCAAGTTTTCAAAGTCACGCTGAGGTGTGGTTTCATCGGCGTAAGTATGATTATGTCTTAGTGACCAGAAAGTTACCACGGGGTGTATCTCGATAAGACACAATGCAATCTATGAGACGTCTCCAAGACTCAAAATTGTCACAGCGACACATAAAACTAAAGCTATACCTATCGGTGAGACTTGAAGGTTTCAGGGAAACTACAGGATGTTTTGGCAAAAATTCTAATGAACGTTGCAAAGGGTTATCGCCCTAGATTTGAAAATGTCTCACCGATATGACGTTGGAAGGGTTTAGCAACGAAGAGATCATATATGAAGAATTGGAGGAGTTCTCAAGAATGGATACGATTTACAAGGGTTGGAGGCTGCCAATTCACACGACTAAGCAAGATGGAAAACCAATTCCTTTACAGGATAGTGAGGGACCTCCGTATCATGTGGACCTATTTGAACCTTACATGAAATACACTTACTTCTCAGTTTTCCAGGTATTGGGAATGGATGCCCCAAAGTATATGTCTATTGTGCCAATGCTAATCTCAACAGTTATCCAATACCACAATTCTAGGCCATTTGACTATGCCTTGTACATTTTTAGGGGGCTTGATTCAGGATTGATGACAATAAAAAATGGGTCATCTACCTTTTATCTCAGGAATTATTTATTATTGATGCATATGGTGTTATACTTTGGACATGAGTTGGGACTATGGCCTCCGGAGATGAGGATTTGTCAGTTCAGTAAAGATGGTGAAACATTACCTGTCCAATTGTGGACTGCTATTTGGGATAGTAGGTTTGCCAATTCTAGCTTTATTCATTTTGAGGAATATTTTGTGAAGAATTTGTATAAATTGTACAGTTATCCTTGTCATTATTCTCTATCTGAAGAGATAAAGAGATTTCTTCGGCCAAGGGATTTCAATGGGCCAATTGATCATAATTGGGGAGATTGGTAATGCTTGGAGGGAGCTACTATGATTAGAGTTTATGGGTTTGAGGATGCCCCTCTCATTTTTCCAAAAACAATCCCAAACATAATTGCATATTTGGAGATTGTCAGACAGATGGATTACTGCAGTGTAATGAATTTCAGCTCTTTTGGGAAGCAGGCTTTTATTCCTAGTACATTATGTTTTGATGATTTTACTGTGTTGGCCAAAGAAGGGTATAATCTGATCCTTGACAAGTTGCTTTAGTACAATATGAAGAGAGGACCACCCAGAAAGAACTTTGACCCAGAAGGGTATATTAATTCTGCTAAAATGAAGACAAACTTTGGAGGGTATCAGCATGTGCCCTATCACTTTGATGATATGATTCAGAATCTGGAAGAAGAGGAAGCAGAAATGGTGGTTGAAAGATATAATCAAGGGTTGCAGGATGCAGAGCAGCTATCTTCTAGGGAAGAGACACCTGAAGATAATGTGCCACAAAGCCAACCGGGAAAGGTATCCAAATTAAGAACTCAGCAATATATTTTTCCAACCAGAGAGTTGAGTGTTGAAGAGAGTGGAGAAGCAGATGTAAGGAATATTGAGTACAGATCATTGTTTCAAATGATGAGTTCATAAATTCCCCAGAATTCAAAGCATTTTTGTATAAACATAAGGGAAAGGAAATAAGAGAGAAGGTTGATGATGTTACTACAGAAAATGAAGAGCAATTGCTAAATGAATTGACGAAATGTGTAGATGAGGAGATGACAGGTATGACCCCTGAGAAAGGAAGAAAAATGTTGGAAAATGCTAGTGTCATGATCTTTCCTGGGCTAGATCTCAATTCTGCACTTGTCTTTGATAGTTTCTTAAGGGACAACAATGCTACGCACAAGCTTGATGAAGAAAAGGTAACAAAGGTGTATGTTGGATCCAAATACAATACAGATGAAGGATCATTGATGATTTGGGCCTTATACCCACCTCACAGGAAATCAGTAGTTATTGACACAGAGAAGGCATTTGGACATGTCATGAATCTAAAGGTTGGAGAAGTTGATCCTGTGGCTACTGCAAAAATTGGAATTAATATTGCAAAACTGAACAAAGCACAAATTTAGATGCTGATAAAAGAGAGGGAAATGTACAAACTAAATAACGAAAGGATGTTGAGAGAAAATGACAGATTAAAGGATTTGGTGGGAATTATGATGAAGTCAACTAAGATGCTTACTCAAGGTGAAATCTCTCAGTCAAGAGATCATTGGGAAGGATCAAGTGCTTATTCCCAAGGAAAACATGATGCAATTGTAGAAATGATCAAGAAAAGGCAGGATAGTTTGACACCTTGGTTGAATAAACTTTGGGGAAAATATTTGGATACCCTTGCTGCATTAAAGGAGCATAAAAGGATGGATGGACGGATCATGGACAAGTTTCAAGAAACAAACCAGAGAGATGCCTCTAACAGTGCAGCAATTGAAGTTGTAAATCATATTATAAATAAACATCGACACTTCTACAAAGAACTGCAAGGGGATGAACAGGGGTTGATAAATGCTACCAAGAAAACATTGACTACATTCTCTAATGACAGAGGGGAACTTAAAGAAGCTGCCAGATGGAAAAGTGAGAGTGATTCAATATTGAATGAAATCTTGAAGGTCGCTACTAGTGAAAGCACGACATTGGAAGAAGCGAGCGAGCAGAATGAAAAGATGATAAGGATGGAAATCTCAATCCAGAACGCAGTTGGAGATGCAGATACTCATGAGCGCCGAGATTATTTGGATCATCTAACTAAAACTCATTTGTGGCTAAACAGAGCTTAATTATCCTTTAATCTATTTGTTATGTAAAACATATGACATTTTCGAAAGGACGCATCCTTTCATATATTTGATGTATAAATATCTGCTTCGAAAATGAAATAGAGGATACATAATTAGATTAGGATAGAAGACACGATAAAAGATATAGTAGAATACAATGTTTCAAAAATATGATACTATGATGCATGTTTGAAATTATGGAGATATCAATGGAAATCATTTAATATGGTGCAGTTATTTCTGGTATCAGTTGTTTATTGTGTTCATTGAAAGCATTATTGAAGTTGTCTCCAAAGTTGGTGTTTTCTGGTTATTTAAATTGGTGTAACAAGTTTATATCCAGTTTATCAGCGCAAATTTTTTGTGTTTGTATGATCAATTAATTGGTTCTTTCAAGTAAAGATTAAATCCTTTAAGTTGATCGTAGTAATTAGAGAATGACAGTTGGATCATTAAGAAGAACTCAGTAATCATAACCCTACATGTTTATACAAGTTATAAACTAAATTATATGTTGAACAACTTGAATACTTGCCAGAAAGAAGTACATGTTTCAGATTCCTTTTGACTCCACATACCTTATAAGGCACTGGTCTCTACATTTTCATCATTTGATTTTATTCAATTCCTTTTTTACATCTGTTAACTGACCATATTAGGATTTAGTTTTGAAATATTTCTATACAATCTATACCAAATTTGATTTCATTTGTCCACTTCCACTTGCCATCATGGGCAAAACATTTCAAGATAAACAAGCAAGTCAAGTCTGCCTCACTCATATAGGTACACCTGCCTAGGTCTAGCAGCACCTGAAGAGTAGAAGGTCTAAACGTTTTGACCTTGTCTGTTACCCTGAAACGTACCAAGAGATTGACAACCTCTTGAGGCATTCTGCCTGCATTTTGAGAGCTAACAGGTGTTAACTCTTCTCTCCTCAACTCTTCCCCTCACAAATATTTCTCACATGATTCTTCTCCCCCTTTGAGAGCTAACAGGTGTTAACTCTTCTCTCCTCAACTCTTCCCCTCACAAATATTTCTCACATGATTCTTCTCCCCCTTTGACATCAATGAAAAAGATCTCTTCTATGCAAGCTCTAAACTACATATCTAAACATTTGAACATCTAACTACTCCCCTTGAGTAGCAGCCACCACAACATCAATCTGGATCAAAATATGATCATGAAATACATAGATTGATGCAAATCAATGCATCCTTAGTTCTGATTAGGAGGGGTAATCACCCCTAACTTCCCTCTAAGATACTCAAAATTATCCTTAGGAAACAAATTGGTAAATATGTCTGCAATCTACTCCTTAGTAGGCACATACTCCAATCTGACTTCCTTTTCACTAACTTTCTCTCTCAAAAAGTGAAACTTGATAGATATATGCTTGGTCTTGAAATGTAGTACTAGATTCTTAGAAATTTTAATAGCACTTGAGTTATCATAGAATATAACAATAGGATCATCATACACAACTCTAATATCCTTCAACATCTGCTTCATCCATAGTACTTGAGTACAATTATTAGCAACAACAATGTATTCTACCTCTATACTAGATAAAGAAATAGCATTCTTCCTTTTGCTTAACCATGAAATCAACTTCTTTCCCAAGAAAAATGCTCCACCACTGGTGTTTTTTATGTCATTCACATTTGCTTCCCAATCAACATCAATAAAGGCACTCAAAGTAAGATCATCATCTTTAGGATACCATAGACCAAAATCAACTGTCTCCTTCAAGTATCTAAAAATATTCTTCACAACAGTCACATGAGATTCTTTAGGATCAACTTGAAATCTTGCAACAATACAGCAACATTCATGATATCAGGCCTAGTTTGAGTCAAATAAGCAATCCACAAATCATTGATTTGTATCTAGTCTGATTTTCCTTTGGAGAATCATCATCAATTGTCAACTTGAATCTAGTCACCATGGGTGTACCAACTGGCTTTGAATCTTCCATACCAAATTTCTTCAACAATTCTTTTACATACTTGGACTGAGATATAAAGATTCCTTTATCTAACTAAGTAATTTGCAATCCCAAGAAGAATTTCATCTCTCCAATCATTGGCATCTTAAATGCATTCTACATCTCATCAGCAAAATTCATGCACAAGCTATCATCTCCTCCAAATATGATATCATCAGCAAAAACTTCCAGAATCAAATATTTATCATCATTCTTGAAATACAGATTACTATTAGTACCTTTGTTAAATCCAAGCTTCACCAAGTACTTGTCCAATCTGGCATACCATGCTCTAGGGGCTTGTTTGAGTCCATACAATTCTTTCTTCAATCAACTGGAATCCATCTAGTTGTTCAACATACACCTCTTCTTCCAACTCACAATTTAGAAAAGCTAACTTGACATCCATTTGATAAACCTTGTAGTCTTTGTAAGCAGCATAAGCAATAAACAATCTCACAGCTTCAATTCTAGCAATAAGGGAAAAGGTTTCTTCAAAATCAATACCTTCCATATGTGAATATCCCTTTCAGACTTTGTAGCTTAGCAATCTTCACATTAGCATCACCTTCATACAAGGTCTCCAAATTTTTCCAGATCTCATAAGTAGTCTTCAGATCCATCACATTTGTCATCTCAAAATCAGTCAAAGCACTCAACAAAGCTTCCTTAGCCTTGATATTATACTCAACATAAGTACTACTCAGTGGAATAACATATCTATTACTTGTAATGCTCTAGTATGGTTCACCAATGCATCTCAGATGGCACTCCATTCGAGTCTTGCACAAGGAATAATTTTTTCCATCAAATCTAGGACTATACTTCTTATAAGTCATTATCCTGGATCACCTCAAGTTGTTAAACTTCTTCCAAGGAACTTGCTCTGATACCAATTGTTGTCAACTCAAGGGAAGACAACTCAGAGGGGGGGATGGATTAGTTGTCACTGAATTTCAAACTTATTCAACTTATTAACCTTATTCTTAGATCTGGTCATTAATCATGAAAGCATAAATGAACAACACATTAGAAGCACGCATAACACCAAGATTTTTACATGGAAACCCTGTTAGGGGAAAACCATGGTGGAGGTCTGTCCACAAGATTATACCCTATTAAAAGTATAAGAAAATATGAATGGGGAATGCACACTGCCTAGAGTTCACTGCTCAATTATAAAGGAAGACACACTGTCTTATAGAAAGGTTTTGATTAAATCCATCAAATTTTGAAATGAGAAAATAGCATCTCCTAATTCCTAGTTACAGTTTTGGTTAAGCACATGAACACTTCTTCACTCTTCTTCACTCTCTGCTCTTCCTTTGAATGATCTGAATAATATTCACACACTCACACTCCTTCACACTTCCAAATGATAAAACAATCTCTCTTATATATCAACAACAAGAGATTACATCACTATAAGTCGGCTTCAATGAAATAGCAAGAAAGAATATAAACAGTCAACTCAGATCAATAAGAATTATTCATGAAAATAAACCAAGGTCAACCACAACATAGTGAAGACTGAAAATAACATCCTCAAAAATGAACAACTTCAATTAATTACTCTTTGAAGATCCACAACACGCTTCAACACCTTGTTGGCCAAGAACATAAAAAAAATGAACACGCAAGTGAAAATCTTGGATCACAAGCACAATGATCAATGCGGACGTGCAACATAGATAGAATGAACTAGAAACATCCACAAACATCATGAAACACTAGAGAGGAATCCACAACAACTAAACTAACTGAAATCACACGATCTTCATTCAAGAAGACAAACTGAAGTAATAGAAAAATTGTCAGAATACAAATCTTCACGTGGATCTCTAAAACTTGACATGGATAAACTAGATATACTCAATAGGAAACTCTTTAGTCCACAACCTTTGAACAACAATGTACTGATCACACTGACAAAAAGAACTTCACTTCACCATTGACAACCTGTAGCACTTCTTATTACAATTTTCTCAATATCCTCGACATATACAACTTCTAATACAACAATGCTAATAGTGTTGACATCAATGACAACCACATATCAGAAACACACCACAATATCCAACACTATTGTTTCTCCTCCCGCTTCTCAAGCAATGGTTGCTTCTTCTCCACCCACGGTGGACATTTCGGTCCACCTTGCTTCTGCCTCCCCTAATGCACCCATCTTGGTGGTGGACTCCTCATCTGCCACCACTTCTCCACTCTCCTCCTCCTCTATCTCTCCATCTACAACCCTCCCATTGGCTACTACAACAACAACAATACCTAGCCTCTCGCTCCCAGAAGCCTTTGCTAGGAACATGCAAAACATACCAACGAAGCTCTCTGGGGTATTCATGAACCTTGTTGTGCAAGCTTCCCTAGCACAAGTTGTTGGCCTTCCTGTCCCTAGTCCTCCAACTGAGCCATTGGAAATGAAAACAACAATGTAGATATCTGAAAAGTTAGAAAGGAAAGCAAGGGAGGTGGCAAAAGAAATGGAGCAAGCAGATGACTATCATGAACATCATGAATTATATCAACATCTAGTAATTGATAAAGTGATGCACGAGGAAGAGGAATCATAATATTCTGAAGAAGATGTTGAGGAAATGGGCACAAAGTATATTGTGGAAACATTCGACCTAGAGATCGAGGAAGAGTTGGCCCAACAACTCAGGAATGTTGGAGAAGAAGTTGGAGAGCAGCCCTCTGATGAAGAAAAGGAAATAGATAAAGAGATGGAGGTAGGCACAAAACCTCCAACAAGGGAGCAAGGTAAAATCCCTAAGCATGATGAAGAAATGCCTCATTTGCATGAGGATGAAGAAAAAGAGGAAGAAAAGAAAGAAGAAGACAAGTTTGAAGAAGAGGTTGATGTAAGAAAATACTTAGAAGCAGGGCATCATGAGGAGCATGAGTGACTAGAAGAAGAAGAGAAAGCCTCAAAAGGGGAATATAGCCCCAAAGAGCATACGACCACTGAATCCCCAGAAAAGGAAACAATATTCATTTGGGATTCAGATGAAGAGGAAGAGGCATAGATGAAACAAGAAATTCCAAGAAACAAAGAAATATAAATCCCATGTATTCAAGAAGAGGAGGGTGATCATGAATCACCAAAGGAAGAGTCTCGGATGCCTGAGTGGCTAGAGAAATAATTAGAAAAGAAAACCATGACTCCTATGCATCCAAAGGCGAGACTCGATGCCATCTTGGCTCGAGAATAGATAAGCACAAAGAAGGAGAAGAAACCAAAGGTCAGATCCCATCTAACAATGGATGCATCAAGGCCCACAACAATACAGATAGCTACGCCGGTGATGGGAGAAGAAGGGATCAGCTATAGTATCTCCACCGTTGATTTGGGAATAACCTCAAGGGAGTAGAAGATTGACCATATTCAAGGATCTGTCACCACCATTGTGCATCAAATGCATAAGGATAAGACCTCTAAGGAGGAGCTGAAGCCATAGGTGACAAACTTGACAACTTATATACAACAATGGTCTTCTACTGAAGAACTTCCCACCACGTCATTGGTGCCACCATAGTTGTTGTCCCAAGACCATATCAACACACTAGAGAAGAGAAATAATTGGAAAAAAACCATAGAGGATTGGTTCCAGCAGGTCCTCTACAATGAAAATATGGGTATTGGCTGCATTGTCAGAACAACAAAGTTCCTGGAAGTGCAAAGACAGCTTGAAGGCACAAGAAAATCATGTACTGACTTCCTGGAGCTATACAGGATTACATATCCTAAGTTTGAGGCAATCCTTAGGATGCCCAAAAGAACATGGGAGAAGGAGCTTGCATTGGTGAAGGATGATCATTAGATCATAGAAACCTGGAAGTGGGGCCTTGATCACAAAAGGGAGATCTTGGAATGGGTGCTCCATGAAGTGGAGCAAGATATTGACTGGGCCAAGGAAATTAGGACAGCCTATGGGGAATATC
Source organism: Sequoia sempervirens (assembly GCA_007258455.2). Taxonomy (NCBI): domain Eukaryota; kingdom Viridiplantae; phylum Streptophyta; class Pinopsida; order Cupressales; family Cupressaceae; genus Sequoia; species Sequoia sempervirens. Next base: position 97,744,668 of record VDFB02047397.1, on the reverse strand, counting down.
TGAGGCTGATGATGGATCTTGACATGCCCGTCGTTAAGCTTGATCTAGAGAAGATAAAACCTTACTTCCATAAGAAGGTGGAAAATGGAACTGCAGACGCATTCACAATGGACTTTATGGGATTTTCTGCTCAAGCCTTTTCTCAATCTAAGTAGGTGAAGGATAATACACCCAAGTGTGATAAATACTGGGATACAATTACTAGCCGATCCAGGAAATTAAACTTTTAGGTATTATGGAGTGGAGCAAGCTTGAAACGTTGATCGACAAGGTTGTGGAATATGCTACTATGAAGAAGTATGAGGGAGATCCATTTATTGATGATGAATTCCTCACAAAGTAGTTGTGGCAAGGAAATCAACTAAAAGACAAAAGAGCTATAGTGCTACCCACTAGAAGACAAAATAGGATAGAAGACAAAGATGTAATTTAATATTGTAAAATATTTGGGGGTAGGTGAAACCCTAATTTGTAGTATTAGACATGGAAAATATACCAACATACTTTATCCTCATTACTAACACTGTTTCATCCTAAATCATCTTCTTAGCTAAATCATCACTCTTCATCCCTTAATTAAATAAAACATTATTCATCGGATTAGGTCATTCTCTTTCATTAATTAAACAAATCAATGTTATTTAATTAATCTTCTGATCTCTATTTAATTAAATAATTCATTTTCATTTGATTAAATCTCTAAAGTCATCTTATTAAATTAAATAAATTAAACCTTATTTGATTTAATCTAACATCATCCCTCTTTATTTAAATAAATCAAATTCCCTTATTTAATTAGATCTAAATCATTCTCTTCTCAGCTTTTGATTTAAATCAACCCAAAAATATAAATCAAATAGTCACATCATCTAACCCCTCATTAAATTAATTAAATCCTAATTAATTTAATCCTAATCATCCAATTCCTCTAGATTTTGCCACTTGCACATGAAAATACATTTAATTGATTTATTAAATCCCTATTTTCTTTCAACTTGGCATCTTTAGGGGAATATTCCTCCAAGTTTGAAAATCCCTCCAAGTAGATTTGTCCTTCCAACAAGACATTCATTCCCTCTTACATGTCCTTGTGCATTGAGCCAAGTGGCATTTAATTCATTCTTTTTCCCTCTAACATGTCATTTCATGACTTTCAAATTCCACCTAATTTCATTTATTATGCACATTAATCAAAATGTTCTCAAGCTTCCTCCATTCACATCTTGACAAGTGGCACTTACCCATTGGATGTTGAATGATCCCACATTGCTTCATTTTGCTCATTCTTCCATCTTGTCTTTCTATAAATAGAAGGATTTCCTTTGTATTTGATCATCCACAATTTTGAGCAAGTCTACTATACTCAATTTCATCCTCAAGCATATCCATTTTCATCTATTTTATCAAGTTTATAGCTAGGTTATTGTAGGTTTTCTTCATGGAGGTCAATTGAATCAATCATCAAGTGGATCAATCTTCATCAAATCATCACAAGTTTGCATAGGAGTTGGGAAAGGGCCAATTTCTACATCAAATTGGCACCAATTCCCCCATAGCATTGAGAGTTTGCATCTTAAAATAGGATTTCATTGCTTTCTTGGTTCATTTTCTTCATTTCCTTTCCTATTTGAGCTTTGCAAATGAATTTCATGGGGAATCTTGGTCCTTACTTCCATTTGATCTAATATTATGTTTGTTTCTTGTGTTTTTTTAGGCATAGGGTTGGGGCTCTACATTTTGTGCTAGGAGGAAAAATCTCAAGTTCTAATCATGTTTTTCTAACAAAATTTTGTGCTTTTCTCTTCTTTTTTTTGGTGTCTACAAGGAACTGCACCGCTATCAATCTAGTGGTGCCATACAACATTGTTATCAGTCCAAAAATTCCATACAACGATGCTACAAACTCCAAAATCTGCCACCGCAACCTTCTCACCTAGAAATTCAAATCTTCAAACTATGACGCTGGTTCTATTCTCGGGCGCTAGAATTTTCAAACTTCAAACTGCACCGCTGAGCAAAACTGTGTCATCATCACACTCTCTATTCTATTGCAGAGTGTCACGTGCAGAGCTAGTGGTGATATACAATGTCATTGCATTCTTCAAACAACGTTGCATATGTGGGTTGCGTTGCTAGGGTGGAGTAAAAAGTCAAATTTCAAATTTTTAACATATGTTTTTTTTTCTTTTGATCATTTGGAGTTACTAACTGGTTTTCTAACCTCTATTTTGCAGTTCTAACTAGTTTTTTGCAGGTTGGATTAATCAAAGGTGAAGGAGGGAAACAAAGTTGAAGGTTCATAATGACATCATCATCTCATTACATCAAGTGTTTTTGAAAACTTTTGTGTTTTCTTTTAACACTTTGGGAGAACTTATAATATTTTTTCTACTGATTTGTTACCTTTCATGTGCTTAGGGCACACTAAATTTCTTTTGGGCATTAAAAATAACACTACAAAAGCTTTCATTTTCTTTTTTGCTACAAAAGGTTTAAAAAGAACTTTAGGAAAATCCAGTAGATTTTGTTTAAGGTTAACAATTGAATAATCAAAATCTCACACTTCCTTTGGTGCTTAAAAAGAAGTCACTCTTGCTTTCAAAGGATAAAATGAGCATGTGCTTCTTTGTCTTGTAATCACTTACACAAAATAATACCACCGAAAAGACTATGCGCTTCTCTCGCACCTCATGACAATCTTGAGAATCAAAAGGATTTTTGGTGATCTTAAGTTGTGTAAGTGATTGCCTCCAAATTTTATTTGGGATTAAAAATTGAACAAATCTTGTGAGTGTGAGTGGGACACATTGCGTGTGTTCTCTCTTTGTTTCTCAACAAATATCGATCGAACTATGGATATGTTTACTCAATTTTTTTTATCTTAGAGGGCCTTCCTTGTGGGAAAAAGTAATCACCCAAGGGAATGACCCAACTGGAAAAACACTAAAGCCAAGAGACTTCCAACTGGTATATAAGCGTGGGTACTTGAACAAAGGAAAGTATTAGGGCCTTCCTTGTGGGAAAAAGTAATCACCCAAGGGAATGACCCAAGCAACAAAATGCTAAAGCAAAGAGACTTCCAATTAGTATATAAGTGTGGGTACTTGAACAAAGGAAAGTATCACGAGGATTATCCTGACAAGAAGGGAGACAATGGTCTCTCGCCACATGGATGGTCCCCCATCAACTGAATTGCTGCATTAAAACCCTTGTTTAGAAAAGGCCAAAATCCTTGATCTATTTGTTGGTGCAAGAACGTTCATTCTGAAGCCGCCCCACAATTTTACAGCTTTTAGTAGAAATGGAAAGTATGCCATGGGAGATTCATGGGTACTGATGCTTGGCTGACCTGAGAAGTGAGTCCACTATAAGGGGGAGCCTATGTGGTCAAGCATCTAACCATTCACTAAAATTAGGCATAGCTGGACTTGTCTAAGTGGGGATTCAACAAATAATGTCTTTCATATCCATAGGTTTATGCATGTTCTTGGAAACAAAACACATTGCTTGATCATAAACATTGGGAAAATAAACATTCAACATTATCATCAAACTTCAAACCCTTTAGGAAGAAAATATCTTTGAAAAAATTCATGTGTTATTGCTTTCCCTAGGGATTCTATCCTTAGAGGTTTCTAAACATTTAAATTTATATCTCAATTTTCTTACTAAAGTCAACAATAGGAAACTTTTCCTTAATTTCCTTCATCTCCACATAATACACTTTGTGGGATGATAAGAAGTTAGGACATTAGAGATTTAGTTTGAAGAAACCTAATCAAGAATTTTTTGTGGTAAAAAGAAGTCACTAAGAAAAGATAAGAACAATTGAACCCCACACGTGTCTCAAATTATTTCACGCAAGATCAAAATCTAGAAACCAAAGTCAAAAGATCTTAGTCCAAAAGATCATCAAAAGTGTCTCTCAACGCTCTACGAATTCAAACAAAGATTGATTTTCAACTTTTACAGAAGAGCTTCAAGAAACAATCTCAATTTGTACTCATTTTATTATTGTCAAAATCCAAATATTTTTCGGCAATTTGAGCATCTTGTATGAGAAGTAAAGTGTGTTTTTCAAAACTAATGTCTTGTAAAACAAGAGTATTTTTAGGTACACATAGGATCAAATCAAAACCCTCATCCATCTTTCAAACATCAATCAAAATCATCTCACCAACAACTCTTGAAAATCTTGAAATCATCCTTCATGCTAGACTTTTTGGAAAATCCATGAATCAAAATCCTTGAAACAAATCAAAATCCTTGAATCAAACATCAAATCATCTTGTTTAGCTAGGTATATGTAGATGCATCCTTCTCTATATGCTTATTTTAATTAACATCAAATCATCATGTTTAGTTAAGTATATGTAGATGCATCCTTCTTCATATGCTTAGTTAAATTATCATCAAATCATCTTGTTTGGTTAGGTGTGGGTAGATGCATCCTTCTCCCTACACTTATTAAAATTATCATCTTGTGAGCAAGTCCATCCCATAGATAACATACAACATCTTGGGGTCCATTTGTTCATTATCCTAAATCAAAACAATCCAAAACCAAATCAAAATCAAAATCCAAAAACCCAAGAATCCAAAAATCTAAAATCAAGATAAAAAAAAATCCAAAAACCAAGAATCCAAGAAAGTTCCAAAAGTCTAGCATCTCCTCAAGATCTTCTAAGAGTTCAATCATCCATATCATCCATCTTTCACACATTTCAAGATCACACCTTTTGATCCTTAAATTGTCCTAAATTTTATCTTTTATACCTAAAGTTAGATTAATCCAAAGAATTAGAGATTCATCTCCCACATTCTTGAAAATTTATCCCTATTTTATGGTGCAAACTAGATCACAACACAAGAGGAACATGGAAGGCAACAAAGAAACATCGACTTCAAGTGACCTAAGTCAAACTAATTCTGAAATCAATCCTGTTGGATCAAGAAATCCCTTGACTAATCTTCCTTCATCATCACAAAATCCTCAAGAGGAAGGTCAAGTAGAGGATATCACCAATAATTCCTTCAAAATGACACAAGATGAGATCATCGAAATGGTCCAAAATCCTGAGAATCATAGAATTGTCAATATCATGATGAAGCTCTATCCCTCACAATATATGCTTGAATTAGCACAAGGGGCTAAACTCCCTTTCAATTACAATGTGAGCACCATTGGGGAACCACCTCTTGGGATCATGGCCCCAATATCATCCAAACTCCCAATTTCATCCACACCCCCAATTCAAAACATCACTCAAATCATCCTGCAAATTACATCATCCATTGCTCCAACTCAACCCATTGTTAACAAGGGGAGCACATTTCTCAATGCACTACAAACACACCCCCTTGTCAATAATCAAGATTTGGACACAAACACTATATTGGGGCAACCCGTCCCCCAAAATCCATTACACCCATATGTCCCCCTCACCTTTCACGATTCTAATGACCCATCATCATTTAACGCAACACCTCAAACCTCTCTCCCTATAACCTCACAGGGAGAAGGTGACTTATTTGGACTAGGGGGCATCTTTGACCCTTCATCTTCATCATTTCCCCAAGGAAGTATACCACTCACTTTTCCACCACTTCCACCCTTGCCGTCAACATCCACATCACCTCTTGGTTTGGGGTTACCTTTGTTACCGCCACTCAATCAAAGCATCATACCAAATAATCCTATCTTGCCATCGATATCACAACAACAGATGGAAACCATCCCAATAACACAAGCCACCATCACATCATTGACCGTCCCTCAAATATCTCAAAACATGGTCTCTCAAGTACCAAGCATATCGATCACACCATCCACCAGCCAAATCCCAATTATCAATACAACATTGCCCCTCATCATAACAACGAACACCATTCCAAATCTGCCACCACCTCCACCACCCAACTCAAACACATCAAACCAATACAACATTTTTTTACAAGTTGCTCAACAAGCTTCCTATCAAAAGGCACTCCAACAAATCCAAAACTAAAAAGTTGCATAGCTAGCTCTTAGCAAGTGCAAGCACAACAGATTGCTCAAGCCCAAGACTTATTACAACAACAGAAAGCTACCCAAGCTATGCAAGCAACTCAAGAAGCTCAAGCCGCACAAGCAGCCCAACAAGCACAATACCTCGCACAACAATAAGCAACCCAACAACAAGCATACCAACAAGTGCTAAAATAATACCAAGAGAAGCAAGAAGCCACCCAACTAGCGGCCCAACAACAAGCATTTTTGGAACAACAACGACAACAAGCTCAACAATAGGTACTATTAGTGCAACAACAACAGGACCAACAACAAGCGTTGTTGGTACAACAATTACAAGCATACTTGGCACAAAAAAATGTGCAAGCACCATCCACCAAAACACCAACCAATCCGCCCATCCCACCAATGATTGAACCACCACAAAACACATTCACTCCACCCCCTGATCCGCAAAACATTGTGACAACACAAATCAAGTTGCTCTTGCAACAAGTGTTTGATCTTCAGTCAGGGAAAACAACAAAGACACCCAACAACTTGCGTCCCTACCCATTTGATAGGAGTCTTGCAATGAAACCATTCCCAAAGGGATTTGAGATTCCAAAATTTGATAAATACCGTGGGATGGGAAACCCTAAAGATCACATCAAGGAATTCCAAGTACATTGTGTGGAAGTTGCATATGACAATACATATCTAATGCGGCTATTTCCTAGAAGTTTGGCTGGCCAAGCCATGGAGTGGTTTTCTTGCCTCCCTCCTAGCATCAAAAAATTCCAAGAGATAGTAGACGCATTCATAAAAAAATATGCATTCAATATCGGTATGGATGTCAGTCTAGAGGAACTATCAGCTCTTAAACAAGGAAAAAATGAGTCATTTGCTTCCTTCCTACAACAATGGCAATCCAAGGCCAATAGGAGCAAATGGGCCATGCCCAAAGAACAACAAGTTTACACCATGATCTCAAATCTCGAAGGAGCCTTGGCATTCCATCTCAAGGTGCAAGGTATCACTACATACGACCAATTGATCTCCAAGACGCTTAACATTGAACGAGCCCTTATTGCACAAGGAGGGACACTTGCATATCTTGAACAATAAAATAATCGCCCATCCACCAACTGTAATGATAAACCTCACAGATGGGAGAAAAATAGAAACATTACCAACGATGGTGTTGTCGATGCCAAAGTTGTCATTAGTGCTCCTCAACAAAACACACCAACACCCCAACAACAACCCCAAAACAACAATTAGAGCAATCGACAAGCTAACATTGTGATTCAACAGCCAAATAATCAAATAGTCAACAATGTGAACAATCGAAGGGGGCCACCCCAGCGAAATAGAAACTCCCCTAAGCGCAAGTACACTACCCTTGGAGAATCAACTGAATCCATCATGAAAAGACTGGTGCAAGAAAAGCTCATCACAATTCCCACCTATGACAACTATCAAGAACCCTTGGTAAAACCGTTGTGGTACAATGAAAATCATCTTTGTGATTTCCACAAAATCAAGGGACACACAACTGCCAATTGCATGAGGTTGAAAAACTTGATCCAAGACCTCATTCATGACAAAATCATAAATTTGGAACAACCAGCGGAAAATCAAAATATCAAGATCTACACGAATCTGATGCCCAATCATAACAACAAAGGGAATAATAATAATGATAAAGGAAAGGATACCTTCAAAAGTGTGAATCATGTATATGACCATGTCGTCGTATCCCTAGATGAGTATTGCACTATTATCACCATCAAAGGAGCCCAAGCTAATTGTGGAGTCACCACAAGAGGTAGAAAAATCACCTTTGCAGGGTCGTCTCAGCCTCCTAGAGCACCCACTTCCAACACAAGATCCATTCCCAGTGGATATAATGTCCTTGACCAGTTGCAAAGAACCCCAGCATAGATCTCCATCATGGAGTTGCTAAACATTTCACCAGCCCACAAAAAGATCCTAGAAGAAGCCTTGGCCTCATCTTTTGTCCCTACCGATCTTGGTGTGGATCAATTTCAAGCTATGGTTGCACACCTCACCACACCTCATCTCTTGAAATTTTTAGAACAAGATCTTCCAACACAACCATCTCACAATTGTGTACTTCATCTAGAGGCTTACGTCCATAAAAACAAGGTCAAGCGGGTCTTGGTGGATGGAGGTGCAACGTTGAACACATGCACCCTCAAACTAATAAAAATCTCGGGCTTCTCTGAAGATGTTGTTGAAAAAGGAAAAGGAATAACTATCAGAGCCTACGATGATCAAGAAATATTGTATTAGGGCACTATTCAACTCCCTATTCAAGTAGGGTCAGCCATCATGGAAATAACTTGTCAAGTTCTCAACCTAGAATTGCCTTATAATATCCTCCCGGGGCATCCCTGGATTCATGGGATGCAAGTTGTTGCTTCCACCTTCCACTAGTGTGTAAAATTTCCATATCAAGGCCAAGAGGTCACTGTTCATGGGGATCCTAAACCCTTTTACTATTTAAAAAATATGGAAGCCAAATATTACAAAATCCCCCAAGTGCCTAAAATGATGAGGGTCCCTCAACTCCACACATCGACCTAGCTACTCTCTTTTCCACCTCTGTGATAGAGACACCCGTCATCCTTGCCATCTCTGATATCAATGTCATTATCTAAGACAATGGATGTGGGGGTTATAAAATGAAGAAAAATACTTTTGTGGTAGGAGAGTTACCACAATCTTCCAAGTCACGAGGATGACCACAATCAAATGATTCTTCCTCATCCCAAATCTTCATAGTAGGCTCCTCCAGCTTCAAAAGTTGGGGAGATGTCAGCTAGGAAGTAATATAAGAGGACCCATTCCATCTCTTGTACCAAGACAAAAGACTAGCAACTAACCTACCTATGGATGATAGCAGTAAAGGCTTACAAATGATGCTCACCATGGGCTATGACAGAAACCAGAGGCTTGGACAAAGTGACAATGAACTTCTAGTACCCATCATTCCTGAGATGTGAATGAGAAATATTGGCCTCGGATGTACCTCTCTGAGTATAACCATACATGGACGAGGTCCCCCAGTTAAAGCAGTCAAGACTCCCCCTCACCCAATAGCAGCCAAAATTCGCTTACCTGTATCTATAGGCCGAGGCATAGACAACTTCACATTTGACATAACCAATGTCTGTAGTAGTAGTGATGATGAGGAAGATTCCATAATTGACTTACCTATGCTTTTTGAGAATTCCTCTCTCCTCATGATTATTACCGTGTCATTTGAGTCAACCAGTCAAACCCATGAAATAAGCATAGTCTACCCCCAACTCATCGATTACAACCAACGAGGACCACTAGTTCTAGACACTTTCAAAAATGATGAAGTGCTCTCAAAATTCATGGGACTATGGGACACAGTGACACATGGAGATCACAAGGTTGGGTTTGGTATCATTCTGGACACACAAGCCTACTACGGGGAATCGATTGAATCCTTTAGTCACAAAAGTGAAAATTTGAGAATAATCTCAAGGTCTTTGAGTGAAAACCACACTGTGGCACTCTCTGACCCTAAAATAGTAAAAAGAAAGGACGTATCCAATGGTGAAAACCTCTCTAAGGTGCTCGAGGATGAAGGATTCAATATTCCTCTCAGTGCTCTACATCAGGAAAAGTCAGCGGTTCTAGCCGAAAGGTGCAACCCAATCAACTTGGGAATAAAGGAAACTCCACATATCACATTTTATGTTGAATCATTGATGACAGAATAATAGGAGCTCCTAGCTACTTTCTTAAGGGAGAGAAAGTTCAACTTTGCATGGAGCTATGCCGACATGCCTAGGCTTGATCCGGAGATTGTGGTCCACCATCTAGCAGTTTACCCCGAAGCAAAGTCTGTTAGACAAAAACTCAAAAAAATGCATCCCCAAATAGCCTTGTTAGTCAAAATGGAATTAAAGAAGCTACTTGACACAGGGTTCATATGACCAATTGACTACCCAGAGTGGGTATCAAATTTGGTTCCTGTTTCAAAGCCTGATGGGGGCATTCGTATATGCATAGATTTCAGAGACCTAAATAGGGTGTGTCCCAAATATGACTTCCCGCTTCCCAACATTGATATGATTGTAGATATGACTGCGGGACATGAGATGCTTTCACTGATGGACAGATTCTATGGGTATAACCAAATCATGATAGCCAAAGAAGATCAACATAAAATGACTTTTACTTGTCCATGGGGACATATTGTTGGAACATGATTCAGTTTGGCCTAAAGAATGTTGGAGCAACATACTAGAGGGCCATGACCTTAATATTTCATGACATGATCCATAAGACTATGGATGATTATGTCGACAACATATTGGAAAAATCCAAAAAGAGAAGGGACCACATAGAAGCATTAAGTGCCATCTTTGACAGACTTGAGGAATACAAGGTCTGCCTTAATCCAAAGAAGTGTGTCTTTGGCGTACAATCAAGGAAGCTGTTGGGATACATCGTGTCCATGAGAGGAATTGAAATAGATCCCGCTAAAGTAAAAGAAATCCTCGAGATGGAGGCACCCAAGACTTTGAAGCAACTAAGAGGCCTACAAGGTAGGCTCTAGTCCATCCGCCAGTTCATAAAACAATTAGCGAACAAGTCAATCCAATATTCTCACCTACTCCACAAGGGGGTAGCATATAAATGGGATGACAAGTGTAACCATGCCTTTAACAAAATCAAAGAGTATTTTCTCACACCTCCAATGCTTATGCCACCAATCCTAGGAAAGCCTCTAATCCTCTACATATTAGCAACAACAACAACTCTCGATGCTCTCCTAGCTTAGCACGATGAAAATGGAACAAAGAGGGCCATCTACTACATCAGTCAAACCATGGTAGGGAATGAGTTAAATTATTCCTTCATCGAAAAGGCTTGTCTGAAAGTGGTGTTTGTCTCACACAAGTTCAGACACTACATGTTAACACGCAAAATCAAACTCATTGTGAAGATCGACCCACTCAAGTACCTACTTTCTAAGGAAATGCTCACAGGAAGGATGGCCAAGTGGGTCATGATCCTACCAGAATATGACATCAAATATGTAGAGTGGAAGGCCATCAAAGGGAAAGCTATTGTAGACTAAATGGCAGAAGCACCAATGTATTCAGAGAATCCACTAATTTTAGAGTTCCCAGATGAATCCATCTTCAACTTGAACATATCAAACCATTGGAAGTTGTACTTTGATGGCTCCTACACACAACATGGATCGGGAGCCAGAGTCTTTTTCATCACTCCACAGGGAGACTACATACCTAGATCCTACAAGTTGGCATTTCCCTACACAAACAATATTGCAGAATATGAGGCTCTAACCATAAGACTCAGAATAGCAGTGCAATGGCATATCATGGCTCTCAAGTTATATGGGGATTCACAGCTAATAATCAACCAAGTGAATGATGAGTATCATACAAAGGATGACAAGCTAACTCCATACAAGAAATTGGTAGAAAGTCTTAAGGATTCCATTGAGATCACATTCAAGCAGATACCTAGAGCAAACAACAGAGTGGCAAATGCCATGGCAACAATTGGATCCCTATTGGATATCCCTCGCAATGTCCCAAAGAATGAATTCCTGGTAGAGTAGCTTCTCGTGCCTACATTCGAAGTATTGGAGTCTAAGTTCATATGCAAAATCATTGGTCCTGGTGATCCTTGGTACCACAATATATACACTTATCTAAGAATAGGAGTCCTCCCAGCTGACATAACTTCAAAACTTAAGAAAACCTTTATCAAGAAAGCATCCCAGTTTGTCATCCTAGGAGAAACCCTTTATCGTAGAAGCATTGAAGGAACCCTGTTACATTGCCTAAATGTTGAAGAAGCCTTGAATGCTTTAATTGAGGTACATAACAAAATTTGTGGTTCACACTCGAATAGAATGACCATGGCCAAGAAACTACTAAGGACGGGGTATTATTGGACTACTATGGAAAGAGAAGCACATGACTATGTTAGAAGGTATCTACAATGTCAGCAACATGGGGACCTCATCCATGCACCAACTCAAGAGCTCCATCTGATTGTCACACCATGGCCCTTCTTGCAGTGGGGGCTCGATCTCATTAGAAAAATCACCCCCACCTCATCTAGTGGCCACAAGTTTATCATTACTACCATTGATTACTTAACAAAGAGGGTGGAAGCCATCCTCGTGACATACATCACTAGAAAGTAGATATCTAAGTTCATCCTGAACTACTTAATATGCCACTATGGTGTCCCACAATCCATTATCTTAGATAATGGGTCACCATTCAAAAATCAGGATGTCTGTGACCTATGTGACAAATTCAAAATCCAACATCGCTTTTCCACCCTGTATTATCCCCAAAGAAATGGCCAAGCAGAAGCCACAAATAAAACCATTCTGAAAATCCTTAAGAAAACATTCAATGATGTTGGTTGTGACTAGAATTTGTAGCTAAATCTCGCCCTCTAGGCCTATCAAACCAACATCCGCACACCAACAGGTGCCACCCCATTTTCCCTACTCTACATATCATAAGCAATCATCCCCATCAAGATCAAGCTCCCATCACTGAGAATATCACTTCAGAATCTCATCACGGATGAGGAATATCAAGTGTCAAGATTGAATGAGTTGGAGTTGCTAGATGAGCGGCGTATGGAGGCCTTGAACCATTTACAGTTCTATTAGAACCGACTCAAGTGGAGTTATAACAAGAAAATCAAGAGCAGGACCTTCCAGGTCAGAGAACTTGTGTTAAAGGAGAATCAGAAGAACATCCCAAACTCAAATGGCAAAGGAAAATTTGAGCCCAATTGGTTGGGACCATTCTTCATCACAGCAAGCTATAAGTCAGGGGCATATCAGTTATCAACACCTGAAGGGGAACCTCTGTAGGAGCCCATGAACAACTCCCATCTCAAATTTTTTTATGCCTAATCTTTCAAGGTATAGAACCAAAAATACAAAAAAAATAGAAAATGTCTTGAAAAAATGGTTACCCTGATCAAAACCTAGCAAACAAGCGTCTTGGTGACAACAAAAAAATCAAAAAAAGGATTAAAAATAAAGAGAAAAATCATCCTCTAGTGAAAACCACTTCGGTGGCACTTTGGGCAAGTACCTTGGTGAAAACCTGGAAAACAGGCACCTTGTGTAAATAAGCATTTTCCATCCACCAAAATCTCCATGGCTTGTTCTACATCATCCATCCATTACGCTTCCATCATCCATCTATCTTCATCCATCACCCATCCACGTCCGCATCATAGCTTGGTCATGTGTTCGTGGCATGATCCCTCCTAGTACTACTCGGCCCATTCCTAAGGTCATTTTTTCCTTCCTATATTGGAGGAGTCTATTACATCATGTTGGGGGCATGTTCTCATCGGATCAGATTCGTGTATGTTCTTGAAATCCCAAAATAAATAAAAAATAAAAATATCCAAAAATCCAAAAATCCAAAAACATCAGAAAATCCAAAAACATTCACAAAATCAAAAAAATCCAAAAACATCAAAAAATCCAAAAATCCAAAAACACTAGAAAATTAGAAAATCCCAAAACATTCAAAACATATCAAAATCCAAAAATAGGTCAAAAATTTTAAAAGGCAGAAAATAGAGTCATCTTGTCAAACTACATCATCTCAGAGCTTTGAACGTAGGCAAGGATGATCTTTGATCTTCCCCTGAGACACTTAGGTTAGTCCTTTAGGAGTCCGTCATAATAAACCGGTAATCCATTTGTTCATATCTCATCAATAATCAAGTTTGTGTCAGTCAAACTACATGGTCTCTATGTGTATAACGTAGGCAAGGCTAATCTGTTGATCAACCCCCAAGGTCCCTAAGATAGGTCTTTAGGTTAGTTCTCTTGGTCAAAATCTCAGAAAACACCTAAAAATTAGAAAATTTGAAAATCAAAACATTTGTAAAATCTCAAAAATACTAAAAACAGCCTCAAAACATTTCAAAAATATTCAAATGTTTGAAAAATCCATCTATCTCATCTCGCTTTCACCCGCAATAAACATCACTCATAATAAACAATCGTCATCCTCAACCTTTGGTGAAACAGTCGGAAACAAGTCTAATAGGCTAAAAAGTGAAAACTCAATCGTTAAAGTCTCAAGTCTAGGTCAGTACGTAAACAAGTTAGTCAACTCTTTGTGTCAATAGCCTATCATCTAGTCAGTCCCAAATCAATCATCTAATAACATCATGTCCTAGGATGCATCCTTCCTACAATGGACATCAACATCAAGCATCACTGTAGTTAGTCTTGGCTAGTGGTATTGAAGAACATCAACTTATTTGTTTACTTTATCTTTGTCTTTTGACTTATCTTTTTGCGCTCATTTCGATGACCTCTCGATGATGTCCCAAACGAAGGGATTTAGAGAGAATGAAATGGGGCAACGATCATTATCTTTTATTTGTTGTGATTTTTGGATATTTTTGTAATATAACTTGGTCATCCATGCTTTGTTTAGGTGTAGGGAAGGTGTTTTAGATATCTTTTTGACCACATAGGAAGGTTGGCCTTCTTATGTTTTGGTCTGAGATGTCTGAATGAGGTTTCATACGCTAGGTGTGAACAAGAGTGCTCCTATTTTATTGTTGATTCAAATTCCATCACACTAGGTGAAACACCATCTTGGTTCTTTATACCTTGATGTATTGTGCCTACGTGTGTTATCAAACATAAGGTAATTGACCCTTTTAAAATCCCAACTCCTCGGTAAGAAAATCATCATCATAGCAATCATCGTCATCATCTCATGACTTGTTGGATCCTCTTCTTTCTTCCATCTTCTCTCTGCGCTAACATGGTACCATGACAGTTAATCACAAATTATTATCGCCTGTGCGTCCATCTTGCATTCATAAACCGGCAGCATACTGCATAACGCATACTATATCATATAGAAAGCATTTATCATATCACTTACATCATTACATAATATAGATTGGTTATTCTAAGAATCTCATATGGATTCCTTGTATAAGCATGAAAGCAACCATCCCATATGCATCATTAAATTCATATCACATACCTCATAAAACATCCATTGCATAATCATAAAGAGCATATCATGCACATCATATACATAGGCATTATTATCATCTATCGCATCATATGCATACATATCATCCATTTGCATTATCATAACATAAGCATTATCATATCATAAACATCATACATCATTCCATATCATATGCATCACCATTCATTTTCATCATCATAACATCATAAGTGCATCGTCATATCATACATGAAAAAATTACTAAAAAAGAAAAAATATTACATCTCATCATCCATTTAAAGTGCATAGTATAGATTTGTTGGTCTAAGCATTTTCATACCATAACATTTTGCATACATCATCATAAAAGTGCATAAGGAAAGATAGTAAGTGCATCCATAAATCATTGGATCACATAACATCATTGCACTGCATCACATAAAATAGAATCATGACATCGCATATAGAAATAAAATCCATCCATTATGCATAAAATAGAATAGACACATCATTGAATCATCACATCTCATATATATCATAAAAAAACACTGTCATGGTAAAAAATATAGATCAAGTGTATATCAAATACATAAAGTACAAATGGCCCACGGGGCTAGCAAAAACAAGCCCATGGGGCGTAAAAAGAATCTTGTCTCTAATTAAAAAATTGGTTAACCCTGTTGGCTACCCTCGCCCTGGCCAGATTGTCTCTCTTCGTGGTCCTCAAGGGCTCTATACCCTGTCTACTATGAGAAATCTAGGACCTAGGATGCTTGGGGCACGGCCTGATGATAATTACCCCTTTAGTAATCAACCTCTTGGACTACCTCCCTATATGCTCGTAATGACACTAAACTCTGGGAGGAAGAGATGGACATGCTCTCAATTTGTTGATGGTGACTTGTCTATTGAGCTACCCTAAGCTCTACAGCCTGCCTCTGCTAGACAACTTGATCTCTCTCCTATCTCAGTCGGTCCCTCTCTATCAACAAGGCAACAACTTGTCTATGTAGCCCTTCCACATGTACCTATAACTATTGAATCTGGGCATCTCCTTGACCGAGCAGCGGTGGAGGTCCCTGGTCTCTCTATGGTGGTTGTTGACCTAGCTATCCATCCTGTCTGTCCTGGTCCTGCCACCCCAGATCCTAATGATGTCTCTGCTGATCTGCCTGCAGATTTGGCTGTTGATCCTATGGACCCCTACCCTAATCTGGCTGATAAGGTGGCCCACCTCCTCCCTGGACCCCATCTCCACCTTCATCCCCTTGGCCTCCTTGGCCTTGGCCTCATCCTACTCCTCTGCCTCTAGCCTTGTGCCATGCCGATGGTGTCCCTAGCATTGTAAGTCTGAGAGGTGGCCGGAACTAATCTCTATACGCCTGAGTAGTACCTGCATCAACCTGACCCTAATCATATGGCCATGGCTTGGCCACCAGCTGCATGAAACTATGTACCTCCTTGGTTGCAGGTATGTATTCACTCCATGAGGTCTGACTCTTGGTACATGCAAATATCGCAACATATTGGTCATCGGGCCTATCCTGGGGCTCCCCAAATTGTCTTTGCACGTGGCCCAACAGGTATCTCTCTATCATAGTGTGCTCCCTGCCCTGCATCAGTTTATCTTGTTGAGCGAAAAAGAGCTGCTACAAATCATTGTACTAGGTGGGCCATCCAAGATATGGCCGCCATGTGAAAGCTCACATATCATCAAGGACTATCCTGTAGTGGGGAATCCTGTGTTGTCCTGTGTGCATAAATGAAACACCTCCTTTGCATCGCCAAACAACTGGATCATCTAGCTCCATATCAACTGGAAGAACTCTCGGATGAAGCACATCGATGTGCTCCCAAGCCCAGATATGAAGGAGTGCAACCCCAGCCCTGATGGCTCTATCGTCAATGTATGCAAACTCATGAAAATATCAGTACAATGAGGCCAAAAGTACTAGCCCCCATGCAAAGCATACTCGTTGCTAGATCATCTACTCCCAAGTGAGCCCCCATCCAAGACTAAAGTATCAGCCCCACCAATTTGGTGCAACAAGACCTAATATGATAGCTTCTATAACCAAGTGAAAGGGTGACATGGTAGGCCTGTTACGCTCCAGCTCGATCTGGCCCTCGCAAAAGACAATCTCATTGAGGCCCATCATGTCATAGCAGGCCTCCCTCTCGACATCCACATTGTATATTGCGTGCTCTTTGTGGATGGGCAGTCTAAGTGTCTACCACACGTCCTCTAGTGTGATTGTGGCCTCACCTATCAAAAGGTGGAAGGAGGATGTCTCGCTGTGCCACCTCTTTGCAAGCGTTGTCATCATCCCCAAGTGTGTCCACACTAGTAGAGCGTAAGCAATGTACCAAATTTTGATCACCCCTAGGTGCTCCTATTGTCACTTGGGAATACCCTCCAAAATGTCAAAAAGTACTCGGGACCTATGCTCACATGAATAAAGGATCATCACCTCCTCCTGCATCAAGAAAGCCATTGCATTAAAATTTATCAAAAATCGTGATCCTGATTTGCCCCGGTGTGCCTCCAAATAGCATGTACATCACTATTTGTGGGTGCGTCGTAGCTTGAAAGTTCCAAACTATGCTGCTAGGAGCCCTAAACTCTCAAACTCCATTGCAACATCACAGTTTGAGGTGCGACTCAGTTTAGCAAAAAACCCTAATTGCCAAAGACGCCCGCCGCATCACACTTTTCATATGCGATTCAATTTGGAGTTTGAATCTAAACTCCAAACTGCATCGTGGCATTTCTATTCATGATTTCGGCACAGTTTGAGACCGTGTGGCGTCAAAAGAGAGTTTCAAGCGGTGCTATATTGGACCGCTGCTAAAGGACCTAATTCCTAAGCTAATAAGGGTATGTGCAGGATCATGATGGGCCAAAAAGTGGCGATATGATGGGTATGTGTAGGGTATGTGGCTAACGACTTTTTTTACCCAAAATTGATGAAACGAAAGGGTTTTAAAGGAGATTCTCAAATTTCCACCAATATAAATTATGGTTTTACTTTGAATTTAATAAATAATTATTATTCATTTTCTTATTAGAATTACTTACTCAAAGTCTTGATTGATAGGTTGATTGAAAAACATCTATAGCTTTCAAATAGTATCACATTTTTGAATCAAACATATGTCACATTCTATGCTTCTACATAATATAGGATTAAAAATAAATAAATTGAATTTCATGAAGTTTTAACCAAGTTAAGGTGGTCGACATACGAGTTTTTATATTTTGAAAAGTTGTAATAAAAAAATCATAATTAATTATTTACTTGGAAAAATTACAAAAAAATATGTATCACATCGAGACATGAGTCCTCTACTTATATAAATCTTATAAAAAAATATTATCATTTTATTGTGGTTAGGGTGGTCAGACAAACACCTACTTCTTATTTTTTCCCTGAAATTTAAGTACTACTACATTGAAATTTCAAATTTTCACCAAATAGATTTTTTGTTTTTAAATAAACCTAGTAGTTTAGAAACTACATTTAATTTGCTATAGATTCTATTCTTACATATTTTTGAAATAATATAGATAATTTACTCAAATTTTTACGTCAATTGCCTAACTCTAATTTTTTTGAATTTTTTGCCACTTAAGGGTCTATTTTTTCCATGATCCTGCACATACCCATAAATGCACATGAAGATCGAAAAACAAGGTCAAGTCAAGTTGACTCACTGGTGATCTAGTGCCAGACAACATCTAGTGTGTGCGTACTCAATCCGAAATGTGTTGGGGAAGCTATCGTTGTGCCATCTCACGAAGGGGTTAGAGCTCAAAAGTGCAAAAAATGCAAAAGGCTATATGTGCAAATGAATTGGAAGTGGCCCCTCGAGGCCTATTTAAGCCTAAAAATTAGGGTTTTTTGACCCCGTTTAGCTGTCCAACTAGGGTCTTGGAGCCTTGTTCCCATTTTCACTCGACCGAGGGCCGTTTTACACCATTTTTCGCATTTTATCTTGTTTCTTGGCATCCCAGAGCCTTTTTGGACCTGTCGGGCACCTTGTTCTCTTTTTTCGCGAGATCACCCAAAAATCCAAATTTTTGTCCAATCTCTCGAGGGGGGCAGTATCTCAGCATAATTCATCTGCCAGTGCAGCAGTTGGGTAATTTTGAAAATCAATTTTTTTTTAATGTTGATCGAGATAGTTTATTCTTTGAATCAATACAATAAGTACTTTGCTTCAAAGAGGGGCAAAATGTAGACATGGAAAATATACCGACATACTTGATCCTAATTACTAACACTGTTTCATCCTAAATCATCTTCTTAGCTAAATCATCACCCTTCATCCCTTAATTAAATAAATCATTATTCATCAGCTTAAGTCATTCTCTCTCATTAATTAAATAAATCAATGTTATTTAATTAATCTTTTGATCTCCATTTAATTAAATAATTTATTTTTATTTGATTAAATCTCTAAAGTCATCTTATTAAATTAAATAAATTAAACCTTATTTGATTTAATCTAACATCATCCCTCTTTAATTAAATAAATCAAAATCCCTTATTTAATTAAATCTAAATCATTCTCTTCTCAGCTTTTGATTTTAATCAACCCAAAAATATAAATCAAATAGTCACATCATCTAATCCCTCATTAAATTAATTAAATCCTGATTAATTTAATCCTAATCATCCAATTCCTCTAAATTTTGCCACTTGCACATGAAAATACATTTAATTGATTTATTAAATCCTTATTTTCTTTCAACTTGACATCTTTAGGGGAATATTCCTCCAAGTTTGAAAATCCCTCCAAGTGGATTTTTCCTCCAACAAGACATTCATTCCCTCTTACATGTCCTTGTGCATTGAGCCAAGTGACATTTAATTCATTCTTTTTCCCTCTAACATGCCATTTCATGATTTTCAAATTCCACCTAATTTCATTTATTATGCACATTCATCAAAATGTGCTCAAGCTTCCTCCATTCACATCTTGACAAGTGACACTTACCCATTGGATGTTGAATGATCCCACATTGCTTCATTTTGCTCATTCTTCCATCTTGTCTTTCTATAAATAGAAGGATTTCCTTTGTATTTGATCATCCACAATTTTGAGCAAGTCTACTATATGCAATTTCATCCTCAAGCATATCCATTTTCATCTATTTTATCAATTTTATAGCTAGGTTATTGTAGGTTTTCTTCATGGAGCTCAATTGAATCAATCATCAAGTGGATCAATCTTCATCAAATCATCACAAGTTTGCATAGGAGTTGGGAAAGGGCCAATTTCCATATCAAATTGGCACCAATTCCCCCATAGGATTGAGAGATTGCATCTTAAAATAGGATTTCATTGCTTTCTTGGTTCATTTTCTTCATTTCATTTCCTATTTGAGTTTTGCAAGTGAATTTCATAGGAAATCTTAGTTCTTACTTGCATTTGATATAATATTATGTTTGTTTCTTGTGTTTTTGTAGGCATAGGATTGGGGTTCTACAGTAGTGAATCTTGGCCACACAATGAGATTGAATCTTTTCCATTCATTTTTCTTTTTGGACACTATAACTAGGGGGTCTCCTCTCATTTTCAAGAGAGATTTGAGATGTTGTAAAGACATGCTACTGGAATTTTAATAGAAATTCATTGATTTGGTGGATTCTTGAGTTCCTTTGTATGTTTCATGATTCTTCTTCTCTTAGTTAGTGAATTTGAATAGATTGACTTTGTTTTTCTATGTGTTTTAGCTTGCTTTAGTAGTTTAGTTAATGTTGCTCACTGGTTTTGAAGCATTTTGTTGTGTTGATTCCCTTCCTTATTCATGCTTTTTGTTGTTTATTGTTGATAAACTGTAGTGTAAAGCTATTCTAAACATTATATGAATGTTGCACTTAAATTCTATCTCTTGTTCATGCTTTATGGTGAATGAAAGGTTGAAAATTTGTAGACCTTAGAAGATTTCACTAGTTTCATGAGACTAAGTTGATTTGGTTAAGTGGAACTTAGTTTTGGGAAGGTTGTCCACTTTAGAGTCCTCCATTATCATTGTTCATTGGTAGCTTTAAGTCTAGGAACTTTCATCTTCCCCTACCCTTTTGACTTTTCTTTTAAATAGTTCTTTAGGAAAATTTCATTGCACATTGTAAAGCCAAATTTGAAGATCAAAGTGGAGTTTGAGACTGCCATCCTGAACTTGTAGCAATAGAGAAACACTTCATAAATTTTATAAAATTCATTCAAAGAACCAATTCCCCCTCCAACTTAACTTACGTAAGGCTGCCCTCTGATTACTAGCAAGATCGCATTAAACCAATTGAGAAATTCCAAGCAATTCATGACCTGACACCCGAGAGACCTTGGGGTGATTTTCAACAACTTGTTGTTGGAGATTGCCTTTCAAGAGAGGTAGTGCATTTATGCACTGCTTGTGTTGAGAAGTGCCAAAAAAACCCATCAACACTTTTCCTTTTTGTTTTATACTTGTTGCCCACCAAAGGAAGTTTGAGGGAACTTTGTGGCTCACGCCTCTTGCATTGGTGGCAACCTACACAATATATTGCGCCTACGAGAGGATAAGAAGTAGTGATGCCTCCCTCTTCTAGAAATGGCAACAAAAAATGGAGGTGGGATTGACCTCACCTTTTTTTCTCACCCAACCAAACACTCCTGAGGACTATTATGCAACAGACTGTCCATGCCCAAGGGTTCATCTTACATTACTTATTGAATCAGATCGGTTTCTAGCCTTTAAATTTTGTTTAAGCCTTTTAGTTTTGTCTTTACCTCAAAAAAGAGGATAAACAGATTACAGGGATGCATGAACAAAGAGTTAGTCGGTGGTTCATCATCCCAAGTTTGTTTCCTAATAGTATTTATCTATTATTTCATTCCATAGGAAAGTATTATGACTCCAACTTAGACCACCATTTTATAGAGCATGTCTAAAATGCTATTTTATTTCACTTTATTTATTTTTACTATACTCTGATTTATTTATCAGAAGCATTCGACTCAACACATATTTTACATGAAACAGTATAACGAAAGATGATGTATAACATGAATATAAATATTACTTTGTAAATGCATGGGATCTGAGAGTGTATGGGATTCATTAACAAGAGTGCATAAAACTGACCTGTAGCCTATTTTATTCATGTGAAATGAGGGGATGTCATCTTTATTCTCATGCTTTGATTAGAGAGAAATAATCTACTAATAAGATTATTATAGCCTGACAGCGTTTCAAATAAACTTCCATCATTTTATTGTATTTTAATTGTTAAGAGGTAGGGCAAGATTTTTACCTTTTTATTTAACTCTACGACTATTAGGAGATATTAAATTGGCTACCCAATGCATGAATTTGTTCTAACATAGGTTAACATATGTTCCTTTTGCTCACTATAAACTGAGTTATCCAATAGCAACAACTAATTGATGTATTAGTTAAACAATACTATAAACAACATTTTTCTATCCACTTCCAACCAATTTCTTAGAAATATAAAGGAAGAAAATAGGAAACTTTGAAATTAGCATAATGAAATTTCTTCCACTACAATACACCCCTTCTTTTTTTGTATAGCAAAATGTATCATATTCTCTTAAACAAATGGATAAAGTGTAGGAACTTCATTTTCAAATTAACATTCATTCTTTCAAAATGATGAATATTCTCTCAAATAAAAGGATAATGAAAATTGAGTTTAACAAGTATTTTTTTCTTTTCTAGATATAAAGTTACATGATCATATAAAATATACACCATAAAACACTTTCCTCCCACATCTACCAATAAAGGTAGTTATATTTTTTTGAGGCTATCTTCACCTCATAGACATAATGATATGAAAAAATAGGTAACCCTTTATAAGATTGAAATAATCCTCATAGCTTTCTCCAACCTACACAAACACAAACATATTTTCCATAGCCAAGGTAGTGCTCACCTCCCAACCGTAGCTTTTCTCACAAGCCACCCCCAAGCTAGGAGGCAACTGAGGGAACCAGGTATACACAAAGACCATTCCAACAAGACATATAAACACACATGAAACATACAACAAATTTCACTACCTCCCAAGGGGTTTCTCACATAACTTAAGGATTCATTACGAATCCAACATGGGGAACAGAGGGTGGACAAAGCACTCCATATGGGGACTCAAAGGAGAAAAACAAGAATAAAACCATCATCACACTTTCATCTCTTCACATACAACCCTTCCATCATAACTCCTCTTTCACCAAAGACCCATACCACCAAAACCATTTCTATCACTTCACAATTTGCATATAGGTACTCACACCCTTTTTGAGCCTTTCATTTTAAGGATGAATTAAACATCCCCATGGAGGTTCCTACTCCATACCATCCCCAACCAAGGATTCTCTACCTAAATTTTGGGTGAGCCTATCCCTATACAACCCTTTTCCCATCACATAATACACATTCAACAACACAAGAAAACAAGCACCAAAAGTCTTTTGAAACAAACATACAATATTATCTCATTAAAACATAGAGAAACAAGAGTATAATGGTACACCTACCTCCAATCCAAGATTAGGGAAATATGGGTTAAGGATCCACACAACTCCTCTTCTTCCAAACTTTTTCTTCAATCTCCTCAATCACCAAAATCCAAGAACACCTCAAAATTCAACCAAAATCAAGAATGCCAAAAAAGGATCCCATAACCCTTATTTTGAGTTTGTTTTATAGGAACTCAATTTTGAATTCCTTTGAATAGGCAGTTGACAATTTTCAACCTCGCACTCACTCTCCTAGGCACACTCACCCATGTGTGCTTACACATATGTGAAATCTTGGGAGCCTTCCAAGGCAATGGAGAAGTGGGAATGGAAAGAGACTAGTCCCCATCCTACTTTCCAAAACCTTATTTTCATCAAAGCTCTTAAAGGCCTCAAAAAGAGTTCCCTCTTGATATTGACCCAATATTTTGAGCTAAAAAGGTACCTAACCCATAGGTACTTTCCCTAGGGACCTTAAACCCATAAAAAAACTTTAAAAATATCACTTTTCAATCCCCAAAAAGTGCCTAAAATTTCAAATCCGAGTTTGTCCACTTGGATGGACAACTCGGCTCCTAGATGGGCTGACATGGCAATAAAAATCAATTTACAAACATTCACAATTTACATCACGAATCAAATAAATCATAGAATGAAACTATAGTCCCTCCAAATGGACTATAGTTTGGTTTCACTAGTTAAATTACTTAGGGTTCCCAAGGGTTGCCTCTGATTCCATTTGGCCATGGAAAATGTACTTGCACACTTGATGCACATGTTAATCCATCCAAGTAAATCGTATATATATATTAATCAAAATAATTGAATCGCACAATTACATTCACACAAGTTTCATAATTTGCATAACATAAAGATCTCATCACATAATTGAAAAATCATTAATCACCTATCTTATCCCATTTTTATTAACCTTAATTTTCATACACCTCAAATTGTAACATGATTCATTCACACCACATATTTTATTCATTCATAGTTAAAGTTTCAAGATTCAAATTAAACAACTCAATAACCAACACATAATAGAGCAATCATCATAGTTAGCTAACTAAGCATGCAACATAATCAAATCAAATCATCATATGAACTTAAACATTTAAATATCCTGTCATCAATGGTATCAATACGAATAGACAAAAATCAACCTCAAAATAATCTTAGTACTAGATGTAGCATAGGGGTGGGCCTCATAGAAGGTTTGAGAAAAAATTGATGTCTTTAGTCTGAATATCAGCTTCCATAAATAAGTTAATTCCATTTGAGCTATCATGTATAGAGAATATTGTACTTTTTTGAAGTGTGAATTTTTTTAGTATTTCTATCACCATCTTTCAACCAAATCTCTCTTTACTTTTTATGCCAATATATTTCTTCCCTTCATAGCAACTCTGCCCATTCCATTTGGAGCTCTTTTTGTTGATCATAAGAAGAGGTGTCCATACAATGTAAAATGATTTGATTATTTATATTTGATAACTACTTATAAACCAACTCTTTTTGCACAAAGATGTTTTTAAATACTTGTTGATTCCATAACCTCATTTGATGTTTGATGAACATTAATTTCTTACATAGTTGGAACATTCTTGAACCTGCGACATACAGAGCACTCAACCAACACTATTTAAGAAGGGGTAGAAAATATGGATGTCTAAACCACATTGCTTCAAATTAAAAAGAAGTCTATCCTTTTGGTTTATTTTTATTTGTTAATGCTTCCAAAAGAATTGAAAAATGATCTGAACCTAAGAAGGGTAGGATTTTAGATCTCAAATACCAATTCCTTGAACCCTAGTTAGGGGAAACTATAAATCTATGCATCCTTTCTACAATTTGGAGAAAATCTCTTATTTTGTTGTTCCATGTATATTTACCATTGGCTGGAATGATGTCCAAGAGAGCATTATCCTAGATGAAAGAGGTAAATTCTTCAATTATTTTCTATGGTGGGGATACACCTCCCTTTTTGTCATGCAAGGAAGTCATTGCATTCAAGTCTATGAATGATGAAATGATAAGTTAAATGCTTTCTAATGTATGCAATGAAAATGACTATGCATCTACATGATAATGATGATGTTTTTGTTAATGTCAAGTATACTCTATCCCTTATGAGAAAATATATCATCATTTTTTAATCCTTTACCAGCTTTTGTAACAAATGCTCTGCAGATGTAAAACTATCATGAATACAATTTTTTTTACCATGCAATTCTACATACAAACATTGGAATCTTAACAGTCCATTTATTGTGCTTTGTATCGTCATAGAGCTTTAAAATGTTGAAAGTGAGTACAAGAATAAATGGTGTATTTAGACCATGATGACCTGAGTACTACTTCCATGATTTTGATATTGCAAGTGAACACAAGCATCTAGGTATAATTAAACCGAGATAACCTGAGCATTTCTTGCGTAAACAGATAAGAATTCAATAACTTTCCTATGTGAATTCCAAATGTCATCAGTGATACTTTGTAGAGCACATCTCATGACAATTCACATAATAATAATGATTAACTCACATACAACAGATAAAAAAAATACAATTCTCCTTCCTAGCTTCTCTAGTTCAATACATCATCGAGTTGCTCCAAAGAAATGATAACAAAGATCAAAGTACAACTATCCAACCTTTGCTTAAAGTATTTCAACCATTATTCATATTAGATCATCCATTTTGATTTGATTTTATGTTTGATTTTCTAATGTTTTTGTGATTTTTTGATATTTTGACCAAACCTAACCTAAAGAGCTATCCTAGGGGCCTCGGGGGCTGATCAAAGATTAGCCTTTCCTACGTTAAACATGCAGACACCATGTAGTTTGACTAAACGACTTTGTTTTTTACTTTTTGACTAATTTTTTACCTATTTTTGGATTTTGATATGATATGGATGTTTGATGCATTTCTAATGGTGATTGATGTTCAATGTTGGGTTGTGTTTCTCATACTGTTGTTTGTCTATTTGATTAAGCTCAAGTTTAATGCCCCTGGTGAGGTCCATATTTTTCCCCCAAGCTAGGGTGGGACATGACCACATTGCAATGATACAATAATGGACGAAAAATAATAGTGAAAGTGAACAACCATGAAATGCCCCTAATAGATGGAATGACTTGTTTAAATCACAAGTAGCACCTGTTTCTAGGTTTTCACTACATGTTTTTATTGCACTTTTGTAGTTTTTATGATTTTTTTTGTATTTTTCTCTTTTCTGTTTTGTTTTTCTTTTGTATTTTTCCTGTCATCGAGATGCCTGTTTGCCAAGTTTTCATCAAGGTAACCATTTTCCAAAACTTGAACCGTGCACTAGGTGATTCAGGTGTAGAAATTTCTGAGATGGATACTATTGACAAAGGGACCTAGCCAATTAGGTTCAAACTTCCCTTTCTTTTCTCTGTCCTATTGATTTCTAGGGTTTTCCTTTAGGACCAAGTCCCCAACCTGAAAGACTCTAGGCTTTACCCTTTGATTGTAGCTTCTGGACATCCTTTGTTGATATGTCGTCAAATGGTTCATAGCTTGTTGATGAGACTCATCCAACAGTTCCAGTTCCTGAATTCTAGAGACTCTATAATCCTCATCTGATATTATACCCTTCAGTGATACACGGGGTGATGGAATCTCAACCTCAATGGGTAGTGTAGATTTTGATCCATATACCAAGGCATATGGTGTAGCTCCTATAAGTGTTCTGATGCTAGTTCTGTATGCCCAAAGAGGAGGATTTAACTGAACATGCCAATCACGTCCAACATCGTTGACATTCTTCTTCAAGATTTTCATAATATTTTTATTTGAGGCCTCTGCTTGGCCATTTCCCTGAGGATAGTATGGTGTTGAAAAATGATGTTGGATATGAAACCTCTCACACAATTCCTACGCATCCTAATTCTTAAAATTTTTACCATTGTCTGTTACAATGGACTAAGGAATTCCATACATATAGATGAGGTAATTCATTATGAAAGAAGAGATCTGTTTTCCAGTGATTGTTGTTAACGGAACCACTTCTATCCATTTTGTAAATTATTTTGTTGTTGTGATTATAAATTTGTGTCCACTGGATGAAGACGAATTAATTTTTCCTACCAAGTCTAGTCCCCATTGACAAAAGGGCCATGTTGAAGTAAATGGATGTAATTCTTGTAGCAACGCATGTATTAAGTTACCATGGATCTGAAATTTCTGGCATTTCTTAACAAACTAATAAGACTCCTTCTCCATATTCGGCCAGTAATACCCCAAACGAAGGAGTTTCTTTGCTAGGGTTGGTCCACTTGAATGAGTTCCACAAATTCCTTCATGAACCTCATGTAAAGTTGTCTCAGATTCGTTATGTTTTAGACACCGAAGAAGAGTACCATATAGACCTCAACGGTAAAGTATTTCAGCGATTAAGGTATGTCGTGCGGTTTGGCAGATGAAGTTGCATTTTTGGTTTCTGGAAAGACCGGGAGGAAGGATATTATCTTTTAGGTAAGCATAGGTCTTTCCATAAATGGATGATTCAACGTCAACTAAATGGCATATGATTTGAGATTCTGGGTTATCATAGGTAGGAGTAGACACTTGTTCTACCATAAACTCATAACGACCTCACTTTTCTGGCAATTGTAAAAGAGAAGCAATTGTCACCATAGCATCCACAAATTTGTTTTCTACCCTTGGAATCTATTCAAACTTGATATTCACAAAGTACTTTTTGAGATCATCTATCATCTTCTTATATGGCATCATCTTTTCATCCTTTGTTTAATATTCGTCATTTACTTGATAAATGACTAGTTGTGAATCACCATATACTTGCAGTTCTGTGATATTCCATTCAATCGCCACTTTGATACCAATAATCAATGCCTCATACTAAACTACATTATTTGTGCAAGAAAACATGAGTCTATAGGACCTTGGGATGGTATGTCCTTGAGGTGTGACAAACAGAATGCCTGCACCAAACCCACATTGTGTGTATGACCCATCAAAATAAAGCCTCCATGGTTGTGTTGTCACAGTAAGAATGTATGTATCAGGAAACTCTTTGTTCATTGGACAATCATCGGATAATGGAGCTTCAACTAATTGATTGACAATCACTTGACCTTTGATGGCTCTCCTATCCACATAATGGATATCAAATTCACTCAAGATCATGACCCATTTGGCTAGTCTCCCTATTAGAGCAGCCTTGCTGAGTAAGTACTTCAACATATCAATCTTTGTAATGAGCTTAACTGTGTGGGTCAACATGTAATTCCTCAACATTTGGGTAGAAAATACCACCGCCAAACATTATTTCTCGATGAAGGTGTAATTTATTTCATAACAATTCAGAGTCCTGCTGATATAGTATATAGCTTGTTCCCTTCCTTCAGGATCTTCTTGTGCTAATAGAGATCCTAAAGAAATGTTTGTTGTTGCAATGTATAATAACAATGGTTTTTCTTCCATAGGTGGCATTAATATGGAGGTGACATCAAATATTTCTTTATTTGATTGAAAGTAGTTTCACATCCTTCATCCCATTTGAAAGAGACATTCTTATGTAGCAAATGATTGAAGGGATGACTTTTATCTGCTAACTGAGAGATAAACCTCCTAATTGATTGTAGTCTACCTTGTAGAGATCTTAATTGATTGATATTATTCGGTGGCAGCATTTCCATTATTGCTTTGACTTTAGTTGGATCCACTTCGATACCCTTTTCTGACACTATGTATCTGAGGAGCTTTATCGATGTAACCCCAAACACACACTTCTTTGGATTTAATCTGACATTGAACTTCTCCAGTCTAGTAAATATTTTTCCCAGGATCTCTAGATGTCCTTCCCTGGTATATGATTTTTCTAATATACCATCCACATAATCTTCCATAAAAGTATGCATCATGTCATGGAAAATGGTGGTCATTTCCCGCTGATATGTTGCACCTGCATTTTTCAACCCAAAGGGCATGATGTTCCAATAGAATGTGCCCTATGGACATGTGAATGTTGTCTTTTCTTGATCTTTGGGTGCTACCTTGATTTGGTTATACCCTGAGAAGCCATCCATTAGTGACAACATGACATGTCGTGTTGTTAAATCCACAATAATGTCAATGTTTGGTAAAGGAAAATCATCCTTTGGACATGCCTTATTTAGATCTTTGAAATCTATGCATATTCTGATACTGTTATCTGGTTTAGATACAGGTACTATATTATAAATCCACTCAGCATAATCGATAGACCTAATGAACCCTGCAACCAACAACTTTTTCAGCTCAGTTTTTACCATCAATGTGATGTGGGGATGCATTTTCCTTAGTTTTTGCTTGACTGGTTTGATTTCAGATGGTAGAGATAAATGATGCATTAGAAGATCTAGATCTAAACCTAGAATATCAGAGTATGACCAAGAAAATTTAATGCTTCTATCTTCAAAGAACTTGACGAATTATGGCTTTTCTTGTTCTGTCATTGATGCGGTCAGATGTAGAGTTTTTTCTTTTTTTGTTGTGCCAATATTGATAGACTGTGTAGGTTCCAACAACACTGATGATATTTCATGATAATGTTTTGGAAGGGTGTCAAATCTTCCATCCTTTGGTGCCTCAGAGAGGTTCTCACTGTTAGATGTGTTCTTTATTTTTACTTTTTCAAGATCTAATGCTGCCATTGAATGGTTTTCACCATTAGATCTACTGTTCTTGTTTTCAATTTTGCAACTAAAAGATTTGACACCCTCCTAACTTGGAGAGTCATTATGAGATTTATGATTTTCACTTGTGTTAGGTTTGTCACAACAAAGGAAATTTATGATAGCATCATCATTCTCAAAGATAGGAATACTGATAAGTTCAGGATGCATTAATGGTAAGAAGTCATCAGATTGGTTAAGGTTAACGGCAGTAAAGGTTCTAATAGAAATGTTGTCAAAAAATTTAGTGATAATGTCAAGGTCTATGATAGTACTCTCCTCCAAGTCATCTATCTCACTCAATATATATCCATCTTCACTTGAGTCATCGATATTTTGTGATCCAAATACAAGGTGTCTAGTCCCTAAACTTTGTCCCTCCTCACGTGTGGGTGAATACTCTTTTATAACATCAACCTGTATGACCTTGTATGATATTTCTGATAAAGAATCCCACTCATACTCATTAGAATTTGTTTCAGAGCTATCCCTCATTTGAAGGATCCTTTCAAAAACTTCATGAGTGGTTTCTTCTTTTGTTTGTCCCATATAACCCAGTCTTGGTTTGTCCTTTGATTGAAGTGTGAGAGGTTGGATGGGTTCTACAATGCCCTTTTTTATTTTACCAATAGGTCCTTGTCCTTCATACCCCATTTTTTCTAAGATAGCTTTTCCTTTTCCATACTGATCTGTCTTTATGTTGATATTTGTTGATGTTGATGCTTCTTCGTCTTTATAGAGCCAATTGAGAATGGCCTTGTCTTCTGATTTGTCTTCTAGAGTGCCCTATTTAACAAACCTTTCATCCAAAACCGTGGTAGGTTGTGATGATTGTTGTGTTTTTTTTATGGTTGTCCATATGATTTTGGAGATGGCAGCAATTGTGAAAGACATAAAGATTGCTCAATGGAATATTCTCCCAAGCCCTTGTATTTTAACTGGATCTTTTCTTTGAATTGTTGTGATAGAGTATTCAGTCTATCTTCATTGCTTGATGAAGTGGAGTCAGCAACAATTGTTTCTTTTGACTGGTCCTTTTTCTCAACCCATTTGGATATAAAAATTAGTTTTTTTTCACCACTAGATGAACTAGATGTGTTTGCTTCTCTATTATGGGGCACCAAAGTGTCTTGAGTTGCATTAAGAATGTTACAAGTTTAGGGATTATTATAGTTAGCTGAAATAGTGACTTCCTATCCATTGACAGGAAATTTTAAGCACTGGTGATAGGTCGAAGGCACTGACTACATTTTGTGAATCCATGGACGTCCCAAGAGTATGTTATATGTCAGCTCCTTTTCTAACACTTGGAAAACTATATTCTTGACAATTGGTCCTACTTGAATAGGTAACACAATCAACCCCTTGGAGGATCTCTCTTCTTCATCATATGCTTTTATTGTGATCTTCCTTCTGGCATCAATAGCATTGTCAGAATAACCTAGTGCACAGATCATTTTTAAAGTACAAATGTTTAAACCAACTCCACCATCTATTAGGACACGTTTAACCTGGTGTTTATGGATTAAAACTTCTATATGAAGGGTCACATTGTGTGGGTGATTAAGTGTTACATCATCTTGTTCAGAGAATGATAGACAATGAGGCGTGGTTAAATGTCCTACCATAGCTTGAAATTGACAGGCATCGAGGTTATTGGGTACCATGGTGGCCACAAGAACTTGTTCCAAAACCTCCTTATGGGATGGTAAGATTTTAAGGAGTTCCAATATGGATATCTATGTCGGTATTTTCTACAGTTGATCTGTTGTGCATGTTTTGCACACACACCCCGCTGTAGGCAGGGACCCCCTTTTTTTTGCTCCCGACAGGTTGCTTTGCACCTGTCTTGTTTTGTGTACCCCATTTTCCAAGGCCAAATTGGTCATGTGCCTTCAAATGATCAAATCCCCCTGACCAAATTCACGTACTTAGGGTATTCAAATCCGCAAAGAAATGAAGTCCCCTGTCCTTTTTCTGCCCATTGTCTTGTTTTTGCTAACTTGGTCCTTGATCGCTCGATTCACCTTTTTCCACATTTTTGACTTTGGGGCCAACCTTTTTGGTGGATTTGGGATGTGTTTGGGGTCCCTAAGTGAACTTCCAAAGTTTCATCGTTGTTCCGTAAAGTTTCGATGGTTTCGGAACTTTCCCTCCGGAATTCCCTTCGTCTTTGGTTGTTTTGGAAACATCCATGGATCCTTGCCGGTCCGGTTTCCACATTTTTGACTTTGGGGCCAACTTTTTGATGGATTTGGGATGTGTTCTTGGTGCCTAAATGAACTACCAAAGTTTCATCAATGTTCCGTAAAGTTTCGATGGTTTCAGAACTTTCCCTCTAGAATTCCCTTCCTCTTTGGCTATTTTGGAAACATCTGTGGACCCCTGCTGGTCCGGTTTCCACATTTTTGACATTAGAGACCTTGGGATAGTGTTTTGCAATTTGATTGTGGAAGATTGTCTTTCAAGAGAAGTATTACACCTATGCACTGCCTGTGTTGAGAAGTGCATAAAAAACACATCAATAGAACTAGCGCTAGAAGGAGGGCATCACTTTGAAAAGAGCACTTTCAAAGAAGAAATCAAAGAAGAAAGTTGAGGCTACAAAACTGAAAGTTGGCACTTCGAAAAGAGAACTTTCAAAGAAGAAATCAGATATAAGGAGATCTCTTTTAATGCTAAAAAATTAGAAATTTTTTGAAGGCAAGTAGAAGCTAAGTCAAAATGGAGCAACATGCACAAATTGACATCACTCAGTTGCATGCAAATTTGAATAAGAGACTTAAGAAGCCATTGCAGAAATTCGCATTGGTCGACAAATGTCGGATCCATTGCACTCGTAGGCACAACGAGTTGGGGTGTCTTACTTTCTTGAGCAGAATTGAAAAGGTCTTGCAAGGAGAAATTCCCTTTTGGGAAATATACTAGCCCTTGGCTCCCAAAGACCCAGAGGAAGAGTTGACAACCATGGCAGCCAAAGCATTCAAGGAGCTGATCCAAGAACATTTGAGTAGCAAGGATGGACCAAGATTGGAGGAAGTACTAATGGCAAGTTGGTGTAGATTTCACAATGCACCACATTCAGAATTTATGTGTCCATCATGTGACAACATCGTCGCTCAAGCCAAGGGTTGTTTGAACAAGTTGGAGCAGCCAACTCCCAATGATGAAAAGTTATCCCATGAGGCAAAAGAGTTGTCAACATCCAGAGGACAGAAAAGTAAGGATGAACCAAGAAATTTGATACAAGTTGATGTTGGAGTAGCAGACATCGAAGTTGAAAACCAGGAGGAAGAGGCAGATTTCACTAGGACAGCAAGGTGCCTTGGTGAAAATATGATTGAAACTAATTTAGAAGTTCTTCCCTCCACCAATCAAAGGCAATCCTCCCCTCTAGAAGAAGAGAAATTGGTAGGTGACGATGAACCAATGAATTTTGCAGCTGCGGATGTTAGGACAGCCAACTTAAATGCTGAAAATCGGAAAGAGGAAAGGGATGACAACCTTATAAAAATAGAAAATGATGACGAAGACATAAGTGAAATCAGATTGGAAGACCTCTCCTTCATAAACGACAACGATCGAGAATCTAAAAATGCAAGTTTGGAGGAGTGGGAACAACCACTCGCCACAGCTGTACGCCATCCAACTTCTCTCCCAAGTGATGATGAGGACCCGATCATGGAGAGATATGACCAACTCGTCTCCAGGTTGGAAAAGGATTGGTCGGAGCTGAAATACCAAGTGGATTTGGAGTTGCTACTATTGCCAAATTGGTGCAGGCTTCATGATTCATCACACTCGGAGCTCACATGCGAACTGTACCAAGAAGCCATCGAGCAAGTCAAAGAACAAGCAAGGCAGCCAAGTACCCAACCTCCTATACTTGCTACCCGGATCGAAGTAGAAGACCAAAAGCCTGAATCAAGTGATGACTCAGCTAAAGGTAGGCCTCAAGAGGATGTTGGGGCAGCAATATAAGAAGGACAACGATATAGTCTCGGACTTCCGAGTGATGAAGTAGATCAAGTGGGAATGTTGTCCACCAGTCATCAAGAAGTTCTTCCTCTTGAAGAGCAGTTGTGTGCCATGGACGGTGGGATTTTTGACGAGTCTTTGGAGGGAAATTGTGTAGTAGACTTTGGTCCCCTTGATGAGGTGCCATCAATTGAGGAATTCTTTCCATTGGGAGTTGCACTACGAAGGTATTCTCATGCCAAGGAAGAGCACATCCCAAAAGACGGTAGTGATGCATACATACTCCTTGAGCCCTCAAACAGTGACGCACTAGATTTTCCAGATTGGGAGAGGAGCTCTTTCTCCATTTATAGTCATAGTGAGCAAGAGGAAATGAGTGAACGTCATAATGAGATGCATGAACAACAAAGGGAAGAAGACAAAAGTGGGGGTGTTTTGATGGCTTCCAACAAGTATGACAGAATTGATCAACTACAAGACGCAACTAGAAGTCCTTCCGCCATGACCATTGTTGATCCTCCTTCATATTTAGGGAGCTATAATAGGACAAATTTGTCCATGTCATTATCCCATGACATTGAACATCATAAAAGGGAGGTTGATACTAGGGGAAGGAGATGAGACAACATGCTGCCCCAAGTGGATCCCAAGTTTGCAGATGATCAATGTGGACAAGTATTTCTTTTTGTAGAACTGCCAACCAAGGCTATAGGTCCAATTGGTAGATTGGAAGAGCTCTTTGCTGCCCCGTCCTCCCAGCCTCATGCAAGCTTAATGTCTGAAGTGTTGTACCCTCCACCGCGCCCACTCGAGGCTACCGATGCAACGATCAACGATGTTGTGCTTTCTCTTGACTGTCCAACACTGCCACCTCCATGTGACGACATCCAGGTTCTATCCTTCCTTGCCCCTATTATTTCTCATAATTGCACTTATTATTTTGATTATGGGAATGAGGGAAAATGAACATGTTTATGGATTAACCATGGGTTCAACGAGCCTCCTCAATTGCTGATTTTTCATGATGACGTGATTGAACTTGAGTGTTGCAACATTGAATTTCTTTTTTCAGAATATAAAGATAAGTTTGCATGGTTAAGAACGATAACGATTTCTTGTTTGCTCATGCATGCATTAAGAAATCCAGTGAACGTTAATGTCAGCTCGCTCTGCTTGAACATAGTGCTTTGTAAATATCTTTGCACATAGCTCGTTTTGAGTAGCATAGGTTTCCTATAAATACTTTGCTTTCTCTCTTTCCTTAGGTTAGTTGGTGTGTATAGGTTGCTTGCTTTGTTGGTTGTTTGCTTTTTGTTTGCTTTCGCTTTGTTGTTGTTTTGCTTGGGGTCCCTTTGCTTTTAGCTAGGCACATTTGTGCGCACAACAACCATACTTATTTCCTGGGGTTGTTCTACGTATTTCTTTGTCAAACTCTAATCAAGTCTTCAGAGTGGATGGTGAAGGTATTATGTTAGTGTCAAGTGATCTGGGTGTTTGATTCAAAGGGGATAAGTTGTTCGTTTAGTCTAACTCTGACGTATTCTGAAATCTTACAGCTCTTACACATCTTAAGAATCTGACAGTCACTATAGGGCCTTTTGTGAAGTCTAGTTAAGTGAAAAATCTAAAATTCTGCTTCAGCGCCACTGTGATTCTTAGCCTTGAGCACGAGCTTCAATACTTGTGGGTTGAAATAAAAGGAGTTAGAAATTGAAAATCAAAAGAAAAGAAACGAAAGAAAGAAAGAAAAATATTGAAAATCAAAAGAAAAGAAAATTCAACTTTTCAGGGGTATCTGAGAAACTCTACCAGGGCTATGGACGCCTGACCGATAGTAGAGCAATGTTTGGGAGAATCACAGCGATAACCTCATCGGGGCTATGGACACCTGACTGGTAGCAAAGCAATGTCTCGGATGCTTTTGGAGTTAGAATAAACTACGTAGCTTAACTGGACGGAGTTTGGGTTCCTGTAGCAATCGAAGGATGGGAATTAACGCAATTGCACACACTTGGATTTTTAGCATACTGAAGGTTGGGTTGGCTAGTGGTTTTGATCCTTTGGTTGGGCGTTTGATTTGTTTGCCCTAGCGTGAAGGTCGGAACTAGAGATTTTGGGTTCGTGATTCCAGTTTGTCATCAAAATGCTCTGGAGCATTTCCCTAGCGAGTCGCCATTTGTTGTGCATGTTTTGACACACGCCGCCATAGGGGGACCCCCTTTTTTGCTCCTAACAGGCTACTTTGCTCCTGTCTTGTTTTGCGTGCCCCATTTTCCAAGGCCAAATTGGTCATGTGCCTTCAAATGATCAAATCCCCCTGACCAAATTCACGTACTTAGGGTATTCAAATCTGCGGAGAAATGAAGTCCCCCATCCCTTTTCCGCCCATTGTCTTGTTTTTGCTAACTTGGTCCTTGATCGCTCGATTTTCCTTTTTCCACATTTTTGACTTTGGGGCCAACCTTTTTGGTGGATTTGAGATGTGTTTGGGGTCCCTAAGTGAACTGCCAAAGTTTCGTCGATGTTCTGTAAAGTTTCAATGGTTTCAGAACTTTCCCTCCGAAATTCCCTTCCTCTTTGGCTGTTTTGGAAACATCTATGGATCCCTACCGGTCCGGTTTCCACATTTTTTACTTTGGGGCCAACTTTTTGATGGATTTGGGATGTGTTCCTGGTGCCTAAATGAACTGCCAAAGTTTCGATGGTTTCAGAACTTTCCCTCCAGAATTCCCTTCCTCTTTGGCTGTTTTGGAAACATCCGTGGACCCCTGCCGCTCCGGTTTCCACATTTTTGACATTAGAGACCTTGGGATAGTGTTCTACAATTTGATTGTGGAAGATTGTCTTTCAAGAGAAGTATTGCACCTACGCATTGCCTGTGTTGAGAAGTGCATAAAAAACACATCAACATGATCGACTATGTTGTATTGATTTGAAGGGGTAGAAATAGTTTTAGATGAAACTCCTTTCAATATTACCTTGGATTGCCCCCTTGTTGTCACGTTAACTGGTTGATATCCTTGATTTTCCTTGATTTTTATGACATTGATCTGATTGTTGGATGTATCCATGTTTGGGATCAGATCTATGGGTATGATGTCATTAGTTTTATCAGTTTGATTGTCATGATCCTCATTATTCTCAACTGTAGAGATACAATGAATAGTACTGTCATAAATGTAGTTTACATTTTTACCTTTACTATTTGCAGAAGAAGATTCTCCCTTTTCATAATTTGGTAAAGGATTTTTAAATTCACCATGTTCATTGTTTGTTTGAGGTCCTTCCACGAATACTTTCTTGTTGTCAATCAAATATTATACTAGATGTTTCAATTGCATATAATAATTTGTCTTATGTCCTTTGTTTTTATGAAAGTTGCAGTAGTCAACATAATTCCACCAAGATGGTTTTACTTTTGGTTCCCAATTTCTTGCTTTTGGTAAGGTGATAAGTTCATTTGCAATAAGCTCTCTCGTTGTTGATTCTAGTGTTTGTCCCAATGGTGTGAATATTCATTGATTTGATGGTCTTGGATATGATTGTGGCTTAGATTCTCCATTGTTTGGATTGTTGTTTTGATTAACATTCTAATTGATTGTTTGGTCATTGTTTTGATTGGTCTTTGCAGTAGTTGCTGTCAAATTAAATATTGATTTCACATTTTGTGTGTCATTTGTAACATCATTGTTTCCAATATTTCTATTCTTTTTCCAAATTAGGTTTATCATTGTTGCCATAGTGATTTGAGGAATTTGTATTGTTTGATCCTTCATTGTAATGTTTTATTACTCCTCTTTTTACTAAGGCTTCCTCAATCTTGAGTCCATTTTCAATCATTTTCTCAAATGTAGGTGGACATTGTAGTTCAACGCTATAGCTCATGTCATTCATTAAGTTGTCATTGAATAGTTCCATCTTTTCTTCTTCTGGTATAGAATGAGGATATCTAGCAAACAACCTTCGCCATCATTGTAGAAATGAGATAAATGTTTCACCTTTCTTTTATTTCATGTTGTAAAGGTCTTTTATTGTTACCTCATGTTGAATATTGAAGGAAAATTGTGAGATGAACTTGTTGACTAGTTCTTCAAAAGATTGAATTCTAGGTTATAGTTTAGAAAACCATTCCATACATTGACCTCCTAAGCTCCTTGGAAATAACCCCATTAGATAAGTGTCCTCTTGTGCAAATTCTAAACTCGTGGTTTTGAATTCCCTCACATGGTCAATTGGATATGTTTTGTCGTTGTACTTGTTGTATTTGGGGAATTCACAATGTCTAGGAAATGGTATCATGTCCACACTTGGATCAAAAGGATAAGGACAAATGTCCTGTAATGAGTACCTCTTTGTGGTTCCCTTTTGCATATCCTAAAGTTGTAAGTTTTGCATTTGACATGGTAGGGAAACCACTTGATCTATGTTTTGTGTGTTTTGTGGTTTAGTTTCAGTTGCTCTAGGTGTTTCTTTTAATTGATTAATGTCAAAATCTTTTGGAAGTTTTGCACCTAGTTTAGCTAGCATCAAGAGGTATTTTTCCATATCTTGTTCCAACACTTTTTCCATGAATTTGTGAAAATTTGGATCTTGTTGTGCAGTTTGGATATCCTCTTGAGTTATTTCATTTGTATAATTTTGGTGGAATCTGTGACAGGTATTTTCTTCAGCCGTGATGTTTGGTGTTTCAATTTCCTTTTCTCTAAGTTTTTGTCTTTGTAACCTTGTCAAAATTGGCATACAAGTGTTTGCTATTCTCACTAAACTTTTGATCTTTTGTGTTTGGATGAGTTTCAATGGATTTATAAAAGTCAAATAGAATGATATATTCTATTGATGAGACCAAGTTAAAAAATTTAATTATTGTGTTTTGTTTCATGATTGTAGGATGAAAAAATCCTGATGATGAAACTTAACCTAATAACCAAGATTTGTGTTGGATAGTTGGACACTTTATAGTTGCACTTGATCTAGGTTTAACTTGAAAGAGCTTTGACTTGTAAGATCCTATTTATTTCAGGTTTAAGACACTGTCTAGATGGTGAAAATGTTTATGTCTGATAAAAACTTGAGTTTCTGATGTCAACAGTCTGACAAAGGTCTCTAATAGCTCTCTGTTTTCTTTTTTTGTGGATGCGCTATTTTAGAGGGAAGATGCGCTAAGACAGACTACGTATGCACTAAAAGATATGGTAAATGAACTGCCAGATAGGGTATATGCACTAAAACAGAACATAGATGCTCCAAAATATCTGGTAATTTCTGACACTGATGAGTTTTGATGACAAACTACAGATGCGCTATAAGATTTGTCAGATACGCTAAAATAGACTGTGAATGCGCTATTTGAACAGCGGATGCGCTAAAAGACAAGGTGTATGCACTAAAGTATTTGGTAGATGCACTATTTTGGGACTTCTTAGTGTTGTCTGGTTTTTTTTTCAGTATAGGTGCTAATTTTTTTGGTGTAATTTTTTGAATTTGGGATATTTTGACAGGATATCTGTGCTGGTAAATCTCTAATTTTTTATGACAAGCCTAATGTTTCCAAGGTTTTTCTCTATTGTAAGAATTGATTTGGCCTGTTGGAATATTCTATTGCCAGTTGTGGGATGAAAGACTGACGAATGGCTTGACTATGATTATGCTTTTGTGGGAGAGCTCTTCGTTGAAAATAGGCTTGTGAATATAAAGGCTCTAAGGAAAAATCATCAGTATATCCTCTAGAAAAGTCGTGATACCTATGGATAAAAGTTTGATTTTCAAGCAATATTTTCCTACTTTGATATAAGAATTGTCTCCTTTTCAAAAGCTTTTTGTAGCCAAGTTGCTTCTTGGATTTTCTAGTTCTTTTTGCAAGGGTTTTCTTAACAAGGATTGTTGATTTCCAATCTCTAATCATGAATTCCATAGGTTGACTTGTCAAAATTCTTTTGTGTTTTTCTAGATGATCTTATCTGAATTAATGATTTGAAAACACAACAAGCAATTGTAACACAATTTTTTTTAAGTTCTAGAATCTAAACAATAAGTGTATGTTCAAGAACCAAACATGATCCTTCTTGCACTAGTTTTTGAGAAAGGATACACTTCAAGCAGACTCACTCTTAAGGTCAAAAAGGTCATCATAATACTCAATAGCCCACATCTTAAAATTTTGTCGACTCACATAGCCGTGTCACCCCCTAGAGGGCACCTGTGTTTTTGTCTTTTCCAGGCACGTACTCAAAGTTAGATTTCTCGGTCCCTTGAGAAAACAGTCCTTGGATATTATATGTTGAGTGTCTTGGGGGCATATTCTTCCCTCCCCTTGCACCATGAGTATTACAATGTTCAGAAACTAGCAAGTTGGATACTAACTTAAAGTTTGTAGATAGGGTATCCATTCAGAGCGGCAAATGATAAAATCCCTCAGGATACCTCCCAATCTTTAAAACAAAGATTTTGGGGATGGTTATCTTGCACACTTTTGGTAAATGTGGGTTTCCCCAGATTCACTTTTATTTTATAGTGGGTTGGAAAACCTAGCTTTGGTTGTTCCCACTCAGGTCGTTCTCGTAGGGTGAGTACTTTTTCCCACTATGGTAGGCCTTCTAAAGGATTTAACAAAGCATAAAGTGCATGAAATCAAAAGATGAGTCTGGCATTTTGATCACCCAGTTAAGGGGAGAGCATAGGCCTATCACCGCACAATCACAGTAAACAATGTTCAGTTTTAAAGCCCAAACGACAATTTTCTATTCTACGTGAAGATATTGCTTCACAAAAGATATGATGTTAATTTTAACCGAGATAGAAAATGTATGATGACTACCCTAGGATTCATTCATTTTAATCCAAAAGTAGCAATGAAATTACAAGCCACGGTCATGTCAGATCCATAACACTATTTACAAATGCGCTATAATAGAGGTCATATGTGCCATATAATTGATTAGACGCGCTGTAGGATCAATTGGATGCACCACAGAATTTGTCAGATGCACTACAAAATTGATCAGATGTGCTAAAAAAATTTGAATAGGGAATAGTCAATCCTGCTGGGAATTTCTGATCGATGCGCTGAAACAGTCTTCAGATGCGCTATAGTTTTTGATGGATGCGCTGAAACAGTTGTCAAATGTGCTAAATTTTTTGATGGATGCGCTGTAAAATCTCTCGATCGCGCTAAAAGGAACACGCTAGAAGCCTGTACAGACACTTTTCAGAATTTTTTTTTGTTAAAACATGGGGTTAGAGGCCCCATGGTGGGCGCCAAAATGTAAGTGTGGAATAAGTAAAGAGTAAAATAACAAACAACACTTCTTAATGAAACATTATATCAAGAGAATCAACAATTAAACTAGTTAAAAACATGAAAACTCTTGAAAGCATCTCATTGTTCCCTATCTCCAAAGATTTATTAAATCACAAAGGGCTCTCAGATTTGGTTAGCACTGTGACTGTTAAAATTCCAATCTAAAGAATGGGATGATTATGATTATGATGCTAAATCTGTATGATTCTATTTTTAAGTGGAATGATGAAATCCTTCTAATGCAAATGACATAAAATAGATAAATGAAGCTACTATAAACTATGATGAATGTAAATGGAATGCTATGATTATGATTCTAGTGATTGCTATTGCTAAATGATAATTGCCAAATGCTTGAATGCTTGATTTCTATTTCTGTAGAATAAGATTGTAAAGAATTGGGATCCTTTTCCTGTTTCAGAAGGTTGTATTTATAGATTCATGACAACACGTTTGTGAAGGGGCAGTATAGCAAAGGCCTGGATTTGATGTGGAGGATTGAATGGTGAGAGATGAAGAATTTTGAGCTGATCATGGAGATTGTTCCTCCCCAGAAAAACATCTTGCCAGAGGATACGAAGAATCAGAGGAAGGAGATTGACAAATTGATTTCCAATTTGTCTCCAATTTGTTTCCACAACTTTCCCGTGAATGCCAGTTGAATTAAATTAGATGTTTTATATCTAATTTGGTAGGTAAAATATGATGAGCTGTAGAAATACGAATATATTTGAATATTTGGATTTATTCAAATTTAGGAATAAATAAGATATTAAATTTAATAAAACAAACTATAGAATTATATTTATTAAATTAAATATGGAAGAAATGAATATTTAAATGAAACAAAGTATGTGAACTTGTTTATTTAATTAAGATGAAATAATAGAAGAATTAGAAGAATTAAAAATGTGAACTATATAAATTAATATTTCTATTTATTCAATAGTAGAGGAATTTAAGGTTAATTAATCAAATAAATTGTATTTAATTAATTAGATTATCCAAACCATTTTTAGGTGTATAAATTACCCTATCCACCCC
Source organism: Sequoia sempervirens (assembly GCA_007258455.2). Lineage (NCBI taxonomy): Eukaryota > Viridiplantae > Streptophyta > Pinopsida > Cupressales > Cupressaceae > Sequoia > Sequoia sempervirens. The sequence goes on along the minus strand of VDFB02047397.1, from coordinate 97,702,045 downwards.
TAGCTGATCCAAAACCTGAGTCAAATCCCCCCACAATAACTTCTTCCCAACTGTACATGTTGGGCCATAGACATTTAATAACTAGAAAGATAAATGAAATTGACTAATTTCTAATAACTCATAATTACTTTCATTTGTAATAGACCCCACCTTTACTGTTTGATCATTCCACAATGTAATTAGGCCTCCTAATGCCCCTTGTGTAGGTGAGTGAACAAATTTCCATTTTGACCACTTCTTAATTGATGATTCAAACATGCTATCTGACATTTTGGACTCTTGAATAAGGATCAAGTCAGCCCCACAAACATCCAATTTATGTTTGAGTTGAGCCCTTTTGTTAGGGGTGTTAATGCCCCTAACATTCCAAGATATTAGTTTCATTGGTCACAAGGAGAGCAACGAGATCTCCTTGGTCTAAGTCTCTTATTTGGAGAGATTGCCAATCTCTTATCCAATGTTGCTTGAATCCCTACCTCTATTTCTTCCTGGACCTTCCTAGCATGGGATTTTTGGCCTCTTTTACCTGGAGTTTTTGATGCAGTACATTGAATGCTAGGTGTCTATGATATAGATAATTCCTTATTAAATTCAAAATTCTCCTCCTCTATACATACCTCTTCTGTAATCTCATCCACCAACTCTGTGCCCACTTTAGTTAGAATCCTATCTGCCAGTTCTTCAAGAATTCCTTCTTCAATCAAGGACAAAATCTATTAGCAAGCTAAATTTGTAGAATTTTCTTGAGAAGGGTGAAATATTTATGTACATTTTGAGATTCCTCACAAAACCCCATTGGGAATGAATCCTCAGCATATTGGCTGCCCCCTAACAACTGATCCTCTGTCTCGATGATAGATCAAATTTGAAGAGGAGCCCCCTGTTTTATGAATATGGGTTCTCTATTGCCAATATTACCATAGATTAAAGAATTGGTAATTTTGGCTAGATGGTTGTCATTTATTTGGGAAAATATTGGGTCCACTAGAATAGAAGTATCAAGCAAGGAGAACTTTAGTTTATTCCCTTTACATAAAAAGGAAATAAACACAGTTGAGTTATCCACAAAACCTCTGTAAGAAAATTTTGAAAGGAGTAAACTCTGCATGGGCTCTCTATTTGGCACATCCAACCCCTGGATGGAGTCATTTTCTTTGCTTGAGGACCCTCTGTAATTTTTTTTTGAAAAGGGTAGACTCTGCTTGGGGTCTTTGTTCATCCTATCCCACCCTTGGATGATACCATTCTCTTTGCTTGACGAACTAATTTCAAATGCTTTAGTAGGAGAAATTTGATGAGTTGGAAAATGTTTAGGAGTAGATGGCATTTGACAGTTGATGTTTTCTATTTGAGAACATTCCTTTTCCAACTGGTAATTTATTTTTGAGTCTCTTGCAAAATGACATTGAGAACAAATTTTCTCTAGGTTTCAATAAGTATTTGTTGTTTCCAAACCCCATAGTTGGATTTTATGTGCAAGAAAGTGGGAATGGTTTTTGTTACATCGAGGAGAACACTGAATCTCATAGGTAGTGAAGGTTTTCTAAAGAAAGAAAAATCCTACTTGAGATATATACCCATCTAATTTTCCAAGATTTCTATGATTTGTGTTTCTCTATATTCAAGTGGTAAGCAGTGCAGTTGAACACAGAAGGGTATAAACTTGACCATGGTGGTTGAAGTGTTGAAATTTGGAATCCATGGCTGAGTGTAGAGGCTTGAGCCCTCATAGACCTAGGATATAACTCTACTTACTGCATTCCTAGCTTCTTTGGAAGATAAAATAACAATAAAAACCCTTCCCCCTTATTTAGATAAAAAACTTGTTTGGCTCCCTCCCATTCTTTAAAAACACAATTTTGGAAAAAATTTAGATTAGGGAAATTTTCCAAAACTTACAAATTAGGGCCAGACCTGGGAGATCCTAAATTTGTGGCAGCAATATTTCATCTAGAAAGGTGATAGATATTATCCCTTCAATTGGCCTTAGAGTATCCCCGTGCTGCTTTGACACCCATATCTTCTTTAGCGGACCATTTGTAGGATCCTTCACATTCAGTTTTGGGTTCCAAAAACCTTTCACCTATTTTGCTTCAATCCATGACCTTCCATCCTTCTGACCCAAAGCTTTCCCTTTTCTAGTCTTGTAAGGAGGCTTCTGCTATAATTTTTGACAATTCGAACCAAAGACTTCCCATATTTGATAGGAATGGTATTGGGGAATGTCACGGGATTCTAAAAAGAACCATGAAGATTTGGATTGAAGGGCACCCCATATCTGATTGGAATGGTATTCGAAAAAAGTTGTTGGGGTTTGCAAATCTGAAACAATCTCGGACCAGAGAGAATGATGAGCATTGGGGTGTGAAGCTTTTCCTAGGTGTTCAGGCTTCGGTTCACAGATGTCAAATACTTATTGTTTTTCCCCAACTAAATGTTTTCCAACCATAGTGAAGGGTTATAGAGTGGATAACTCTGTTAGATGTGACAAAAAATGTACGCCTGGTAGACTAGTAATCCCAATAGTAGCCATGGGGCCCTCGATGGTACCGAGAGTGATCCCCATTTTTGAAAACTCGACCGTTGGAGCTTTCAAGCGCTTCCCTCTGAGCCATTCTTCGAAATATATATTTTTAATTCAATCATAGAAATAATTAGAATACATTGTGAATTTGTTGATTTGTTATGTAACTTGCTTCATCATAACCCCAGTTATAAAAAGGGATACAAAATATTTGGAATACAAATGGGAAACAGATTTCTCATATTAGTAAAACTAATTGAGGGGAATACATTTTTTATATGTATATGTAAAGTATAATTAAAACACGTATTTGGGAAATTCATAAATGTGTAATGAATATTTGAAAATTAAATAAGAAGGGTTGGATATTTGTTTTGGAGAGATGTGATGAAGAATTGAATGTTGATATTGTATAGATTCTGCTAGCTGATCGTACAAATATCAATGTTCATGGTTTGAGAAATGTTTTAGATTTTGAATAATTGTAAAATTCCCTTTTGAGTGGAACAAACCTTGTGTCAGGTCAATTCTAGGCTCCATGAGAATTACCTAATGTATAGAATCACTCAGTTTTGGACATAATTGATTTGGCTGATTATGTATTGTTAAAACTAATGTTGCCCCAAATTTTGATGTATACTAGAGTATAAGCACTAGAAATATTGAAAAATACCTTGATAAAATCGTCAAATCACAATGGTCATCTTCTCCTATAGGTTAAACCCCCTTGATTAGATTGAATTTATGATCATGGTGATTATTAAAGATGTCACTCTAACACATATGTGTGCACTAGATGATTTTGATGTAGATTATGATTTATTTTAGTGCTTTAAGAAAAAATGTTATTATAAAGATCCAAACTCATGCTCTTGATTTTTTTCTTTTGAATTATTTGCACATTAAATGCCTTTAAATTCCAAGGCATAACAATAAGTTGTTTGAAATCATGTATGAGGTCAACTCACAACTTGTGAAAAAAAATTAGAAAATTTTAAATTAAAAAACTCTAATTTGGTGTAGTTCCACATCATGTGAGAGCGAAGCCAAATCATACGGTTGACCCAAAATGAGGAATTCAAAATGTCAAGGAAAGGATTAGGTGCATTGAAATGTTGGAAATATGTGCAAAAGAGGCAACAATAATGAAAGATCATTTTGGGAACCTCTTAAATGTGTTTGATGTGCATAGGAAATCCTAGTTCTCTTTGTACTACCTAATAAGAAAATTAAATTATAAAAGGAATATATATTTTTTTATATAAATATGATCCATGATAAAAAAGTACAAGATCCAAGTACTAAAATTTGTAAATAAAAGAAATAGATTAACAAAATTCATAAAATTAATATGTGCACCTAAAAAATGTGGTTTCTAACTTTGGCAATGGATTAAGGATCTATCCACAATAGTTATGTTGGGATCATTTCAACAATGTTTAGGATCTACAATAGTGCTATGGATTATAGATGAATCTCCTAGGTATAAGTTTTTAGGGATTCATGAATTCTAAAATTAATTGAAGTTAGGCCCCTTCAGTATTTGATCCATTCTCTACATGTAAAATGGGTATATTTTTCTCCCAACAAAGAGAAATCCTAAATTGAATGTTTAGACAAGGGGAAAAGGGTATTTATAAAGGATATTAACCCAGCTAGTTCCCTATTTGGTTTTTACTCTATAAATTATAATAGGAAATTTTAGGTTGTTTATAATCCTAATGATAAGGTAATTGTGTTGTGTGCAAGATATGGTCATTACCAAACAAAAATATAGAGAAAAACTAAGAATAAGTGGTGTGCAATGTAACAGAGAGACAAGAGGGTGATATGGATCACAAAGAAGGATACAAATGAGGGAATACTAATTGGAAATGGGTCATATTTAGTTTCAAGAATAATGACAATAAGTTTTTAAATTTGTTTCTTGGGTTGGGCGCAGGGAATTGATTTTTATGGGTTTTCAAACTTGTATCTTTGGTTGGGTATAGGTAACTAATTTTTAATGGTTTCCTATGGAGATAATGGTATATAGATTAGATATTAGAAGTGCAATATTTCTACCCCTCTTTGACAGAGTTTGTATAAATCACTCATGTGTTGGAGAATAATTGAGGGGTAGTAGTTTGTTTTAAATGGTTTGGTATTATTAATAATTTGAAAGAGGTTTTAAAAATAGGCCCACACTAAGTTTTCATGAGGATGACCATTGAAAATGTAGTAATGATTAGGGCACAAAAGGTGGAGAAATGTATTTTTAAAATTTGAACACAAACACTAGCCTTAGGAATACAAATGTCCAAACACTAGCATTGGGTAATGTAGGTGTCCTTGAGGAGTCAAGAGTCCATATTTATGGGATTGATAGGTGAGACACTTCTAAGAATGATATTTTTTAATCATCCTTTTTATGATTAGGGTTAAATATAAGAATCAAGTGAATAATCCTAAGAACACACTAGGAAAGTGGATACTAAAATGAGTAAAAAAATAAGGTGGATATTATAAAGTAGGAGACTTTCGACTTCTAGAAAGGGTAAAAAGCATGGAAATGCATGAAGGTGAGAGTAAATGGAGATGGATAAGGATTGTGGATGGATATGAACTTAACACAAGAGTTTAAAACACACCAATATGCAATCATATTAACACATTCTATCAAAATAGACCCAAAACTAAATGAGAATTATATTTTTTATACAAATTTCACTATTACACTAATATACCAAATAATTGTTCAAGATAATGATTCTATATTATTAATATAATTTTTGAATTTATTTTAATAAAAAGTGGCATCATATTTATTTAATGTGTGCCTTTTATAAAATTGTGGATTTCAAACCACATGTCCCATTAAAGAATAGGCACTTAGGGCACTAATTGTTAAGCCACCATCATTGAGCTAAAAATGTATTAACCAAATTTCTTATAACTTAACCAAACACAAAATAAAACCATTCAAGATAGAATAGAAATAAAAGTATTTTGGCCTCCTCCACCAAATTTCTAGAAAACATTAACTTGTGTCCCTTCACTTAATCTAAATGAAGCTAGCAATATTGAAGCTTAGATTTGACAAACCTACACTATTTGAACGTTTAAAATTTGTAGTATTTTATCAAGCTTCATCTAATAAATGTCCTTTCTTTTTGAAGAATTCAAACCCTACTCCACACTCTCTTTTTGACCACTTTCCCATTTCTTCGAACTCACCTTCTATTAGCTATAACATTGTAATTTTGTTTCATACTCCCAATGTGTTATATCTATGAATCATTTTCATTTATTTTAGGTACAATGTCAAATCCTTGGAGTATTTTTTGAGATAATATATTTATCATAAGTAATTTGTATGTCATACCTAAGGGTGAGGATTTCACTATTCTATCTTGCTTCCATTTCTCTGTATAGTGGTTTTGATGAATTTATTTTATTTTATTTAATACATTACAAGGGATAATTAAGACTATGTTAAATGCATACTATAGAATCCACTTTTAGATAAACTAGATATTGGAAATTGTATTGGTGACCAATTTTATTTTTAATCCATCTTCTATGGATTTTTTGGTGAGCTTTAGACTAATGCTTATGTATTTTTCTCTCCCATGACTAATTGAATTATCCTCATTATGCTTCCATCGTCAAAAAAATGTTAATTTTAACCTTTTTTTTAAAGATGGATCTCCCATATGAAGAATAAGTGAGTGTACCTTCTACTATAGTTATTCTATGTGAGAGCCAAAACCTCAAACTATAGATCAAAATTAGTCAACCAAATAACCAACTAAAACAAATCTAATAAAGGAAAGATCACCCAATCATTTAATAATACCATTAACCTCACCTTCACTTTATCTTTAAAGCATAATCCTTTTATTGAAATGGAAATTGTATCCCAAGTCACATATTGTGATGAGTTAGCTAACTTTTCTTTAAAATTAATAAAATTTAGTGTGATGAATATCTCAAATGTCATGAACATAGCCTATGGTTTCTAATTATCATGTTGACTAAGTTATCCTCTATTGTGGAAGTGGTAACATCTCTTGGTTTTAATGTGGCCTTTTTTCTACCATATTCACACTCATTTTGTTGGTGATCTAACAAGTACACAACACTTCTATGAAAATAACCTAAAGGTTTTCCTATTTTTAGAGAACTAAGTCAAATTATGAAAATAACCTAAAGGTTTCTCTATTTTTAGAGAACTAAGTCAAACTATTAAAATAACCTAAAGGTTTCCCTATTTTTAGAGAACGAAGTCAAATTATGGACCAAAAAATGAATTAATAGTTAAAGTGATGATAGTTTAGGCCAAATGGAAAAAAACTTATCCTCACTCTTGAAATTTAAGCTCTATGTCTCTTAGGAGGTTAATCCTATAAACCAATCAATAGTTTTTGTAAATATTTGTGGAAAATTTCTTATAGATACTAAGCTAAGCCCTTGTGACACAATTTTAAAGATAATTTCTTATCACTAATTTGCATCATGTTAGCTTATTGTATATATTGAAAGGAAGATCTTATATTCATAGAAAATAAAATAATTCAAAATAAAATGAGTAGAGGTTCTTCAAATAATAAAATAACAACACAATCCCTTGCACCCTTATACTCACTTTGAGTGAACAAACAAAGATAACTCACACTCTGTAAGATTCATTATGTTTAGGTTTAAAGTGTTTAATTAGAAAATAAGTAAGAATTATTCTTAAATCATGTGGCAATAGAGTCATAAATAAGTTATCCAAAGCATTCACAAAAGAATTTTATAGTTTTAGAGAGATACAGTGTAGTTGGATTTGTCTTGTAAAACTTGAACTCTCAATTACCTTTCCATCCTCATTGATATAATTTATTTTTAATTATGTATTTTTATTTCATGTATCCTAAATGTTAATCTAGAAAGATTTACCCACATTACTTGATCTCAAACTAAGATTTAACACAAATACAATTAGTGTGCATGGAGGAATTTATAAAATTCCTTGAAATACTTGATAGAAAAATGGAGATAAATTGCCCATGAAATAATGTTGGCCTTTTATTGATTTATTGAAGAAAATGCATAGATTATATTAAAATGGATTCACTCAATAATGTCTTAATTTCTACTTTCCTAGAGTGTCAAATAGATTCTAACACAAATCATCTTATAAAAGTTCTAATCAGTTTTATTAAACTAATAAGTTCTATATTTATAGCTAAAGGATAATTCTTATGTCTATTAAATGAATGATACTGGTCCAAAATTACTTTATAGTTTTATAATATGCTTAGAACTAATGGTTTAATAATTAGAAATAAAAATTCATATGTTTCGTCCATTCCTTGTGTCATGATCCATTTGGTATAAATTGATCTAACATTGTGGTAGGAGCTACCATGGCTAAACATGGTAGCCAAATCTATAGAAATTGAATTTGGTTATTGATGGTTGGTTGAATAAATGGACTGGATAAGTTACATATTAATGGACTAGTTGATAATCATTATAGTCAAAGGGAAATCCTCAAAATGATATTAGTCCTTGCCATCACTTAATGGTAATGCTCAAATGAATTATAGAGAAAAAGAGATAAGTAAGATACATACCTTCTTAAGTTCACTAGAAAAAGAGCTTAGTAATACAACTAGTTAACATAAGGTAAAATGACTAGGATCAAGTTTTCAAAGGTTAAATGATGCATGTCAAGTTCATTACCCTAATAAGATCACAAGGGAAGCTAGTGTCACATGCCCATAAGGAATGACATGAAATATAAATGGGAAAGGGTAAAATCATGGTTATATCTCCATGAGTTGTCAAAGGATGAGATGATGAGATTGATGGAGATTGGTAGGAGATGGGCAAGGAATGATGTGGATATAGAAATAATGAAGCTAGAAGATAGTATAATTGGATCATATGGATATGGAAATTATGAGGTACACAAATTATATTATGAATCAATGATGGAACTAGAAAGAGGACAACATGGTCAATGAGGCTTTTCCATAGGAAATTATGCAAAGAGAAAAAAAGAAATTAACACTAATTAATATGAAATCAAATGATATAAATATATGATCCCAAGTAGATGCCATGAGATGTTGAGAAATGTTCACAAAAAGATAATAAAAGAGGTATATGAACATTATTGTTGTCAAGGATTCCAAGAAAGGCTAGGAAATCACATCTTAAAGTCATAAAAAATATAGGACCAAATCCTCATCTAGCTACCTGATCAGAGCCATTCTTTATAATAGTATGTGTAATAATGAATAAATGTGGACTATCATTATCCATCTCATTGTAGTGGGATTCAATTAAAATAGATAGCAAAGTAAACAATAAAAAGGTGGTAAGGGTGGTAAGAAACAATCACAATGGAAACATTGGAAAAGATAAATAGCTCAACATAGATAAAATGTGATAATGGTGAAGGCCTTCTTCCAAGGAATTTAGGATCAAGAATTTGGATAAATGGATTTCAAATAAACTACCTAGGTTTATACACAAGGCTAAAGAAGAATTTTTACTAGTTCATTATCCTTTTTATGATTAGTTATTAAATGGAAGTTGTAGAAGAGATAGTCTAATCTAATAATGAATTTGTAAACTAATGATTTTCTTCTACCGAATTAGACAATAAATGGAATATATATAGAACAATGAAAACTTAGAGAAGTGTAGTACCTTTCCTGACCTTTTTGATGGCTCCAAATTGGAGTGTTGATGTTAATTTGATCTTGGAATCTCCAATGTGAGAGAAGATACCTACAATTTTTCTCTTATGGAAATTCTTACAAAGTAGTGTGTTGGCACAAGCAAAAATTATTCATTTCTTTAGCTAAAATTTCACCCCAAAATAATAATTGATCTAAGATAAGTAATTGGATGGTCTTCTTGGCACATGTGGGTAGTGTTGGAATTTTTATGCCCCCCTCATGGCCATTAGTTATAACCAATCTGAGATCTTGTATGGGCTATATTTCTATTTCACCTTACTTCGCCATAGACAAAATACTCAAGCTTTATATTTTAAAAATATAGTTAAGTGCTTAAATTTAGAGTCTTCCATATAATAGAGGGCCAAATGGGTGTCCAAAATTATAATTTTAATGAATATTGGATGAGAATTGGCCAAGTTATGACCAATCAAAATTTTCTTTGGTTCGTAGAACCACTGTTGGCTCCAACAAAGGTTTCCAAAACCTCTCAAAGTGTTGAAGTAGTTCCAAGTTACCCATCAACATGTAGTAAGGAAAGATATGTGGGCAAGGAAAATATCAGTTATGTTTTGTTAGAGTTTCTAGTGGTTTGAAGAACCATTGTTGACTCTGATGGAGGTTCGTAGAACCTCTTATTTCTCGAACAAAGTCATGAAGTTCTAGCTATGAAGTTTGAGAAACAAAGATGGAAGAAAGAGGACAACCCAATATTAAAAAAAGTCAAGTTTAGAAACTTTAAGAATTTTAAAACCTTTTTGGTTGTTGATGAGGTTCTTAAAACCTCATTCTATGTCGACATGGTTCTCAAAATTGGTCCATATGCAGACAAATTTTGTTGATGTTTCCAAGTCTTGTTTTTGATTGGGAATAAGTCTTCGACAAAAGGAAGAAAAGAAGATTGAAGTTTCATACTTTTAGGTGGTTTCAAGAACTAGCATTGGCTTTAACAAAGGTTCTTAGAACTTGTCTTCTCGCTGACAAAGGAGTAGTGAAGGCCAAAAAATAAAGGGAAAGGGAGGCAAGGTGGAGTTTCAACATTTTCATTAGTTTGTCGAACCACCATATTCTTTTATGACAACTTTATAAAGGCATTTTTTCAATGTAGTGGTTTCCTTTAATGCATCCAACAACTTCAACTACCTCTCCTAGATCTCAATACCTTAGGATGACGTATGAATTCTCAACTACTTGTCCTAATCCCTTTCCATTAGGCAGCCATTCTTGTGGGTTGGTTAGCACAAAATCCATGCTTGTTTATTGCTTCCTAGGATATCTTTGTCATTTTAGAAGTTTTATGTCATACTAAATTATTGATTTCAAGGGACCTTCTATAATTAGGTTGTCATCTCTCATTTCCCACATGTGACAACCATGTTAGAGGACATTCTCCTCACATGTATAGATCAATCTGCAGGTGCAGAGCATGGATATCAATTGTTGTGCATTCAACTTGGGTTAAGGTTAGGTGATTTGTCATTTCAAATTTATGCCTCATATATAAAGGAAAAAGTTGTATGCTTTTCAGGGAGTTTTTCTCATCTTTGAGTCCACATGCAACTAAATAGGGATTGTAGTTTAATATTGGTCTTAGGTGATTAAGGCATAATTTCTAAGCATTTTCCAAGTTTGTAATGCATATATTGAACTATAGGTTATATGAAAACATGATACAATACATGTCTCCAACATTGTAAGTATGTTTATCTATGAATGAATAATCAAGGATTTTGATTTCATCTTTGCACCTTTCTACATTGTGTGTTGTCTATAGCTACTTTCTAAATGTCATTTGCAATTGGATCACTAAGTATGAATGCATTGTAGGCCTTAAGTTGGTTGTATTTCTACAAGGAAGTGATACTCTGAAACCATTAGTATTGTGTTTATGTTGCAAATAAAGAAAAATTGTATGATTATTTGACTTTGGTATGCTAAGGCACTAGTCTTGTTACATACCCCTAGGGCTCAAGTAGTTTCACCACACCAAAACATCAATAATATCTCATTATTTTGTTATATTTTTTATTTATACCATCTCTCATGTGGAAACCTAATTGTTACTAGAATTGCATCCATAATCTTGACAAATTATGAGTAATTATAGTAATAAGGTGTGAGAGAAATATCTTCTACACATTTCTTGATGTCAACTGGTCTTCAGGTAATGTTATAGGGAAACCCACCTAGGTCTTGCAGAACCTAAAGAGTAAAGAGTAATAATTTAGTAGAGGTGGTTCTTTTTCAGTTGGTCAACAACCTAAAGTATTTGATCATAAGACTTGAAAAAACTTTAGAAATGATGTAGGGGCATCCTTGCATATTTCAAATTTTGGTTTTATTTTCAATTTTGTTGTGTATCTCTTGTGACGTGGCACTTCATATTTGGGTTGTGAACCTTTTTTGTGGTTGGTTTTTGGTATCAAACTACCATTGGGTAGCGAAGAGATGCTTGGTAGTTATGATTGATCAAGAAGCAAGAAGAGGCACATAATGGCGAATGAAGAAAGTATTCTTCTCTTGGCTACAAAAAAGTTTGATGGGTTTTGTTTTGAAAAAACTAAGTCTTGTTTTTGAGGAGTTGTTTCTAGGAAGAAACGGTGAAGGGAGAGAGGATTGATGAGATGGAGAAGCCCGATCCAAAGCTAATCATTTTTTTAGCGGGCATCAACACATTTGTGGGTGTGTGATGGCTCTGCCTGAGTGAAGACAAGCAATAGGCATTTTGGAAGAGCAATGGGAGGAGTTGCTCTTGGAAATCAATATCTTGAGAATCGATTCTACTATATTTTGTTTTGTGCTTTCCAATACACATTAAATACTTTTTGCTTCCAATTTTCTCAGTGGAGTTTAATTACCTATTTCTTATGTGTTGAAAGGAAAATGGAATGTGGTTGTCCTTGCTCATTTTTCCTTTTCATCTTACAATGGATGTTTGTAGCTTTAAATAAAGAAATTGTGTTATTTGCAGTTTTGATGTATGTTCCTCAAATGTCTAAACAAGCAATTCCTTTGAGAAACCTTTTCTTGATTGATTTTTGTGTAGTGTTCTTTGGCTAGATTCAAATAAGGTGTGTCATCAATTTTGTATTAGAGCCTAAAGATTTGGGGATGTTGAGGTGTGGGAATAATTCCACTGAGAATGATGAGAGGTAGAGGTGCCTGAGGAAGAGGCAGAAGAGGATTAGATGATAGAGTCCTCAAATTGTTTCAGAATTTGACTGCACGAAGCGATGCCATTGACAGGGCACAATGAAGAGGAACCCCATTAGATGATGACAGTGATGTTGAAGAGGAAGAGTGGCCACAAGAAGATGATGGGGAAGATCAAGAGGAACCCAAAGAAGTGGAAGAGAGATTGATCAGAGTTGTGATGAATGTGGGAGCCAAGCCATGAATTGAAGTTCCTATGTACTCTAGAATTCTGAATGGAGAGGAGCTTATAGACTGGATTAATGATTTGGAAAAGTATTTTGAATATGAAGGAGTGGCGGAGGAAAGGAAAGTGAAGTTTTCCTATACACGATTGAAAGCCCATACTAAAATGTGGTGGGATTACGTGTAGGTTGAGATACACACAAAAAAAGAGGAGAAGATCTCTTCTTGGGATTGAATGCTTTCCAAATTGAAGAAGAAATTCCTTCTAGTAGATTACCCAATGAATCTTTTCAAAAGATTGCAGAATTTAAAGCAGAAAGATATGTCATTCAAGGAATACGCGAAAGATTTCTACAAGTTGGTGATTCAGTTAGGCCATAGCGAAGAGGATTTGGAAAAGATAGCAAGGTATCTAAATGGGTTGAGGTACAGTTTGCAAGACGAGTTGAGTTTAGTGTCACTAAGAACTTTGGAGGAAGCCTACCGGATTTCCATTAAAGAAGAGGAGAAGTTGATGAGGAGGAAGAATCAACAAGGCTGAGGTAAAGGATGAGAGTATGCAGAAAAAGGAAAGCAACACCATCCAGATGGAGAGGCAAGTAGCTCCAAAGGACAAGCTAAGTCAGAAAAAGGTGGTTATCAGGATAGAGGAGAAAGATTTGTTAGAAGCAATGGTTATCAAGGAAGAGGCAGAGGTTTTGCAGGTAAATGTTTTAAGTGTAATTAGTATGCAGGTCACAAGAGTTGGGAGTGTCTAGAATCTTCCCAAGGAGGTTACATGAGGTCAGAATGAAGGAATCAAGTGGTGTAAGCAGATCAGGAGAGTGCATGATCAATTTCTCCAAGAAAGGAAGAACTTGAGTTAGGAGAATCTCTTTTTTTCAAAAGAGTGTTGCTAAAACTACCAAAGGAGAGTCATGAACTTGTACAACGGAAGGCTCTATTCAAAATGAAGTGCAAAGCTGAAGGTAAGTGCTACAAATTAATTATTGACAGTGGTAGTATAGATAATTTAGTGGTTGTAGAAATGGTGGATAAGTTAGGACTTAAAAGAACTAAACATCTCACTCCTTATAAAGTTTCTTGGCTTCAGAAAGGGCATCAATTGTTGGTAGATGAGCAGACTTTAGTAGAATTTCAGATTGCTAGTTATAAGGATAGTGTGGTTTGTGACATCATGCCTCTGGATGTGTGCCATGAATTGATTGGAAGGCCTTGGTAAATTGATCGAAAGGTTGCACATGAAGGGAGGAGTAACACACATACCTTTGAAAAGGATGGAATCAAGCATACTTTGTTGCCTATGCATGAACAAGAAGAGGATAGTGGTAGTAGTAGCAGCAGTAGTAAGGTGATGTTGGTTAGAAGAAAAGAGTTTATAAATGACGGAGAGCAAAAGGAAGTTGGGGCAGTCGTTGTTATTCTAAAGGATGCAGAGATACATGAGATTTTGGAACCACAGTGCCAAGAGGAATACATGGGCATGAATCTGCATGGATGGAGTGTAGATATATCAAATGAACAGGGGGAAAATGACTTGGTTCTCCAAATTGAGGTCATTGAAAGAGAATAGATTGAATTGGCAGGAGGTGAGATAAACAATGTAGTTGTCAATGGTGAGGTACAAACTCAGTTTTCAAAGCAATCGGATATAGTTGAAGTTTATTTTCATGAGAATACCATGATTACAATGGAGAGTGAAATGAAAAATGAATTGGAAAGGTGCAACGATGAGAGGCTAACTACAAAGTGGGTGAAACATGTTGGCGATGATGAGATGGGGTATGGAAGTAGCAATTTTAACTTGAGAACAATAAAACAAGGGGAGTTTTTTCTTCTATTGGTGTGGAATGAAATGGAGCTAACTAGTGAAAAGGGAATGACAAGAATAATGAGGAAGACAAGTTTGATATATGGAGGAACTACCCAAACCATATGCTGGAGGAAAGGGAAGAAGTAAAGGTACGAGTTGTCATCTATCAACATAAGGGGATATGTTGCAAGTACATGGAGCTTGAAAGGGTAGTTCTACTACCCAACCCAAGGCCATCAGTTGGAAACACCAATAGGGTGTATTTATAGATTTTTTGAAGGGGAAGTGAAGGTTTGATATTAGTTTGATATCGAGGGATAGGATTTCCTTGATTAGATGGCTGATGAGGATTTCAAAACTTAGTTTGAGTTTAGATTGAAGGTAGTTAGAAATAGATGGAGAGGATTAAATGTTTTTTGGGCTTTGGATTGGTGATTTGGATTAACTTAATTTTAAAGTGTGGATGTAAAATGCTTATATCATTAATGGGGTAGTAGACTAGTATTTGGGGATTTAGACTACCTAATAAAATAATTAGATTATTTAATCAACTAGAAGAAATGTATGTAGGATGTTAGTTTAATATTTATATGATTTATTTAATTAATTAAATGATGGATGGAATTTTTAGAGGATAGGCCTTATATAATTAAATAATCATTTTATTTAATTAATTAGTTCTAAGATAACTCGAATATGGTTGTGACAAGCCTAGTATGGTATTAAAAGTAGAAAAGTGGTGATGTTAGGTGTTCCATTTAGATGTGGTTATTTTTTATGCTTTTTTGGGATTAATGGGATCAATGGAAGTGTTTTTACCTCAAGTTGGTTGCAAAAAAAATTAATAATGTATTGGACAAGGATATTGATGTTCATCTCAGAATATAGGCGTGTTTCCCTCAAAATTAATGTGGTTTTGGTCAATTATCTTTTGAATGTATCTCTTCAACTTCAAGTGTTGATAATAAGTTTTTTTGAAGATTTTATGTGGCTTATGGATTATGGGTTTTATGAGTAGAAAGAAAGGTGTGGATTTTCTTCTCTTATCTTTTTTCATGGGTTTATTCATAAGAACAATAATACTAGGGAGATTTTAGGTGACATTGGCATGCTAGTGATTATGAGGGGTGTGGCATAACCCTTAACTTCATGTTTTAGCTTATGATTCCCTACTCATAGGCCTTGTACATCACCCTTCATAGCCATTTTGGATCGATTGGATTGTTTTTTTATGATTTGTTTGATTGGATTTTTTATCCATGTGGGTAAAACTGATTTTGACCGAGCTATGAATTGATACAACCATTCAACAATAACACCCAACAGGGTTTGAACCTTGGTGGCAAGAACAACAACGTTACTCCATAAACCATCACACCATGCCAATACCGGCCTCGCTTGGTTGAATTACTTAGATTGGTTTGATTGATATGATTTTTTCTTGGGTTGTGAAGGTTTAGGAGATGAAGGATTCATGTAGGAAGATAAGGTTGCAACTTGTTTATTTGAGGTGTGGAGTTTTTTAGCAATGTATTAATTTTGGAATGAAGGGCCCTTATGTGCTAGAGAAATATATTCTTGGTTTGAATTGACACATAAGGTGGTTTATTGGTCAATGTGTTATAATTTATGGGGATTGATATATTAGGATTAAGATTAATATGGATAGATGGAGGCTTTAGTTCTTTATAATTTTAGAGGTTGATAAATGGTTTAATTGATGATGGATGATAGGGATTTATGGATAGGTATATGGAATAGGATTATGTGGATAAAGAGATTAGGATCAAGACTAGCATAGATATAAATATTGATTTGGGTACTAGCTTGCTCAATGTTTCTAACAATTCGAATCATATTTGTGAGGTGTCTTATGATAATGGATATTATGTGCATGATGTAGAGATTCCCCTAATGTCTAATTATTAATTGATGTAGATGACCCTCACACATATGACATAATAGACCTAAATATCCCTAAATTTGTAAGGAAGCTAAGGTAGTGAAACAAATTCCTACAATCGGGATCTTGAGAGGAGTGATAATGCAAACTCTTTACAGATCTTATAATAGTTTTAAAAAATTAAACAAGTGTTGTTTCTCTTCATAAATATCATGCATTCACAACATAGTAATTTTACGCGGGGGAAAACTCTTTCAAGAGAAAAAAATCCATCACCCAAAAAATCTGCCCACTAGCACACTTTAGAAATCACAAAGATTAAGAATAAACTTTTTAGAGAAAGCTCCTAGGAGTATCACCAACCAAAGATCTATAGGTAACACAACCACTAATTTAATCTTAGAATACATCATAATAATACCATAATACAACACCCTCATAAAATAGGGTTTCTCTACTTACAAGACAAGCCGCTAACAAAATATCTATCATTAAATTTTAAACCTAATGATGAACGCAGGTCCATATTTACAATAATAAAATACACATAAAATGGCTTTCAAGAGGCAATTCCTTGAAACCCCCATTGGGGCATTGTGGCCTCTAAACCCTCAGCAGGGGATACCCATCCCTCGCAGAATCCTCGCGACTTACTTATCAAAACAAACCTTCAGAATCGCATGGTTGAGACACATTTTTTCAACAAATCACTGGCTCAAAACCTTGCAAGAGCAACTGAGGGAGCATAAACATTGTCTCTAATTGCTAGAGGGCTCTAAAGCCCATATAGAGTTTGAACACCATTTGAACTCTCTATGCTCAAAGGATTAGTTAAAGAACTCAACAAAATTCATCGACTTCTACCTTAACTAGGTTCACCTTGCCATCTTCGACCATATATATATAACAAAATGATATTATACATCAATATGCTTGGTCCTAGCATGAAATGTTAGGTTCTTAGCTAGATAGATTACACTCTAATTGTCGTAATAAATTGTCACTACACCTTGTTTTATTCCAATATATGAACACAATTTCTTAAGCTAAAGGGCTTCTTTAGAAGCATGAGTAGCTACCATATACTCAACTTTAGTAGTAGACAAAGCATCCACAACCTAGCACTTACTCATCCAACTAATTACACCACCAAATAAAGTAAACACATAAGCACTGGTGGATCGTCTACTATCAACATCACCTGCCCAGTTTGAATCCACATAACCATGAATATCAAGGGAAATTTCATCTTCAATCAAATTTCTATGATAACACAAGGAATACTCCTAGGTACCACATAAATATCTAAAGACTCTTTTAACTACATCCCAATGAACTCTACTAGGATTAGACATATATCAGGAAGGAACTCCCACTTCTTGGGAAATGTATGGTCTAGTACAAACCATAACATACATCAAACTTACAACTGCACTCTGGTAAGGCACTCTACTCATGTCTTCCATCTCTAATGGGGATGTTGGACAATCTGAAATAGATAAATTTGTTCCAGCTAAAAAAGGAACACACAAGGGTCTACAATCTTGCATGTCAAACCTTTGTAAATTTGAATTAACATAATTACTATGGCCAAGCCATAGCTTTCTATTCACTCTATCTCTTCTAATTTTCATCCCAAGAATGTGTCTAGCTGCACTAAGATCTTTCATTTCTAATTTAGCTACAAGTTGAGACTTTAGTTTTGAAATCATACCTTTCCTTTTACCAATAAATAACATATCATCGACATATAATGCAATGAATAGGAAAATATCACCATCAGTTTTATAATAAACATAATGATTTGATTTAGAACTCTCAAATCCCAAACTCAACACATACGTATCATTTTTTTGGTACCAAATCCTAGGACTTTCTTTTAGGCCATAGAAATATTTCTTCAATTTACAAACCAAATTAATTTGACCTTTCACCACGTAGTGCTCTAGCTATTTCATATAAATATCCTTCTCCAAATTACCATGAAGGAAAGTAGTTTTCACATCCATTTTTTCAACCTCTAAATCATAAGTAGCAACAATAGAAACCAAAAATATAATTGATGTCATGTTTGCAACAGGAGAAAATATTGCACCATAATCAACACCCTCAACTTGAGAATAACCTTTTGCAACCAACCTTGCTTTGTACTTCTCAATACCTCCATCTGAGCTAATCTTTTTCTTGAACACCCATTTTCAACCAACAAGCTTTCATCCTTTAGCTAATGGTACTAGATCCCATGTATCATTCTTTTTCAAATCTATCATTTCTTCATCCATAGCAATCTTCCAAGATTTTGCATCATTCATACCTAATGCCTCTTCTACAGATTTGGGTTCATCAATATTAATCTTCAAAGAAAAAATACATCTCCAATCATTAGGTGAATACCTTTCAAGTGGTTTTCTATTCCTTATAGATCTTCAAACAAGATGAGTTGGAGGTTATTGCTCCTCTTCTGAAGATTCAAAGCTAGATTCAAGCTCTCCTCAACTTCTTGTCTATATAGGAGCCTTGATTCAACTTTTCCATGTGTAGAAGGAAGTTGAATCACATCTTCCTATTTAGTTTGTTTTGGCTGAAATGTAATAGAAGAAGGATTAGTTTCTCTAAAGCTAACACTTTTACTATATATTACCTTTTGTACAATAGGATCCCAAAGCTTGTATCCTTTCACACCATAAATATATCAGATGAAGATACATTTTACAACCTTGTTCTCCAAGTTTGTTCACTTCTCCTTTGGCACATGTGAATATGCCTCACAACCAAAAAATCCAAGATGTCTTAATGATGTCTTGTGACCCAAACCATGCCTCTATAGGTGTCTTATCAACAAGAGTTGATAAGCAAACCTGTTAATCAAGTAACAAGTATTTGAAATAGCTTCAGCCCAAAACCTTTGTTCTAGACCAACACCACTCAACATACTCCTAGCCTTCTCCATCAATGTCCTATTTATTCTTTCTGCAACTCCATTCTATTGTGGAGAATACAAAGTTGTTTTTTTCTATGAATATCACAATCTTGATAGAACTTATCAAAATCATTAGAGAAAAATTCACCGCCATTATCAATCCTCAAACATTTTCTTTCCAATATGCAACTCAACCATTGCTTTTGTAGTGTAGAAAAATGTAACCCTTTACATTTTTTGACTTGTTTGGGCCCTCTTATTTAAAATTGGACCTAAGAATTCCTTAATTCAGTGTTGTTAAATGTAACCCTTTATATTTGCACACTTATTTGGGCCCTCTTAATTAATTGAGCTTAAGTATTCCTTAATTATCCCTTTTAATTCATTTCCAAGCCTAATTAATTACATTTTCCAAAGGGGAAACCCAACATTAATTAATTCCTAAACATAACAATTTACATTGAGCAATGTGTGTTCCAAGTTTATGGACCTGGGACCAATTTTCCCATGGGTGAATGGGTCCTCCCTAAACCTTAGGAACTAAATTTAAATTATGTTTTTGGTGGTATTTTAACATTTCTAAATCCATAATTGAATGTCAGCTTGTGATTTTTGAATTTCAGAAATTAAGGATACATACCTATAAATACAAGGTAATTTCACTATGTTTCACCTAGCAATTTTTTGAGATTTCAAGAGCACTTTCAAGAGAAATTAAAGGCATCCAGGATAAGATATATCAGATTTTTATTGCAGAATTCAAGATCCATTCATCATGTCAAAGTATTCTTGCCTCATGCATGTTTTTGGAGCTAACATTGTGATGTAGGTTTCATGAACAATTCAAGCATTCAAAGCCATCATTTCAAGAAAGATTCAAGTATCAAGATCCACATCCAATTCAACCATCTCATGCAAGTTACAAACCTCCTAAGATCTCCATTATCAAGGTTTCATTCAAGGGTTTGTT
This sequence comes from Sequoia sempervirens, assembly GCA_007258455.2. NCBI lineage: Eukaryota > Viridiplantae > Streptophyta > Pinopsida > Cupressales > Cupressaceae > Sequoia > Sequoia sempervirens. The sequence continues at coordinate 97,681,818 of VDFB02047397.1, read as the reverse complement.
GAGTGGTAACATAGCTTTGTTCATTCTTCATTCCCTCTTTTATGTCTCATTTCAATTCAAAGTTTGATTACCAAAACGGGGCTTGACCAAGGCAAACCTCCATTCACCCAAAAACAAACATTTTTCTCTCTTGTGTGTGTGATTGCATATTTAGGTTGAAGAAGACTTGAAGACCTTTTGAAGTGCAATGTTTAGAAAGTTGTCAAAGTTGTCAAAATTATTGTCATCTCATGGAAACTAATATTTTGAAGTCATTTTCGACATTTAGAGTGTGAAACCTGGAAAAATTGGAAGATTCAAATATTCATCAAAGGATCCTAAAAGTTATAGAAAAAACCTACACTTGGACCCATTCACCCATGGGTGTGTTGGAATTAAGGTGTCTCAACCTTTGCAAATCTTACCTTTAATGTTGTTAATTAATTATTTATTTTAGCCTATGTATTATTTTATGTCATTCTTGTGATGTCACTTTGTGGGACCTACTTTGGTAAGGTGGAAACTTACATGGCAAGTGACTAGGATGGCATGCATCCTAAATTGGTGTAAATAGGAATCCCACTTTGTGGACCCCACTGTAAGCTATTTTAGTGGAATTTTTCATAAGTTGTAAGAAGTGGACTACGACAACTGCTATGGCGGATTACGAAAAAACTATGATAGCTTGTATGATAGTGTAAGAGTCAAGACTAGTGAATTTTATGACAGATGGGTTGCATGTTGAGATTTTATGATAGTTGCTTAAGAAAGTGAAGATAGGAACCTTGCATGTTATCCTTTCTTTTTGCATGCATGCAGAAGAGGATGTTGGCATGTGTCATTTCCAGGCATTCATCTTGGTGCTCTATAAATATGGGCATTTGCTAGAAGAGTTGTGTGAGGAGAATTTTTTTTAATTGCAGGGTTATGTTGTTGGATTTCTTCTAGAAGAGAAAGATGTAGTCTCCATGTTAAGGCTGGGAGCCTAAAATGTATTGTAATTGAATTGTTGCAAATTAATACATTTGTTCAATGCTTTGAGGTGGGATTTTTTACCCAAAAGGGTTTTCCCCATGTATATCGTGTTTTCTTCTCTTTTGTCTATATTTCTTCTATTCTTTGTGTTTCTCGTTCATAAATGTTAATTTATATGTCGTTATGCTACTGAAATTTTCTTAGATCTAGAACTACATAATCTTTCCTCTAAGGGTTAATGTATAGGAATTCAACTGTGTTTGTTTCTGCTTTATGGCATAGTACTATATTCTTGTATCAAGGTGATTAAAATCTGATTTGTTTAAAGAAAAATAAGATTTTGAAGGTGCATACTAGTTCTTGGAAGGATTTCTGAGTTTTTCATTCCCTTTCAGGGTGAATGAGTCTTAGATCAACTTCTGAAAAGAACTTCTAGTGACTGGTACATATGTCTTTTCCCTTCTCAGATCTACAATCTATTTTCTGGTTCTGCTAATATTGAGTTTAATATTGTAGTTTCAAGTCTTATATTTCATTTTGGTGTTGATTTTCTATTTTTAGTTTTTCTCCCCAAAGTGATGTTTGACCTTGGCTCTCGTCCTTTCAGTCATAAGGAAATATGAAGATTCTCACTTTGACTTGATTCACCTAAGGGTTTTTAATCAATTCATTGTGTGAATCTCATTTCCTAATGAAATAAAGGAAAATAGGTCTGTCATCACATCATATTTGGCTCACCTCACTTTCAAACCCTATTTTTTTCAATGTTTCAGCGAAATGGCTTAAATCAATTGAAAACTTCATATTTACTCTTTAGAAAATATACCCATGTCCTTATACTTAATCATCAATAAATGAAATAAATATGTGGATTTTCCAATTGAATGAACATCTATAGGACCAAACACATCAGAATGAATAAGATCCAATACACCACAAGATTTATGAGAACTCAGGTAAAACTAAACGCAGTTTTTTTTCCATAAATACAATGCTCACAGAAATCAAATTCAAGATTACAACTAGAAAAAACCTTCAACAAGGTTTTTGCTTTTCGCTGTCCTTAGGTTTTTCTATAATGTGGGCTAAGTTCCTAATGCCATAATATGTTTTCTGCAAGGAACTTCTTTGATTAAGAAAGCACCCTTTGAGTAAATCCGTGGTTCACCGGCCGAGGATGAAACTCTCACCTCTTCCATAGAATTGATTTTCACGAAATTACTATTACACTCAACAGTGCATACATCAAGCTTATACAATGTGCCATATCTAACATCTCTAGCAATCACCATAACACCTCTAACCATCTTACATCCTACATCAAAAAAGACTACCTACACACCTGCATCTATTATTTTTATCACAGATAAAAAAATCATGCTAATCCAAGGATATGCAAAACACCATTAATCCTTTTTTTATTCTACCATTAGGAAACCTGATCCTAACTTTACCACAAAAAACAATATTTAAATAAGAATGATCACCCAAGTACACCTTACCTCCACCAAGTTCTTCATATTTTGAAAACCAATCTCTATTAAAGGTCATATAGAAAGATTCACCTAAGTCAATTAACCATGCACCATTACCTCGCGACGAAGTGCTTCCACATAACCACAATGAATGCATCACTAACTTCCTTCTTTAACTCAAAAATTAGAAAACAAATCTCTTGTATTTTTCTTCTTCTTTCTTTCTTCTTTGTATTCTTAATGGCTTAGGCTATTTACCATATAGTTTCGCCAAAGAAATAACTTTTGATCTTCTGTGAGATTTACTTTGACTTGAATTTATCATGTTTCCTCTCATTCTTCTCTTTCCTTCTTTTCCTTAGGCTTTTCACAAAATTTAGGGCCTCCTTAGAACTGGTGGATAAGACTCCTCCTCACATCCTTTTTACAAAAAAAATAACCCACTACACTCATACCTCTTCTATACCTACTCCCCAATATTATAACAAGAGAATAATCCCATGGAATTAGGGCAAAGAACAGCAAGATCTAACATTTCTCTTCCCCATCCATTTTGACACCAACTGATGCCAACTAAGCTACCAACATATTAAATGCTTCTAGGTGTTTTGTAATCCATCCACCCTCTTCCATTCTCAAGGAATATAATTTCTTCCTCAAGAAAATCTTGTTCACTAAAGATTTGGCTTCATACATCTCACCAAGTTTCTTCCATATTTTCTACGTAGAGGTATCTTCATGGACATTGATTAAAACAAAGTCTACCAAGCACACCCATTAGGAAATCCTTGGCTTTACGATGCATAAACATCATATTGAGTATCCAAAGTAGGATTTGTGGGCCTCACAAAATACTCTCATCAACAACATCCCGCCGCAATCTTGATCTATCAATAGATCCCTCCATATTCAATTCCCACATCAAAAAGTATTTCAAAAAAAATTTATTCTATTCTCCCTGATGAACTTTCCATCTGAAAATTCCTACAACAAGATCACAAAGTATCTTCTACACAAGCTACCACTCAAATCTTAGGGATTAGTTCAAAAAACCCAACAACCCACAACTGAAACCAAAGGTGATCAACCTTTGATACCACTTGAAAGGAAGCTAAATTAGCAGAACAACTTCCTACACTAATCTTGAGAGGAGGATAATACAAAAATTTATAGATCTTTACAAAAGTTACAAAAACTTAAACATAAACAAACATAAATATTATGCATACCACAGTTCAAAGTAATTTACATGGGGAAAACCCTTTTAGGAGAAAAAACCCACTCCAAAAGCTGCCCAATATATTATTAAAAAATCACAAAGATTACAATATACTTGTAGAGCAAGCTTCTCATAGGAGTATCACCAATTAGAGATCTAGAGGCAACACGACTGCTATCAAACTCTCAAAATATATCGCAATACATAGTCGTAATACTTGACACCCTCATAGAATAGGGTTTCCTTCTAGGGAAAGACAAGCCAACAAAATATCTGCCATCAGATCTGAAACCTAATGAAAAGCACTCCGGATTTAGAATAATAAAATATACAGAAAATGTGGCTTTCGAGGGCACTTCCCTCGAACCCTCATCAAGGCATGCAACCCTCAGACCCCTTGCTAGGGGGATGATCCCCCCCAGACCCCCATAAGGGGGTACCCCCTACACCCCTTCATGCTTACTTATCAATAGTAAACCTTTGTAATTGCAAGGTTGAGACATATTTTTCCCAAAAAATTAAGCAGTTCATCATTCAAGAGAGGGATTCATTAGATTATCAACCAAGGAGTCATAGAATTTAGATGATGTTGGCATCATGTATGCATTCAATAATCCTAAACATCTTATATTGATTGAGTATAGGTGACTTGAACAAGGATAAATGCATCAAAATATTTTAATTGAAATTAACTCTTATCTACAAAATACCTTAACCAAAGAATAGTAACTATTTAACTATGTGGACAATGATTTTGGATTGCCCACACTGCTTTAGCTCCTTCTAGGGTTTTTCACCTAAAAGGAGAAAGGGGAAATGGGGTCCAAAATGAAAATGTATACACTCAAGATTAATGTAAATGGGATGTAATATGTCTAATTATGATGTACTAATGCACTGATATGAAAAGAAAATGAATTAATGATGCAAAACCTACGAAATGTGGAGAGTTGGAAAACACACTATGATATGCAAAAATGCCTAAAATGCAAGTAAGTAAACATGAATAACATAACATAATTGGAGGTGCACCTAGAATGAAATCTAATGTGGCTAGATTCTTGGAACTCTAAAAATTGACTAAAAGCCCTCGACCCGGGACACTTACCAGGTTGGGCTTTACTCCTAACCTAGTTTCGAAAACCCGTTGGAACATCTTAATTTGCCAAATTATATCCAAAATACAAAACCACTCAAAGTTTCAGTGGGGACTAATCAATAGTGTGTGACTTCTTGGGGGTCCAATATTATATAGATTTTGGGGCTGGGACATTACTTGTATTGTGGTCAAGACTTCAGCTTTTCTGATAGGTGTCCACTCTTGATTCTACATAAAATAGGATAAAAAGTGTCTCCAAGCTTGAATTAGGGTTGTGTTGACTTGAACAACTTTGATGACTTCTTGACCACTTTTCAGCACCTATTTCTTGACGTATTCTTTACACTTGCAAACACACATGCAAAGAGGGAAAAAATGGTTGAGGGTTGGGGAATAAACCCCACCCTTGGTGGTAATCAAAACTTCAAATAATGAAATGAAATGGAAAGAGAATGATAAATAGATAACATGCAAATTCCATAAACTTACCAAACCCCCTTGATGTAGAAATCTGAAGATATGCAATGAAGTGCTCCAATGGATGACTTGATTGTGCTTAGAGTGCTTGAATTCTTGATAATTGAATGCTTGAATGCTTGATGAATTAGGAGATTTCAAGAGATTAGGAGATGAAAAACAAGGAGAAAAACCCTTATTTATACTTGTTCTTACTAAATTTCTTGAAAATAACAAATCGCAGGCCAACCTCAAAGGTTAGAGGACAAAATCCCACCAAAAATTTAAAACAATTTTGACTTTTGTGCCAAAAAGGACTAAGTTGCCCCTATTGGAAACTTATTCCCACTTAAGAAAATTAAGTGGGTGTCAGGTTACAAGGCATTAAATGTTGTCCAATGAGAATATCCTCAAAAAGACACTTAAGAATGGTTAGAAAGTGCATTAAGGGGTCTTTTAAACATGAGAAAGGGTTAAATTAGTGATGACAAGTCTAGAAAAGTGTGAAAGTGGGTTACAACACTTCACAACACTTTAAAATAAGACTTGGTAAGTGATAAAAAGGAGTTATTTAGGTGAATTATAATGAAAGGGTCTTAGAAAAGTGTGAAAGTGGGTTACAACACTTCACAGCACCTTTACAAGACTTGACCTATAAGTCTTAATGATTCTCAAGGGTCCAAGACCTAATGTGAACATGTTGACCACATTACAACATTAAATCTAGGAAAAATCAAGCCAAAGTCCATAAGAGAGACTCTAGTGAGCATAAAAATGTCAACTATACATTTTTTGGCAACATAAACTGCTACGAGTACTTATCACTTCTGACTATAATTGATAACTGTTTATGTTGTAGCATGTCCTAATTCAACTAACCTTCAAGAGTATTAAACAAAATATAAAATAAAGAATTTCAATTCAGAAACTATAATACAACATTCATTATAGTATAAAATAGAAACTATGATCTAGAAATCATAATGAATAATCTAATTAATCATCTGAACTAATGTGGCTCTATAGTACGTCAAGTGCCCCTTGCTTGTGTTGTTCCATGCATATGATCTTCTTTAATTACTCAACTTAGGAAAACATGCTACCAAAATATCTTCTCTATTATATTCCAATCATAAACAAAGTTCTGAGAAGAATGTAACAAAATTATTAAATCCATGTAATACATGCAAAGATCTAGCTATTGGATTTCTTGAAAGAATACCCTCCTATATAGGGGCTGTGAGAGTTCACTTATTTAAAAAATATAAACAAACTTAAAATAAAATGTCTATTCTCCCATAAAAATAGGAAGAGGACTGAATTCTTTAACAAAAACTAATAACTAGTAAGAACAAGAGTGTAGAAGGCGAGTAAGGACTCTGCACTAGTTTTAGATAACCGTTATAAACTAGAAACATGCCTCAATAGATAAATCCTTATTGGAACATACTCCTTTCTCCTTCATAACTTAGTAAAAATATGGAGTGATACTCGACCATCCATGATCTTTTCCTCAAAGCATCACCTTAATCTTATTTTGGAAGTATACTCATGCTCTAGCAAATTAACTCCTCTAGCTGTATTGAACTATCATCCTTCTATTGCAGGTTGAAAAACCTTTTTCTATAGGTCAACATATTCTTCACTATAGTGGTTAGTCCTTATTTCTTTAAGGAATTTTCATTGTTAGCAACTATGATTAAACATGAAATTCTACTAAACTCGTAGTCATTTAAAGTTCACACATACATTTATTAATATAATATGTATCTCCTTCAAATGATTTGAAATGCTTAAATTATATAAAAAGGTTTGGTAATGTCTTTTAGAGTTTAGCAAAGATAAGATAAAAACATACAACTAAAGTAAGGAAATTAGTCATTCTTATGGCTCTTCAAATGAGTTTCATGATTTTGGCTTGACATGAATGAGGAGTGTGATTGATTATGTTTTAGGAGTTCTTAGTAGATTCCCAATTGGGTGTTTGGAAAAAGATGACAGTTGCCCTTCTACTTCAAGGTCTCTTTTGTAAATTATATCTTGGATATAATTATTAAGATTCATGCAATTTTTGGTGGTATAGACTTTGAATTTTTGATACACATAGTACTCATTTTCCTTGTACCAAGCTAGTTTAGGTTTTCTTTCATCAAATGGCTTGGTAAGGGGGAATATAATCATGTTGAATTTTAGTAATTTGTGAAACATGACATACATTATTTCTCTTGGTGGGGTCTTTTAGAATTTATTAATTTCTCATTTGGGTTGGATCGTAGGTAAGGTAACACTTTGATGGTTTTACACAACCTAGACATTTTTCCATACATGACTTGATCACCAACCATGCTCTTTTTTATTGTTGAAAAACTTAGTAATTTCATTGGTCTTTTCATCTTTGAAGAATATTTTTACAAGTCCCTTATTGATTATGGTTTTTTCTATTTGCACCCATTTCTCAATGATTTCATTAAAGAGGTGATGGAATGAACTTGTAAATGAAAATCCATTGTGGGGTTGAGATTGGTGAAAAAGATGTGGACTAGTTTTTTTTTTGGTATAGGCTATAGGAACTTGCTTATAAGGCTTTCCATCATTGTCAAAAGGAAGATAAATTCTCCCTATTTATTTTCTTGGTGTTACATAAGTCTATCATGGTTTATTAATGTCCAATATTGTAGGAGAAGTGTTTCAAAAATTTCTCCACTAGATCAAAAAATAGGAAAAGGCTACTGTTTGGTAGGGGAAGGAACAACTTGATGGATTGGCCACAAAGGCTCCTAGGGAAGGGTAAAATTAAGAATTCATCATCATAGGCCACTTCCTAGAATGCCATATAAAATTACTTTATGTGGTTAAATGAGTCTCCCTTTCCCTTGTATTTTTTGAATTTAGGAATTTTAAAGTGATAAGGGAAAGGTTTTGTTGGACTTGTCGTTGCACCAAAAGATCAACCTACCAATGCTTGATACAAGCTTCGGTTAAGAACCACAAGAGGAAGTAATACCGTGTCACAAACCCAAGCGCTTAGTGCTGCAAGGAAGACCAAGGGTTACACCTTGCAACAATCCCCCCCAACACAAGCGTGGGGTTTGAACCTATGACCAGCTCTGATACCAATTGTTGGACTTGTCATTGTACCAAAAGATCGACCTATCAATGCCCGATACAAGCTTCGGTTAAGAACCACAAGAGGCAGCTAGACCATGTCACAAACCTGGTGGCACTTAAGTGCTAAGGAAGACCAAGGGTCACACCTTGCAATAGGTTTTTGTGAGCATTTTTTTTCAAGAGGGTAAGGGCACAAGTCCTCAAATTTATATTGCTTTAGTTGACTAGAGGGCCCAAATTTTAGGACTTCAATTCCATCTTTCATTTCCAACCATTCTTGGTCGAATGGGGTGCTAATATTTTGGAAAGGGGGATTGGTATGGTTAAATTGATGATTTTGGTGAGAGTAACCTTTTGCCATGATTTTTGCATAAGATATGGTATAATTTATTTGTGTTAGAAAAAAAGGGTGTTGTACCCTTGTGTAAGAAAATAATTATTTTAATTATATAAAATAAATATTTATTTGTGGTGCATCTTTGTAGATGTGTTTAGCCACATTAATTTTTTTTGGTTCCCCTTGTAAATTGTATTGTAATTTTGGTTAGTTATTTTATGTGTGGCTTGTACATTGAAAAGAAATTAATATTGCAAAAATTTTGTACCAAAAGGTAAATATTTGGGTCATCTCATAGTTTTGAGACACATGGTTTAGCCAATAGCACTTGGTGGTTTTGTGTGGTTAAATCTATAAAAGAAAGCACAAGTTTAGTGGTTGAGGTTATCTATCATTTGTCTTGAGCTCTCTTGTAGAGTGTATATGTGAAGCATGACATGGGATGTGTGGTTACATGGTTACCCATTATTCGTGGATACATGGAATATGCATTGGAGGATCTTGATGTTTCAAAAGTATTCATGGTGACTCTATAAGTATTTGCAATTCTTCATTATTGATTTATATAATGAGTGTAGATGATTTTGGAGACTATTTTTTCCCCTCAAGATGGTTTTCCTAGGGAATATCTTGTGTAATATTGTGGTATATATTTTATCTTTACATTATGATTATTTTGAAGCTTGTATGCATCCTTTTTTCTCATAGGGTTATGTATGAAATGGTTTTATCAACCTCATAATTTCTTAATAGTTTGTGGCTTAATTGGTTTTTCTTCCACCAATGTTATTGGTTTTTAGGATGTCATTATATTCATGTAAATGATCATTATCTCTCTCATGATCATAGCTTGGGGAATTGGGAGGGGAACTTCAACCTATGATAATAGTAAAGTCAAAATTTTGAGGAATCCTAGCTCATGATTCTATGAGATATCCAATGAATTTATCCTTGTTTTGAAGGAGAAATCAATTGAGCATAGCTCAACCTCAATTGAACTTGAAAATGTATCTTGGTCATATGCATATTCATCATGGTTATACAATCTTTCATTATCATCATTGTGGGTAGCTTGGTTAGAAGAAACACTTCCTATATGGCCTCTATGTGAGAATGAGTTTTCTTTTTCAAAGTCTATATTGGTGTTGGTTTTAAATCCACTCCTAGTGACAACTAGTGACATACAAATAATTTGATTTCATGACTAAAACATATGATGTTTTGGATGAGATGACTTGGTTTTTTGGACTTTTGATTTTTTTGGGCTTTTGGGTATTTTTTGCATTTTAAGATTTTTTTTTAATTTTGTAGGGTTTCTTAATTTTCTTTTGGTTAAACACAAGATCTTAAAGAGGAAGATAAAATAAACACAAAAACCTAGATTATTCAAGTAGGTGTGTATACACTTATGAGCCCACTGATAATTCATTGTCTAGGTGTGGAATGTGAGGCCCATGAGGAGCTACTAACCACTTCTGATCTTTGAGATCACACTAAAGTGTGATGGGAGAGCATGTGTGTCCTTCAATATTATTTATAAGGGAACACGGCAAGTAACTTATTAAGGCTAACTACTTATCAATGCATCACAAATACACATAGCCAAAGTCCTCTAACTAGCCTTGCAAAATTTTTGCTAGGAGGATTACTTGATATACCCAAAGGAATTGAAAGGAAGATGAGTGTGTGGAAGATGCTTCTTACACCAATATAAGGAGGAGAGAGTTGGTAAATTTTCTTAAACACCTTTACTATTACAGATCTAGATGCACATACATATCATAAACAAATAAAATAATGAAAAATATAACACATAATTTATGTAGGGAAAACCCTTTCAGGAGAAAAACCCCACTCCAAAACACAACTCAATTATATTATTCAAGAAAAAAAAAGTTACAATATAATTGTAGAGCTATGCTCTTGTAGGATTCTTCACAATTCTCAATTCTAGAGTAATTTTGGTAGCATAACGATACTTAAAACAAACAACAATCTACAACTCCAAAATGCAAGTGCTCAATATATAGGAGCTTACAATTCATTAATTTGACATTTCTAAAAGTGAATACCGAAGGAAAAAGATGCAACATGGAAAGCATAAAAACCATTCTACACATGCATAATGGTAAGTTTCCACATGTCACCACATGCAATATTGCAATTTCCAATTGTCACCAAACCTACACATGCAAAACGTGCACTTACAAAAATATGACTACATCTCTAAAGCTCACATTCCATACAAACTCAACATGAAATAGAAATTTCCTTCATGCACAAATCCACCTATAAACAAAAACTTCCAATTGACTCCTCCTTAGAAATAGAAAATACAAGTTGTAAATCACAAAGCAACATGGGATAATTATCAAATATAATTTCAACATTAAATAATTAAACATGCTAAGTATCAACCAAGTATTATCAGTATGGGTTGATCATGCTGGATTCATGACGAATCAAAGCATAATGTAGCCACTAATAATCAATCTTAAACAAGATCATTTAAATGAAAGTTAAACTAAGCATTTATTTAAAAATGGACACTACAAAATATGAAAATAGTTAAATGCCTACTCTAATCTATTCAAAACTTATCTCATTTCAGAATTGGTGTTGTGTTGATGTGGAACAATGACCCTTTCCCAATCCCATGATCAGTGAGCCTGTTTCAATTGATTCTATTGAAGAGAATCAATGAAACTATTGTGATATGTGGATGAAAACATGATTTATGCTAAATTGAACATTATGCAAGCTAAATTAACATAATTTTATGCTAAAAATGATCTTAATATGCAATTGCTAAGCTAATTCTAAGCTAAAATATTCAAACCCTAATTTATAAACAAGCTAAGATGGTGCAAGGAAGCCATTAATGGAAGCTTAAGACTAATATGCAACTAAAAATGAGCTAAAATATGCTAAATGTGATTAAAGTATGAGTGTGAGTGTGAGTGAATTCAATAGAATAAGTTTTCAATTGAAAGATGGATCCATTTGTCGGCAAATAGTGTCCTATTTATAAGAGAGAAAATGAAAAATGGAAGGTTGAGATCAAAAATATTAATCAACGGTCAAGGATGGAGGAAATAGGAGGCATGGATCATGGATTCGGGTGAGAATGCAAGATGAGATTTAATTACGGGTTCTCATTCCTTCCAAAAAACACACTTTTGACCTATTTTATGAGGTCAAAAGCTAACTTGCTTAAGAGGTCACAAGCTTAACTTGCTCAAGAAGCTAAGTGAGAATATCCCTTTTTGAAATGATTGGAGGAGAGAGAATATTCTTTGGAATATTCTCATGGGTGAGGGAAAAAGGATATTTTGCCATTTAAAACAAAGTTTTAATTGTGCAAAAAGGGGTAAGGAATATTCCATGGGAATATTCCCCTTTTGGAGGAAAATTAGATTAATTGTTAATTAAACAAGTTTTAATCATACAATTAGGGGATTTTAGAGGAATAAAGTGATTTTCATTAAATTAAATGATTTAATGAATGAGGGAAAGGTGAAATGGCATTTAATTAAATAACTTAGGGTTATTTAATTAAATAAGAATACTTAGGGAATTAAATTAAATAGTTTGATTTATTTAATTTAATGAGATGAAATGTTAGCGTGAAAGGGGGGAATTAACCTGATTGAATGAACTAGGTTAATAGATGAAAATGACATAATGAATTAAATAGCTAGGCTAATTTAATCAATTAAGTGAAAAGAGGATCGGTTTCAAGAGAAAATGATGTTAGTATACCTGATTCGAGTGTATGATATCATTTAGGACATTTTTCATTGTCTACATTTTTCCCCTCTTTGAAGTGAGGTACTTATTACTTCAGTTCAAAGACTGATGCTCCTCGGATTAAAAAATTGTTGTTGGGTAAGTGCACCAAGATGGTTCCCAAAAAGGGGGCTTAAGTGGCCACTTTTTTTTTTTCACAAAATCAGGAAATACTGACCTTGGACGTGAAATTGAGGATAGCTACACTCAAAATTTTTGGATGGAACAAAAACAAGGACCGCAGTGCTCCGAGTCTATTTTCTAAACTACTAATTTATTTTGAAAATGGTTGAGATTAAGGGGTTCAAAAGAGGGATGTACACAAATTTGTGTTGTTTTTGTTAGAAAAACATAATATAGCAACTCTTGTACGACCCTAGCACAGTGAACTTTTTGTAGTATTTTTAAAATTTAATCAAGTTAGCTAACAATATGTAGTTGATGCATGATTTTTTCTGATAATTTTTTAATGAATATTTTATTTTTTACTAGTTTTTGAAGTGGACACTTCGTGAAAAATAGAATTTTGGTTGTGCTACCCCTACAAATTTTGGAAACTAATTGAATTTTTTTATAAAAAAAAAATGTAGAATGGAGTCTAGTTTCTAAAAATGTAATTTATTTGAAATTTTGATGAATAGTATAACGAAAAAAACACCAAACATTGCTTTTTTCCAAGAAAGAGACATACAAACAAAATAAATTATTGATGAAAGGCTTAACATTGTCAGAAAGTGAAAAAAATTACATCGTTGGATAGCTAAGAGAGAACCTAACATTACCCAGATGTTCAATTTGTTTGATATTGAACCATGTGCAATCATGACAGTGAGCATGAACACGATTATGTGAAATATTATAGAATTTGCAAAAACACATATCTAGTCATTGGGAATTCCCTCCAAGCCTTTGGGTTGGTATTCCAAGGCAAATACCAATCCCAAGGCTTGGGGATTCCCAAAGCAAGATATAACACGTGCGCATTATAACGCGCACACGTTATATCTCAGTTTTGACATGGTTTTTTTTATTTGTGGGGAGCATGTCTAGCAAGACATAACGTGAGCATGGTATAACGCACTTACATTATGTCTTGCTTTATGTTAATGCTACTCTACTTAATGTATGTTTATATATTTGTATGTTTGTATGTACATGTATGCTTGTATGACATGTATGTTTGTATGTATGTATGCCTATATGTATCAATCGATGTATATTGTTTGTATTCCTATATATATGTAAGATTGTATCTATGCATGTACATGTATGCTTGTATGTATGTAGTATTGTATGTACATATGTATTATGCTTGTATGTATGTATTTATGTATGTCTTTAGAGGGAGGGAGAATTTTAAGAGAGAGAGAGAGAGATCTAGAGTTGTCTAGGTAGGGTGGGAG